>OU015746.1:86741440-86759221 GCA_907169655.1 Acomys percivali | reverse complement strand
CTCTCTCTCTCTCTCTCTCTCTCTCTCTCTCTCTCTCTCTCTCTCTCCTTCCCTCCCCCTCTCTCTCTCTCACACACATACAGAAGCACTTGGCTGGGGGTGGGGTGTCAGCCAACGCCAGAGTGGCTTGCAGTGGTAGGAAGGCCCCTCCTTCACTGAGTCCCCAGTGTGCTGACCCCTGAGGCCCCTGACCACCTGTTGTGCTAGTTAAGACTTCAGGGACGTGGAAGAGACTCATACAACTGTTGTCTTTCATAAATGAGAAAATCAGGGTGCAAAGAAAATAAGTGACTAGGAAGAACTTCCTTTTGGTTCCACCATTGGCTGCCCTTCCCAGCAACCACAACTTAACCTTGGTGGGATTGAACATCTTCGAAGTACTTTTCATGCTCCACTTAGATCAGTCCTGGTGTTAACCCAAAGAAGACTCAAGTGATACCACCTACCACCCCACAAATGTCTGGTTATGCGGGCCTTCATTCCACTGTGTGTAATCCAGGGATCCTCTCCCGTCATAGCTTGGGTCAAGGCCCTTGCCAGCTGAGCCATGGCATAGGTTAAACTGTATTTAAATTTTTAGTAAAAAAAGCATGTCTGCTCTGCATCAGCTCAGGGTATGCCTGGGCTCCTGTTGAGAAGACAGCCCAAGCGAGGATACAGTGTACACATGCAGCAGTGTCCACTGGCCAAGCTGACGCTCACTGATGCCACACTTCAGGTCCTCATTGATGGAGATATGCAAAGTCAAAGAGGCGAGCGATTTGTAAGCCCTCTGTCCAAAAGCCTTGCTGGGAATCCATCCTTTAGCTGTCTTATAGGTCTACAGCTAACTGCTTTGAGGATGGGTGCCAAACAGAAACAGCAGTCCTGAGTCTTCGGCAGGCAACAGGATGATATCCAAATGGAAAATACAACAGTTTTCAAAAAAAAAAAAAAACATGTCTTGGTGTATAAAATAAGGAACCAGATATAGATGGAAAAGGAAAGACACATTTACATTTATGATGGTTGGAGAATCAGCAGATTTTCTTATATGTGTCAACTTTAGTTTTTAATTATTTTTATGTATATGTGTGTTTTTCCTGCATGTATGTCTGTAGAGGCCAGAAGAGGGTGTCAGATCTCTTGAAACTGGAGTTTCAGATGAACTGTCATGTGGGTGCTGGGAATCGAACCAGGTCCCATGGAAGAGTGGCGAGTCTTCTTAATGGCAAAGCTATCTCTGCAGCCCCAGACTTTCTTCCCATAGATGAACTTTTATTTCTAATTATGTGTACACGTGTGTGTGTTTGTGTGGTACATGTATGTATGTGTATGTATGCGGTGGGCATGTGCATGTATGTATATTGTCATATGTATATGTGTGCATGTGTATGTGTGTGTTTGTATATGTGTGGTGTTTGTGAATGTGTATATATATGTGTGTGTGTATAGTGTCTGTGTGACTGTGGTGCATGTGTGTGGTATGTATGTATGTGTGTGTAGCATATGTGTGTATGTATATATGTGTGTATGTATGTGTATGTGTGTTGTGTATATGTATGTGTGTGTGTCTGCATGTATATGTGTGGTGTATGTGTGTGTATCTGTGGTGTGTGTGTGTGGTGTGTGTATATGTGGTGTGTGTGTGTGTGTGTGTGTGTGTGTGTGTGTGTGTGCGTGTGTGTGCCCCTAATTGTGCTGCCTGCAAGCCCAGGAGATGTGTCAGATCCTCTGGAGCAGGATTTACAGGTGGTTGTGAGTAGACTGATGTGGGCACTGGGAACCAAACTCCAGAGCTCTATAAGAATAATCTCCATGCTTCGCCCCTGGCCTATTCCTCCTATCCTCAGATTTTAAATCAAGCTCATGCAGAACACGAAGAACAAATTAAAACAAACATGTATGAAGTGGAAAGTAAAAGTTTATAACTAACCCTATGGTTTACACACAGCTTCTCTATGCTCAGCACTGGGCTCTGGCTGAGGGAAACCTTCCTGAGCAAGGCAAAACCATGGCTCACACCCAGTGTGCCACAGTGAGGGCCCCAGGGAGAAGTGAGACCTTATGGCTCTGTATGCACAGCTGTCTTGGGTGTCAGGCGACTGCCATGCTGTCAGTATGCTGTTAAAATTGTTCTAGTTTATCAAGGATGGGTGTTGTTACTCTCACTATGCCTAATGTATAAATGGCCAAGAGACTGAGGGTTAGGCAGACTCCCTGGTGGGCAGACGGATAAGGAGAGGAGCCATGGTTAAACAACAAAGGTGGGAAATTTCCAAGATGGCCGCTTTCTTCCTCATTGACTTGAGAAAAAAGCCTGGCAGCTTAAAACAAAAGCCTTGTGGGCTTCTGTCTCCCAGCTAGCAGGCTCCTGCTGATGAACTGGTTCAACAAGTTCAAAGACATGCTACATGACAATTGTAGGGCAGCCAATCAACCATCCTGTCCTCAAGGTGACCAACTTAAATTAGGAAACTTCTTCAGAGCCATTAAAAACCCTGGCAGCCCTCAGCAAGAGATGCTAAGCTTTCAGCTTTCTGAGTCCACCCCTGTGCTTTGCAGAGGGTCCTTTTCGCTGTGCGTCAGCTGCATGTGTGTGTTTCCTCATGCCCAATAAACAAACGCCTTTCTTCAGTTGCCGATTTTGTTTGGTCCTGTCTGCGGTGTCTGAGATTTCTCTACTACTCCCTGTTCAGTTCAAGAATTTCCCTCCCTTTTAATTCTTTAACTGGCAGAAAACTAACCTGATCAAGCCCCGCCTCCCAGGCTGCATCATTATCAGAGAGATGTGTGGGTAGGGGAAGCACAGTATACAAGGGTGACATCACTATCAGAGGGATGTGTGGGTAGGGGAAGCACAGTACACAAGGGTGACATCACTATCAGAGGGATGTGTGTGTATGGGGAAGCATAGTATACAAGGATGACATCATTATCAGAGGGATGTGCGTGTAGAGAAAGCACAGTATACAAGGGTTTACTACGAAATGTGTTGGGTAAACCATGAGATACCTCTCTGGGACAACACTGTAGCCACCTGAGTGTCTCTCACTCATAGGGAGAGGGGAAGGGGTCAATTCCACAGGCAATAAGCCTAGATGACCACCAGGGGGCAATAAAGGACCAAACTGAGGCCCTGGTAGGCCTCTGGACTAGGAAAGCAGGCAATTCACAGCCAGGGAGGATGACCCAGGAAAAAGCTCTCCTCCAGGTTCCAAAGGCTGAGCAAGCAGGAAAGGAAGCCGCCCAGACTCAAGCCTTTCAAAGTCCCGTGCTTGTAGATATGCCTCTGATCACCTCGGGGAGGCCTGGGACCTTCCATGAACGCTGCCGATGAAGGAAGGGTCTGCCCTATCGCCATATAATCCAGCACACATCCCAGTTGGAGTCATAGAGAACAGATATCACACGCTTTCGGGTCTTGGAAGTTTAAGAAAAGCATCCCACAGTTAAGGAGCCCACGGGTCCAACAAAGCTTGGCTCCACTAGCCTCTAATGCTAAACAAAGCCAATTGTCTCCACAGCGCCAAGGAAGCCTGCCTGGCAGGCTGTGTCCTATGGTGCCCTGCCCCCATCCTAGTGGCTGCCCCATTCCTGTCCAGCCCTGCTCTGAACTGACAGCTGTCTTTTCTCTGTTAGTGATAAGGGGAGCTGTAGCCCTTTCTTCATGGAGGCATAGAGGCATTTCAGAAGACTCATCAGAAAGTCATGAGGCCTCTCACTGGGCTTGTGTAAACAGGCAGCAAACGCTGGGGCCAGGGTGGATGCTATGAGGTGGCCTGCAAGGTGCACAGGGGACTCCAGGGATGCAGCTTTCCTGAAGAATGGCCACCCATATCCTGTGGGCTTTTTGGTGAGGCAGCTGCCCAATCACCCATGCTTCTGTGAGTAACCCAAATAAACCAGCAGCTTCACCAGTCTAGACTGAGTGCAATAGTTGCTTGTCTCTTCCCATAATGCACCTGTTAATCATATGCATGATCGATTATACAAAGGCGTAAGATGGTAAAAGTTCACCTTGAGGATGCCTCCCTAGGACAAAATAAACAGTATATGGAAATGCCACTTATCACAGCCTCTGAGAAACTTCTAGGTTTGGTCAGGGAGTAGTCCTGGGTGAGGAAAGGTTGATATGGGGAGAATACATTGTTAATCTTCTAGTTCCTGAAGCCTAAAGTTGACTAGAGGCGGGAAAAGCCAATCTTCCCACCGTACTCAAAGCTAAGACTGGTCAGCATCACAGGAAGCTTGGACAGTGCCTGTGGGACTTGCAGAGCTCAAGCAGCCTTAGGAAACACTGGGCCCGGCTGGCTGGCTGGCTGGCTGGCTGGCTGGCTGGCTGGCTGGCTCACTGTGGTTTCTTCTCTCTGGTGTCCGGAAGGATACAGTGGGGAGGCAGCCTTTGATTGACAACTGCACTGAGTTCTGACTTAAGACTACAGTGGCTCTACCCACCCACCCGCTCCCTCCTTCCCCAAGGAGGAGCTACTAGAGTGCCCCCTGCTGTGTGCCTGGTAAAGCTCTGTGCAGCTTCCCTCTGTCAGGGAAGGAACCCATCCTAGCCTGGCCAGGCATCCCCTTGCCTCTGCTCCATTCTTCTGAGTGGCTGCCCCTGGCCCCTCCCTTGTCTTGATATGGTTCTCACCTCTGCTCACTTCTGTTTAGTTGACCTTACATGGCTTCCCTGCCATATCCTGTCTCTGCTCCTACGCCCACCCCGGACACCCCAAAGATGCTTGCTGGGCCTTATCTATGCTGGGTCCTTTTCACTTGGCTAATCATTAGTGACATCTCTCCCTGACAGGGAGCCACCAGGGTACAAAGACATGACTCCTATTCATTGTTAAGTTACCTTAACAAATGTTTACTGAGTATCCACCACATGCCAGGATCCAAGCTGGCGCAAGGCAGCCCAAGAGACAGGATTCCGACCCTTACCTACTGACAAACTAGCAGTGATGGATGGCGATAAACATTATTGAAAAACAAGATGCGATTCCAAACTATTCTCAACACAAGAGGAGCTGACAGTCACACTGGAAGCACAGAGAAGGTGCCTGATGGTTAGAGCCTATTGGTTTCTCATCTGACTGAACCCCACTCCAATGTGTGAGGGGGTACAGCAGGCGCAAAGGTCCTGGGGTGAAAAAGATCACATTTCAGGCAACTGATGGATAAGCAGTGTGAGGGAGGCAGGCGATGACAATTTCAACTTCACATCTACAAGCTACACCGATCTCTCTACAAAACCTGCCCCACTGCTGCCCCCCCATCTCAGAGACCCCATTCCCTCAATACTCAGAGTCCCAGCCTTGCAGTCAGTTGACCTTCTCCTGTGCTCTACAGTCAAGTCTTTAGCAGATCCAGCCAGTTCCACTGCCCTCTGGGGTCAGACCACTTTCCCACCTACACAGTAGCCACCCTATTCAAACCCCTCTCTACCCTCGTCACCTGTAAAAACATGCAAGCCCATGGCGCTGTGGTGCTTAAACTCTGATGGTCCTTGTCTTCTTCTGAGCACAGCTAAAGTGCATGTTGTGACCCTGAGGACGCCACCCACTTGGACTCTTCCCCCGCACCTCTCCCTTACTCAGCCGCAGAAGCATCCAACTCTGCTAACATATTGAGCACACTCTCTCCTCCAGGCCTTTGTCCCCTGGCACCCACACTCCATGTGTCTTCCTGTCTTAAAGTCCTTTACGTCTCCCAAAAGCCACCTTGATACAGAGGCCTCTCGCGGCCCAGCTCCTCCCTGGCCTCTCCTTTATCTACTTGGGACACTTTCTCTCCATAGTGGTTTGACAGCTATTTGTTACCGCCTACTCTGTTCTGCTTGGTGCTATGTCACCATCCCTGGCTCAGTGCCTGGAGTGTGGGGGCTAGACGGTTAAGATGATCCCAACTTGGGTGAAGGAGCCCAGCAGTAGCAGTAAGAGCCACTGAAGAGTTTTAAGCAATGGGCGGAGATCTGCTTTGTGTCTCATGTGTCCAATGGGTGTGGTGCAAAGGATGATGGGAACAGAGCGGCCACAGATAGAAGGAAAATGGCGGTGTTAGTGTCAGTGGGACAGTGTCAGGGATAAGAGAGCGGGTCGCTAACAAGGCATCCAGAGAGTCACACAGGGAGAAGTTGGTGCACACGGCCAGAGGGCACTGAGAAGGGACCACTGTGTTGATTCTTGAGCAGAGGCAGGGGGGGATTACAGCCTGAGTTTACTTCTTGAAGATGAGCATCTGAAATGAGCTTCCCATAACTCTCCCTGCAGGAAGAGTAAGAGCCACTATGCTAGCATGAATTGCTCTCGGCCAGCCCACTCCTCACACTTACACACCCTTCAGGTGTCTAGCACCAAAGCAAGACAGAATCTTTAAAGAGGATGCTGGGATCAGGAACTTTTTTTTTTTTTTTACCAGAAAAGAGTTCCTGCGGCAGAAAGTGGGGTGTAAGTGAGGCTGTGGGAGGAGGGGCTGGACTACAATGGGTGGTAGCCAGAAGTTCCACATTCAGATCAACAGGCATTAGGAAGAAGAGAGAGTGACACTGGGCCTGGCTTGAGTTTCTGAAACCTCAAAGCCCACCCCCAGTGACACACTTCCTCCAAAGAGGCCACACCTACTCCAACAAAGTCACACTTAATAATGCCACTCCCTATGGGCTTATGGGGGGGCCACTTTCATTCAAACCACCACACTGGGGAAGGTGGAGATGGGCTAGTGCCTCCTTGCCTCTAAGGCCAGTCTCAGAGACACAAATAGCTGAATGCTACCATTGGAGATACTAGGGTCAAAGCCTGGGCTTTGTAGCCCCAACATTTAGGCTAGGCTGCCTATCAGTTCTCACTGGGTATGTAAGACTTAAATGGCCACATTGTGGAAAAGAACAGAGAGGTCCAGGGACTGCACCCTCCCCAGTCTGTGAGGTTCAGTTTTAAATTGAGAGCAAGAAACATGGACAGCTAAACAGAAGTACAAACCTGCCCAGCACTGTCTCAGCTCCATGCTCTCACACACATTTCAGTCATCAAAACTATGTGAAATACTCTCGTGGGAAGACTTTACCAAGGTCTGGGGCCCTGGAACTTTCTGCTCCTCCTAGTCTAGGAGCCATCCTGTCTAAACATGCTCCTGACCTTGGGCTGCAACATCTATCAAACTGCAGAGAACCTCTGCATCCGAGACTCACGGCCCAGACAACTCACAGCCATGCCAGCACCTGCTGCACTGGGGAGATGAGCAAACCCCTCCTGGGGTTTCACTGAGGGACTTGAGTTGGGTCTGCTATCCACCTGGGGTTTCACTGAGGGACCTGAGCTGGGTCTTCCATCCACCTGGGGTTTCATGGGAGGGACCTGAGCTCAGTCCATCTGGGATTTCACTAAGGGGACCTAGGAGTACTAGTACCAGCTCTAGGTGGCACAGTCTGCTGGGGACCCTGGACACATAGCCACCCTTCACAGCCTCCCCAGAGCTTCTTGTGTCCTCATTAGAGATGGGACATACTGCAGGCCACAAGGAAAGGCCAAAGGGAAACAGGTGCTTCCAGACTCCCCTCACACCATGTCTCCTTGGCCAACACAATTCTGCTTCTTTCTGATGCATGGGGTGAGTTTAAACTTGAACTCAGAAGTAAGTAGGGGTTTCTAACTGAACCAACCAAATGCCAGCCAACAGCCTTTGTCCAGCAGGTCACTGGTGGTATGTTTATTACTTGCACAGTAAAATCTATTCTAATCTATACAAATCACTTATGTTCACTAGGTGTGGGGAGCACAGTGTTCAACATCTTTGTTCTCTTGGCACTTGGCTTCTAAATCATAGATGATTTAGTTTTAATACCTAAAACATGAAACTTATGTTTTATGTAAGTGGTATGTTTGAACGTGTGTTTTCTCTCAGCACACCCTCCAGTGACTCTCCTACTGCTGTCTTTGAGTGCTCTTCAGAGTCATTTTATTATTACACAGAGGAGTATAGGGGCAGTGGAGCTCAACACATCCCCCCTCACACCCCCAGTGACCTCTTGACTGGCATCCATCTTTCCTCAAGAAATGTCTGACATCCTAAGTTCCATCAAAAGAACCTGTCACACGCTTTGGAGGTAATGATGAAGCCAGAGGAGCCAGGAGGCCATTTCACACATTAGGATGAGTGTCAAGTCTGCTGACAAGGCTGCTTGGAAGAGCATGCTGTCTCATGCCATTTCACTGCAGCCGAGAGCTGAGTTCTTCATGCACATCCAATGGTTGCACTTCCATCTTTGTTCATGCTGCTCTGCGCTGCAAAGGTTTTGGGAGCTCACAGTTCATGACTTAAGTCTCCTTTACCCCGAGTTCTGACCATCTTGACCCCATGTCTTCTTACACCGCTGTCAAGAGCCATGATGTAGATGTGCTTGGCCTGTTCTAACATGGAATGTTAGGCTGAGGCACATGGTGTCATGGTTTGAATAAGAATAGATAGGTTCATATATTTGAAGGCTTAGTCACCATGAGTGAAACTATTTGGGAGGAGTAGAAGGATTAGGAGGTGTGGCCTCATTGAAGGAAGTGTGTCATTGGGCTTTGAGTTTTCAAAAACCAGACCAGGCCCAGGCTATCTCTTTCTCTGCCTGAGGCCTGTGCATCAGGATGTACCTCAGAGGCCATGCCCACCTGCATGTCACCGTGTCCCCCACTATGATGATAATGGACTAATCCTCTGAAACTATAAGCAAGTCCCCAGTTACCATGGTCATCAAATCTCTTCACAGCAATAGAACACTGACTAAGACACCTGGGGAGGCACATGCCTCCACCATGTGTTCCACGCCCCCGTGTTCTGCCTCAACACAGGTCCACAGTTCACAGAGACATGTTACCATGACTGAAGCCACTAAAACCATGGAACAAAGTAAATGTTTCTTTCATATAAGATTTTTTTTTCTTTTTCTTTCTTTCTTTTCTTTTTTTGTGGAGGGGTGTTTTGCTTTGTTTTTGTTTTCCGAGACAGCATTTCTCTGTGTAGCCTTGGCTGTCCTAGACTTACTCTGTAGACCAGGCTGGCCTAGTCCACAATTGAAAAATAGTCTAAAATAAAGAAGTTTACTTTCTTAAGGAGTTGTAATGTGACAGGAAAGTGTCACAGATGCAGTCCTCCGAGTGTTGGTGTCTCATTCTCTCTTCCACCCCACACACCCCACTCTATCCCAACTCCCACTTAGAAGATCTAGTCAAGTACTGTGAGGTAGGAATACTAGGCATGAGGTTAGCTCCAGGAGGGACTGAACAACAGGGCCCCAAACATTAGAGAAGAAGAATAGTGGGGGAGGGGTGGGCAAGGCCCCGGAATTGGATTGTAAACATAATGATGGTGTCGGCTGGTAGTCAAGATATCACAGTATGGAGGTGACTGGCTCTAGTTTGGGCCAGCTGAGTGCTTCAAAGATAGGTGAGGGCCACTGACTGACATCACTCAGAATTAACCCCGTGTTCCCTCTCAAGGGAGCATTAGCAGACGGGTGGTACCTTTAACCTAGTAAAGTCTTTAAATTTGGAGTACTTAAACTCCTATGCAGATTCTCACATGTTATATATCTTATTATAAAGATTGAATCATGGGTAAAACCGGCTTCTGAGGAATGCTCCCCCTTTGCTAGAATTATCTGTCCAGAGGAAGCACAGACGAGGGAAAACCCAAGCCTCATGCCCAGAGCGAGGCATTGCTTTCCCTGGCCCACTGTGTTTTCTAAAGAGCACATTCCTTCTTTCATGAATGTTCTAATTAAACTATTTTTTTTAAATAAGCAATATTCATCAGTGTGTACACACGTGCATGGACTGTGGTGTGTAGAGAGAAGAACTTGTGAGAGTCCGTTCTCTTCTGGGATAGAGCTCAGGTTGACAGGTTTGTTAGCAGGCACCTTTACCTGCTGGGCCATTGTCCCTGTCCCATCTAATCACATCTGTGACTGACTGCGTCATCCACTACCACGGCCAGTCTGAATCCTTCAATCTTTTTCCTTCTAGATCATAAATACCAAGACCAGAGGCCTCAGAATGGGAAATGCAGGGATAGCAACTTGACCAATGGCAGGGTAAAAGTTATCGTTGGCAACTGGCTATGTGGGACTGGTGCCAGAGCCATCTAGAATCTTCCCTCTGGTTACTATGCCACTTTCAGGCTAAGATACCCCGACACAATGGAATGCAGTGGTGAGGAGGCTGCTGCGGCGTAAGTCTCTTGGGAAGAGGCTGGGATAGAGGTAACAGCTGGAAAGAAAACAAGGACCCAGCAGATGGGCCAAGCACATCTGAGAGTTGGGAAGGAACGATGCAAATTATAGCTTAGAGACCAGGAAAGGGGACTGGACACATTCCATTCTTCCCATTCTTGTCAAAGTGTGACCTTGTCCTCTCCAGCCACCTAGGGGAGATGCAGGAGGGAAGTCGGATAGAAGGGAACATATTTGAAAATGTTATCTGTTCCTAAGGTTGACCCAAGGTGATTCTCTGAAAAGTAATGCTCCGAGTGGAGGGGCCTTTGAAAGTGCTCAGCAGCCAGGAGGTGCTGGGGCTGCTAGCAGCATCTTAAGCTCAGGCTGCTTCCCGGGCCAGTGGCCCTTTAAATGTCAGGCTACATAGATGGGAAAGAAATAGCATGGCTCTCGGACTTCCTCCTTTCACCTGCCCTGCTAAGCATGTCAATGGTAGGTTTCAGGCAGGTAAACTGGGATCTGCACTTTCTGTTAAGTCTTTCCCAGAAGCACATCTTATCCTGTTCAGATGCAGAGTGTTGTACACATTGGATGATATAATATTCTAGAAATCTGGACCCAGGACCCAGTTTCTGTGCCTATTGCAGAGACATTTCAGGGGCTGTATAGCCTTTTCCAGATCACTGTGCTGCTCAGAGGCAAAGTCATGATTCAGGGACTCCATTTAGACTTTTTTTCACACTTACATTTATGCAGTATTTTTGGGTCTTTTGTGGTAGGGGAGTAAAAGCATCTAAACATGAACCACAAGAATAATGACTGTAAAACCTTATCTAATAGCAGATGGAAAATAGAAAGGTTTGGCTGGCTATCAGTGAGGCTTCTTCCCAGTGCCTTGGATGCAGCCCACACCACTAATAATATCAAGACTCTATAAACATATGCACAAGGTTATAGCTTCTCTTCATGTACAAAAATCCATGCTGGCTCTGGCGGATAGCTGCAAAGTGACTATTCTTATCTCATGATTTCCTCTCTGGGGGTCTCCAAGAAGATGACCAAAGGGGCAGGAGTTTGCTAAACCTGCCATGGCTGCTGACAGAGTTCCCTAGTGTTACCCAATAGCCTGATATTTCCTAGTCTTAGGCAGAAGGGCCAGAGGAGGGCAGTGTTCAACCTGTCCACCCAAAGGAGTGTTTGCCCAGCTAGCTACCAACCCAGGAGTCAAAGGAGGCAGGAAATGGCCACTGGATCATCACAGCCAGAAGAAGCTTTTATAATCCTTGAAGACATCCGAAGCCTGGCTGGACTCCTGGAAATCCAAAGGCTGGTTCCAGGGTCATCTTAATGGGGTCCGAAGGTTCTAGGGAAGTTCTTGAACTTGGAAGCAGTGATGGAGTTGGGAGAATGGGAGAGAGAGAGAGAGCAAGAGTGAGAGCAAGAGTGAGAGCAAACGAGCGAGAGAGAGAGAGAGAGAGAGAGAGAGAGAGAGAGAGAGAGAGAGAGCACCAGAGGCGGGGTTTCAATTGTTCAGAGTCCATGGTCCTTTGGGAAAGCAGAATGTTTGTCTTTTTGTCTTTATGACAAAGCAAGACTTAGGTGTCTATAGCCCTGTTCAAGGGCAGCAATACACTGGTTTCCAGGCATTTATTTTTTTTAAGTAGAGGGAGATGCCTCTCCTGGCTTTGGGCAGCTTTTCTCATTATATAAACAGTGCTGCTTTGTCTATGGTTCTGCTCATACAGTTCGTCTTAGATTGCAACACTCAGTGGACAAACAAAGGGGCCTATGCACACCAGCACAATGCTGGATATTCTGCATCAGACACTAGGGCTAGGTGGGCAGCGTGGAGCACAACACTTGGCAAGAGCTTCCTGTATATCAGCTATGCACCGGGCTCTGCCCTAAGCCCTGGACATCAACTCCTCACACCCATCCCTAGGCAGGATTAATAATATCACTTCTGTGTTACAGGTGAGAGAATAAAGTCAGAGGTCAGTAAGCTTATCTAATATAACACAGGCTTTAATTGCAGAGCCAGGCATGCTTACCTGGTTAGTTTATTGCATCAGACCATGGAGGAGGGCACACACAGGCAGATTAACATCACGTTTAGGTGCCACAAAAGGGTGGCACGGGGCTGTGAGAACTGGGAGAGTGCACAAGAGGAGAACAGCCAGCTACCAGAGGAAATGCTCTTAGAGATGAGAGACACAATGCGCCCATTTGCACAGTAGCTTGGCCAGTGAGGATGTGGGTTCCAAGCAGGCAAATAAGTGCAGAAGTCTCAGCGTGGGAGAGAGGTTGGCAGGGTTACACCCAGGACCAGGAGGAATGCAGTGTGGCTGATCACCAATTTCACAGCCAAAAATAGAGGTAAGGTTTCAGAGGGTCATTTGAACTCCATAAGTACACGCTTTGCACCTACAACACAACACGTCAGGCGGTATGTAAAACCCTGGCATTGAAAGAGAATTGATACAAATGCAACTCTGCCCTCATGGATCTTATATTCTATGAAATGAAAAGAGGCTTCCTGGTCTTTCCCAGTCAGTGGAGGCAAAGGGCAGCTGACACAGTCTTTCAGTGTCACACTGAACATTGTCTAACAGAATCACCGGATAATGAGCCAGCTCTCTGGGATAATGCACCTGTGTGTGCCTTTGCCCTCCCTAGCAGCTGTGAAGCCAGAGGGAACCTACATCCCCAGAAGGCTAACATCAGTAATCAGCTTCGTCATCCTGTAGAATGGTAGCAAATCTTATGCCTGTCCCACTGTGCCAATTCCCTATTGGTGCCACAGTAAATTATCACGAATGTAATGGCTGAAGCCAAGAGTAATCGTGCAGTTCTGAAAGCCAGAAGTCAGGTACAGATCCATGCCGGCTAAAATTAAAGTATTTGTCTTGGTCTGGTGAAAGCTGATAGCCACCATCAGTTTAATTGATCATGCCCGGTTGATTGATTCAAGACCGTCTTTTAGTTTCAGGATCCTTAACCAAGTGAAACTGTACAATCATTTTGCCATGAACTTCCCAGGGCCCTGGTTCTAGAGATGAGGTCACTGGCATCTTTGGAGGGTCACTTTTCAGCTCTCTACAGTACATAGCAACAACCTCCAGTATTTCAGGCTGTACCTCTTGGTAAACTAAATAGCCCCATTTCCTCGAAATGGAAACTGACAAGAAATAAAGTAGTGAGCGTCAGGATAAGGTGACTCCTCTTGGAAACATGTTCCTCTAAGCAGCTTGACAAGCTGACTGCTCCTGGGATTGATGACTCAGTTAGTCTTTTGACACGTACTCACTCTGCATCTGTATGTTTTAGCTTTTGGAGGACCGAAGTCATTACAGCTGTCAGTCTGGAGCCTTCAGCGAAACCTGTCTGCAACAATTGAAATGTGCTGGGGAGGAGCACGGCCTGGCTGCTGCAGCTGACACAGCTCCTTTGGCTCCTCGCGTAGATCCTAACTCCAGCTCTCTCCAGACTCTCTTCTTTCTCCCTTCATCTTCCTTTCACTTCCCACCTTCCACCTCTGTTTTTACTTGGATATGGCTTCAGTCTGGTCCTGGTTTGTAGCTGATCCATAGCTTGCTTTCTGGAGCAGCTACAGTGACTGGGATTGAGGTGGCATGACCTTATCCATTGTCCCCACTGGAGTGAGAATGTCTCTTCTCTTGAATGAGAAATGGCCAAGACTCTACTTTCTTGGCTGTTTTAATTCATCTCTTGACTTCTGACCTCCAGAACTGTGTGGCCTTCTGTGATACAAAGTATGGCCCTTTCAGATGTGGCCAGTGAGTGTGCACAGATCCTGTCTGTCTGCCCCTTGTAACTAAGTGTCTGCGAGGGAAGCTACAAGAAGGTCTGTGCACATCCAACTGCATGTGACCAAGGCAAACTTAATTTCTTAGTGTGTGAGTGTGTGTGATTGTGTGTGTGAGTACACATGTCTGTATGTGTGTGCCTGTGAATGTGCAGGTGTGTGTGTGTATGTGCATGTATATGTGTGTGCATATATGTGTATGAGTATTGTGTGTGTGTGTGTGTGTAAGGGGGGGAGGGGGGGGAGAGACAGGAGAGAGAGAGAGAAGTGCTTTCCTTCTCCTGAAAGGCATTAATAAATTAGGATATGCTATCTCTTAATCAATTGGTTCATAGAGATTTTAAGCACCTACATTAATCTAAGATTCCCAGAATTCCCCTCAAACTAAAGAATCTATACTTCTGAAAATCCTGGCATTTCCCAAGGAATCACAGCTCATACAAACAAAGTGAGCCACATCAGGCTGGTTTAATAGCTTTTGATGTAACAATAGCTATATGTAATTGGGGAGGGGTGAGTTCTCAATATGTGGTATAATTCAAGATTTTTTAAAAAGTTAAGTTTCGATTTCTTTTCTTGAAGAGACTAATCTGAATTTCTTTCTTTTTTTGTTTTTGGTTTGTTTTAGTTTTTTCAAGATAGGATTTCCCTATGTAACCTTGGCTGTCCTAAACACACTTTGTAGACCAGGCTGGCCTCGAACTCACAGAGATCCACCTGCCTCTGCCTTCCTGAGTGCTGAGATTACAGACTTGTGCCGCTGTGCCCGGATTAATTTGAATTTCTTAAACTTTTGCTACTTACTTGCCAGATTAGCTAATACTGTTCTTATGTAATATTTAGGACTGAGGAATATAAATTTTTCAACTAAATTGAATGACTCTAAAATAAATTGAGCTATGTAATACCGACAAACCTTTTATGCCAATTACGTATGCTGAATGTCTGCTTAAATGTACCTTTCAACATCCATAGTTAATTTTAACATCATATAGCAATTTAAAATTGAAGTAACTAATGAATAATCTTTGGATACCTGAGTAATTCCTAAGTAAAATAGAATATAAAAATATTATTTGCCGATCATGGTGTGGGCATCTAAGCCACTGTGATTATGCATCCTGTTTTCATGTTATAGCATGGCTGTACCTTTAGATCCTGTGAAATAGAAGCCCCTGATTTGCTACATGGAGAAAGTGTTCAAGTCACCCAGCTGACAGTTGGGAGCCCTCTCCTACAATCCTCTGAGATTTGGGGTCTGTATGAATGTCAGCGTTTCATGGCAACCCTCCTCCCCTCCTTCCTTTCCTTCTTCCTTCCCTCCCTCCTGCCTTCCCTCCATTCCTTCTTCCCTCCCACTTCCTCCCTCCTTTCTCCCTTCCCTTCCCCTTTCTACCTGCTGTTTCTTTAAGATGGTTTAAAGAAAGTGGATTGCTAGGTAGCTTAACAGCAGACAGCACTGAGTTTAATAAGCATACTGAAAAAAAAATAGTGTGGCTTTAACACTGGGGAATCTTTGGATATCTCAGAGTTCCTGTAGTGGACTCACAACATTTATTTTGTAATCTTGGAGGGAAAGAATACCTAGAAAGAAAGAATTATGCCCATTTTGGGTATTCATAAGTTGACTTAGTCCGGTTGTAAAAGCTGAAAAACAAAAACTGCCTTGCTGAATAAAAGAATAAGCGTACGTGGATAAAATATCACCAATATACCAGAAGGAATAAACTTCACGGAAGAAACTGGGAGATCCCAGACATTTTTCAATGCCTTGACCACAATATGTCCTTGCCCAAGATAGATAGATATTAAATAGATTCTTAGAAAAAGAATATTGGATCCCAACCGAAAACTAACCTTCCTCCATTTTGATTTTGTTGTCCTGGTTTTCTTTCTATTTTGTGATAAACCATCATGACCAAGAACAGCTGTGGCTTTAGGAAAGGGTTCAGTTAGCTGACAGGTTTCAGACCACCATCAGTGGAGCTGTGAAGGGCACTCAAGAGAAACCTTGATGCAGAGGCTATGGAGGGGTGCTGCTTACTGGCTTGTTCAGTCGGCTTTCTTATACAACCCAGGACCAACTGCCCAGGGATGGCACACGCACAGTGAGCAAGGCCTTCCTACAATCAATTAAGCAAGAAAATACCCTACAGTCTTGCCTATGGGTCACTCTAATGAAGGTATTTCCTCAATTGAGCTTCTCTTCCCAGATAACTCTAGCCCAGTGGTTCTCAGCCTTCTTAATGTGATGACCCTTTAATGCAGTTCCTCATGTTGTGGCGGCCCCCAACCATATTGTTATTTCACTGCTATTTCATAACTGTCATTTTGCTTCTGTTATGAAGTGTAATGTAAATATCTGATAGGCAGGGTACCTGATGTGCAACCCTCAAAGGGGCCAGGACACACAGGTTAAGAAACACAGTGTCAAATTGTGACACAGTGTGCCAAATTGACAAAAAAAAAAAAAAAAAAAAAAAAAAAAAAAAGCCCCAAACCTAGCCAGGACAATTATTTACTAACAATCATAACATCCGGTCCTCATCACCCTCTGAGCTTTCATTAAAGCCACAGGCCTCCAGCATCTTCAGGGAGGAAGCAGAGTCTTGGGCCTCTAGAAAAGGGCACTCCTGCATACCAGCAACCTCCAAGGCTTCCCATCCATCTTCCTGAAGCGAGCTGCCAAGAGTAAGGCAGCCTTCATTTAGACTGCTCCAGGGGCTGGCTAGAGCTTCCGGGGTTCTTTAATCTAGAAACAGTTGCACGGAAGCAGCGGCTTACCCAAGGCATAGTGGGTAAACTGCTCTAGGGAGGACCGAACTCATGCACAGGAGAAAGTTAACTGTGGCTCAGAGTGTCTTTCTTTCTTTTTTCTTTTGGTTTTTGAAACAGCTGTGTGTCTTTCGATATCCTATTTCAATAGATGAAGAAGTACATTCTGCAAGGGAAAGCGGAGACGACAAGGCTTGGTACCTGCTCAAGAAACGCCTTTCACCGAGATGCTCCACTTTGCATGGCGGTCTGGTTGTTTGCAAAGGTTCAGTGGAAATTTCATCAAAAGTCCCGAGATTGACTTTAACAAGTCACCTGTGCAGCTAGGGCCTGATCTGGACTGTCATGAGGGCTGGGCACATTTAAGCTATGAAAAGGCCTGCCTGGAAGATGTACATGTGGGCTCAGTGCCTACGGAGATGGGTGGCCCACATGACCAGCAGCATGCTCTAGGACAGTACAGCTCCTTTCTACAGGCATTACCTGTGGTGTCGGGTAGAAACCCACAGACTCAACTTCTAACCTTCAGGATTAGATGACCAAATAATGGAGTCTGTGAGTGCCCAGCCTCAGATGCCATGAAGAAATTTCCAGACAGAAGTCAAGACTCTGAACTTGGAAGTTTCTCAGTCTGTATACTGATGGAAGTGTCTCAGTCCACATGCTGAAGGGAAACTTTATGGTGACTTAAAACAACGTTTGAAAATAATCAGACGAATACAAATGAGACCAGTCATTTTCCATGACTGGAGATTACCTATGATCCCAAACAGAGTGGGCAGGTGTTAGGAAAACATTTTTTAAAACTTGGAAATAAGGCCCAAAGTGGGTGTCTGGTCCCTCACATTAAAAGGCAGTAGCGTTTGGCACCTGTGGGGATTCACGAGTGATGTGGGGAGTGGCTCTGTGTCTATCTCCACCCACGCACAATTATACACTGAGTTACATGCACCATGTAGCTCTCTCTCTCTCTCTCTCTCTCTCTCTCTCTCTCTCTCTCTCTCTC
>OU015746.1:86700534-86741430 GCA_907169655.1 Acomys percivali | reverse complement strand
TCTCTCTCTCTCTCTCTCTCTCTCTCTCTCTCTCTCTCTCTCTCTCTAAAAACAAATAAACACAAAAACTATATTTTATTGTTTGCAAGCTCTCCCAGTTTTCTATCTAATGGTGGGTTTATTTCATAGTGATCTCTGTGGCCAACTGTATAACTCCTGTTCTTCAGAACACGACTTAAGCACCTCCACCATCTTACTGGGTCTCTCATTATTTAGTTAATGATCTTAGGTACATAGTCATTCTGTGTTATATGAATCATGCTATTTATTGTTCAAAAAATTACAACTCGATACAAATTTCCTGAAAAGCCTGCTCAGACACAGGGCAGTAGAGATGAGCTGGCCACTCTCTTTCTGGGCCCCTTGCTAACTACTTCCAAGAGCTGGAGGCCTGAATGGTGATATAGGCTTCACTTCCCAGAGAATAAATTACTGGCTGCTTCAGGCTGCTCCACACACCAACAGGAGGGCCTGAGGGAGGAGCCATTCTGCCATCTTGCTCCATGCTGCCCTCCAAGGCACCTACTTCTGGCAGATCTGTTTATTTATTTGTCTAGTGATTTTTTTTTTTGCCCATGATTTATTCATCAGCTAAGACTGCAGAAACTGGTTTCAGAGGCACTGTGGATGGTTGAACTTAATTAGGGGAAACACCAAAAGCTTCCATGAGCATCGGTGCTGCAAAGCAGGATTTTTTGGTACCTAGGCCGGCATCAGCATCTGCCACCAGCAGCTGTGATGAACTAGCCCTATATCTCCAGCAGCTGAACTCTATATCTTATATCAGAGCACAGTACTGACCGGAAGGATTCATCCAGGGGTCCAGGCTGTAGGTACTCTGCTATCTTACACTTGTAGTTTCCTTCATAGTTGCCTTGGACATTGGCAACCTGTTTTCAGGCAGATGGAGGAAGGGGCTGAGGAACGGGTGAGGCCTAGAAAGTTACAGTCACAGACATTCCACAGGTTAGAATGCAGCAGTGAAGTTTGCACTTACTAGAATGGATGCTCGGAACCTGTCCATCTGTGTTTCTAAGAGATGAAAATGGCCTTGGTAATGACTGATGAATAACCATGGCTTGTGGTACCCAGGACCAACCTAGTTGTCACCAACACTAAGGCAAAGGGTTGCTTCTGCAAGAAGCTCATGCTTTGGGAGGCCAATCGGATTTTGACTTACTCACACTGCGAGCTCCTGCTGCCATGACTCAACCACAGCGGGCTGTAATCCTGCGCTAAATAAATTCTGTCTCACTTAAGTTTTTTTGGTCAGGTCATTTTATCACAGCAACAAGGAAAACCAATTAAGACAATGTTATCGTTGGAATTCTATTCTGTAAAGCACTGAAGATGTTGGCTGGTGTCTGGGAAAAGATAGACTGCCTGGCCTCATCCTTGAGGACGACGCACAGCTAGCACACTTGGTGACCCCTTCGCAGCACCTGGGCAGCATCACACAGAAAGCATTTAGAATCGCAAGGTCCCAGAAGACCCCTAATATCCTCCCTATCACACAGTGTCTTACCAAAATTTCTGAGCCTTTTCCTCAGCCACAAAGTTGAGTTGTGATGCTGTTTCTAGCCACATGGGTAGGCCAGGCCAGGTGCATCAGAGTATGAAGCTATGTTATGCCAAATATAGCACCAGATGTGGCAGTAAATCATGAGTCTTTCATACTAACCTGTTAACTTGGTTTGAAACACTAAGGCTTTGTTTGTTTGTTTTTACATGCATTGATGTTCTGCTTGCATGTGTGTCTATATGAGGGTGTTGGATCCCCTGAAACTGAGTAACAAACAGTTGTGCGCTGTTATGCAGGTGCTGGGGATAGAACCCAGGTCCTCTGGAAGAACAGCCTGTGCTCTTAACCTCCGAGCTGTCTCTCCAGCCCTAAAACACTAAGGCTTTTTTTATGCCAACCTGTATGAGAGTAAAATTCTTTCAAGACACCCCAGCTGGCTATCCGATAAGCACTGTCATCTTGATGTTGTTTGCCTGGACACTTATTTCCAAAACGGAGAAGGATGTCATAGTTTTCAATAGCATGAACCTCAGCCTCAGTGATTAGAATAAATCACGAAAAACTGAGGTATTTTTCTCCCCAAAAGCTTTTAAGTTACAGAATTGAGTGTATAAACTTCCCTTAGTGACAATAGACAGAGGGACTTTTGAAGTCACCTAGACAACCCTGGGAAATGAACACATCTTTACCACCCATGGCTAGGAGGAAGGCCCAGAAACATCTCTGTGGGTTTTTCAAAACACTTGTGGACTTTATGCCTCATGTCAAATAAGAACTATCCTAACCATTATTTCTGTGGTCATATTTCATGATTATAAAATTAATATTTTAAGTCATAAATTTATCCAATAACTGTATGTTAAATATATAATCATATTGCTTCTAGCTATTTTATATTGCTTTTTTCTTAAAATAACTCAGTTTTATTATGGTAGGTAATTTGAGGCATGTTCCCTTGTAGCCATGGAGAAACAGAAACCAGAAATTGTGAATGTGAGTGACTTCACAGAATTTGAGACATCCTAGTTTTCCTGATTCAAAATCAGTGTCCCCAGCAAGGACACTAGTCACCCTGTCTCCTTCTCCTGAGCCCACTACTGTATAGCAATTGCAACAAAACTAATGTGACTTTGTGTGAGTGTGTGTGTGTGTGTGTGTGTGTGTGTGAGAGAGAGAGAGAGAGAGAGAGAGAGAGAGAGGTGTATGGTGTGGTACGTGTGTGATGTGGAATGTGTGTATAAGTGTGATTGTGTGATATGTGCCCATACTACATGGCAGATCACAAACAAGAGGTTTATGCAGGAAACTAGCTGCTGTGTCTCTTGTTTGAGTGCCTAGGTTTTCCATAGGCCCAGGCAGAAGAGAAGTCAGTGTGGTTTTGCTGTGTTTGTTTTGTGATGAAGAGACTAACTGGGGATGCTGGACCTGAGAGACGTTGGAGTGCCTGTAACAGGAGGGGCGGAAGCACCCAACGTTATTGTTTTAGAAACATGATTCATTAATATACTCACCTAATTAGCATTTTCTGAACTAATTGGGAAAAGGAAATCCATTTTTGAGCATTCATTTTATTTTCTTTTTTTGGCTCAAATCCCTGGAAAGGAGGGCTCCCTGTTTTAATTACGTACAGTTGGTCTTCATTGTTGCCAGCCACAGCATCCTGGTGTCTGAACGCTTTGTTACTACAATTGAATTAATTTATGGAAGGCGCTTATTTCTACCTGCTGTTAAAACCAATCTCACTGTGCCATGCCATGCAGCAAACACATTTCCCGGCTCATTGCGGCTTCAGCACACACACCCTCTGAGCTAACAAGGGAAGTGGGAAGAGTAGCATAAGGTTTGGGTGACATCCAATAAGCTACACTTCTCTGTGCATGCACGACCCGCACTGTCCACTCACAGCGGGGGTGATCTGCTTACAACAAGACGCTTGGGGTTACCCTATTTGATTACACCCTGCCCCACCTGACAACTCCAGAATGGTGGGTCTTTCTTCCCTTGCATTTATACCCTAAGCTTCAAGTGCACCTCTCTTGCCCCCATGGGTGTCCCGAAAGCCCAGAGTCCAGTAGATAGCAACATAATGAATATTGTACTGAACTCTCACTTGGAAAATGTGTTTAATTATAGAGAAGAGGGGTGGAGGGATTCTGCTGACATGAAGCCAGGGCGAGTGAAATGCATGAAAATGAGTGACATGAAACTTAGAGTCCACACAGCACATTGGACATGAGTTGCCTGTATTTGCGAGTCTGAGTTACTTCCTTCGGAATGATTACTTCCAGCTCCGTCTATTTACCTGCAAATTTCTTTTTTTCTCAACAGCTGAATAATACTGTGCTGTGAAACTACATACGGTGTCTGTATTTTTCCATTCATCCGTTCCTGAGCATCTAGACGGTTTCCTTTTCCTGGCTACTGTGAGAAGAGCAGTGAACACAGATAGCAGGTCTGTGTCATAGGATTTAGAGTCCTTTGAGTATACGCCGAGGAGGGGTACAGCTGGATCCTATGGGTGATCTGCGTTTTCTTTGTTGTGCTTGTTTTGCTTGAGACAGGCGTCTCCAGGTAACCCCTGTAGCCCAAAACTCACTATGTAGCTCAGGCTGGCTTTGAACTCAATGAACTGCCTGCCTCTGCCCGCTGAGTACTGCAATTAAAGGTGTGCACTACCACCCCTGCTTTATTTCTACATCATGGAAGAACCTCCACCCTAAATCCCATAGTGGTTATACCAGTTTGCACTCCTTTCTGCAGTGAGTAAATATCCTCCTTTCTCACACCCACAACAGCACCTGCTGCTAGTGGTTTTATGCTTAGACGTTCTAAATGGGTGAGATGAAATTTTAAAGGATTTTAAAATTTGCATTTCCTTGGCAGCTAAGGACATTGAACACTTAAAAAAATATTTTTCTGAGCTATTTGTACTTCTTCTTTTGAGAACTCTCTTTAGTTTCATACCAATTTTAATTGGGTTGCTTCTTTTGATGTTTAGTTTGTTGAGATTTTTGTATTGTCTAGACATTAGCCTCTGTCAAATGCAGAGCTGGTAAAGGCTTTCCCATCTAAGGTCTGCCTTTTCACTTGACTGGTGCTAGCTCTGAATCTTCAGATGTGTGGGTTTCAATGGAGTGAGTACCCATAGAAAGGGGTAAGGAAGCAGCCACACAGGGAGGGAGCTTTCAAAGGAGGGGAGATAAATGCATGAGGTATAAAGAGGGACCACTGGGAGTAACAGAACAAAAAGGATTAAGTGGGGTTGGGGATGGAAGGGGAGGTGGGCAGGGAAAATGGGGGAGGAGTGACTGACACTGAAGAACTTTGAACAGTCATATGACAATCTACTACTAAACACGCGCACACACAGGGAGGAGAGGTTAATGGAGTTATCCTATAACAAGGGGAAAAGACCTCTTCTAGACACTACAAGCTGTCAAATACAAATTTCAGTGTCAAAAATGGGGTACTTTCTTTGGAGATGTTGGTCAGTGGGTCTCCCTAGCACCCCAGATACTATGAGGTTACTGCTCTTGGTTACCCTTTAGAGTCAGTTGCTGAAGATACACATAACCGAGTCATACACCACAGCAGTATCAAGCTGGCACTGACTAAAAGCTTCATTCTTCCAGGTTAGCTTTCATAGTACTGGAAGGTGCTATCAATACTACTGGGGGTGGTATAATCATCAGTCTTACCCAACTGTGAACCCTGGAAGCTACAGTAATGACTAATCAGGCAGGATGTACTCACTGTTGCAATAGTGGCACGGCTGTTATGGGAGTAACCAACCACTTTCTGGTTGGGTTTTAAGCCTGCTCTACCAGACAGAACTCATCCATGGCACCATTGACAGTGCCAAGAATCCATGACCAGGCAGGTCATGAGCCCACAGGCAGAACCTACAGCTATTATTCTACTAAATGGACAGAGCATAAAATCTACTTCTAAAGACTTAGCCTTATACCCATAAGATCTTCCAACCGTCCTCAAAGACTCTTCTTTCTGCAGTAACAGCACTTAACACAGAAACCCATATATGGTTAACATTCTGAAAATAAGAGTCTAAGTAGTTCTCAGTCCTGAATAGGATGTCTCCGTCACACCATCTCCTCCCAAGGCTCAAGAATCATTGCCAAAGAGGGGAGAGGATGATTATCAGAGCCAGACACAGTGGATGACTACAGAGAAACAGTATTTTCAGGATGTAACAGAGTGACTGCACATATGAACTCACTTCAGTTGTGACAGTGTGTGCTGATTAAAATCCCACATGGGGGGCCAGCTCTGGGTGAGGCAGTTGCACTCTCCCACCCCCACCTGAGAAACTATTGCTAATTGTTTGCTGCTGGGATTAGGAAGAGACTATTTTCTTCAAGGAATGGGCCCTGAGAGGCTACTTGTGAGCCAGGAGAAGGCTCTATACAATACACATAGGGTGAGCAGTAAGTGGACTCTGTGAGTTAAAAATAGAACACATGAAATTGGGAAGGAATATTTACTGGGGAAATAGGAGAGGAATTAAAGTGGATGGAACAGGGTGGAGCTGATCAAAATACATTATATGCATGCATGAAATGTTTACAGAATTAATTTTTTTTTAAAGACAGGGTTTCTCTGTGTATCCTTGGCTGTCCTGGACTTGCTTTGTAGACCAGGCTGGCCTTGAACTCACAGTAATCAGCCTGCATCTGCACAAGTCCAGGAAAGTCAAGGCTACACAGAGAAACCCTGCTCAAAAAAAAAAAAAAAAAAACCAAAACCAAAAACAAAACAAAACAAAACAAAAAAACAAAGATCAACAAAAAAAATTTAAAGAACGTAAAATTATTTTTAAAAATCATGAAAAGTTGATAGTTTAAAATGAGTGACATGAAACTAAAATAAGGCAAAATGCATTCAGGGCCTAGAACAGTTCACAAAAGCCACCCACTTTGGTGCCTTTTGAGGGAAGAGTCATTTCTATGAACTCCATGAGAAAGAGGACAGCTTTGTTGTTGTTGTGCGCTGAACCCTTGCTCAGGGCTCCTTGGGACATGCCAGAAGTACTTGGAAGAACCAGAAACCCGAAGAAGAGGGTAGAGGCTGCTATTGACACTACCCATCTCCCGCGTACTCTCAAAACCACCCTACTGCATGCTTACAGTGTTCAGGTGGCATTTTCCCATCAGGCCTTCTAGCTCTCCCTTCTTTTTACCTGTCTAACAAAGCTTCAACTTAGTGACATCGGTGCCATGCCTAGAAGCACGTATCTTTCCAAATAAGGCCCTCTGTGGCCAACAGCTTCTTATCTCGGTGTGACAACTGCACATGACACCTGGAGTGGGCCCACAGGTGGCTTCTCAGGGAGAGGTATTCTCAGAAAGCAACCAAGGAAGGGTCCTTTGAGGAAACTGGGAGCCAAACAGGGCAGTACCTGAGCCTCAGCCTCGGGGTGATTCTTGGGAATAATGACAAACACAGGCTAGAATGAGACCTGTCAACAAGGACAAATGCCTGTCCCAGAGGAAGGCAGGGTTACATTCCCAGCAGCCAGGGCAAGATTCCTAGGTGGCCTTCTGCAGAGTCTGTGCTGAGGCTGTAAAGGTCCAACAGACAGGTTATCCTTCCCATGGACACTCAAGGTCAGGACAGGGCTTTAGACTCCAAGGCCATTAAAATGACGAGATAGAGCATGCCTAGGCAGCTAGATTGTCCATCCCTCCTCTGGTGTGATCACATATTCTAAAGTTGAGGGATTGTCTGAAAGGTGCCCCTATCCAAAGGAAGAAAAGGGGACATCACAGAAAGAAAATACATATAAACACTGTGCTTAACTATCTGACTTTCTTGGGTCAAACATCAAACTTTCTTACATTTTTGGTGGCTGTTTTCATATCAACAACAACAACAACAACAACAGAAAGCCAAGCCTATTTTACAGCTTTCACTCTTAATGTAGAAACAAAATATCAGCTTAGCCAGCCCTGCCATCTCTCTGGGAGCCCAGACACTGGAAAGACGGTGCCCTAGTACTGCACCGTGGAGGGAGGTCACTCGGGCACTGAGAGCTATCAGGAGCCCTAACATCACACGCAGTTTTCAAATTTGGTTTGGTGACAGCTCAGCATGAATGAATATTACAAACTCCATAATAGAAAATGCGAAATGGTCTGGAAATTAAAGGATTTTATTCATGTTAAAGCCTGGGTGCAAATGGCTAGAGGTGGCTAGCTTCTGAGCCCTACCAGCAAAGCAGCAGATTACGACTGCTCCCCTGTTGAAATGTGGGCCCTTATGGGGGTTCCTCCTACATCCCCAATGACCATAAGCCTAAAGCAGACTGTAGATGGCTGGGCCTTTAAGACCAGAGGCAGTAGAAACTTCTGGAAGGTGACAGATGAAGATAGTTGTGGCTTCTGATGGCATTCTTGCCTTTCATCCCATGGAACAGATTTATTTTCCCCAGTCAGCCAAGGATCTGTTTTGAAAGCTGGTACTGATTTCCTAACAAGCTCTGCCTGCCCTTGAATCTGACCCCAAGCCCCAGTTTTCCCATAGTGCTTTAGTTCAGATATCTCCTGCAGAAGTGACCCTGCGTCAGACTCCAGGCTCCTCTGTCCTCTCTGCCCAACACGGCCTCTTCTGACATTCTCAGCTCTGACTTTGGTACCTTTTCCCCCTGACTTGCCCTGCCACCCCTCTCCACCCCCCCATGCCCACTTTGGCTCCTCCTGCCTCAGTGTTGACAGCTTGCCCTGACTCCTTCCAACAGAGGCCAGAAGGAACAGTAGCTCATCAACCCAACTACACAGGAAGCATTTCTTCATCAGACCTAGAGTCCTGCAAGGAGAGATAGCACAGCCTCTAAGCTGCTTTTGGCCATGCTCAGAACTGAAGGCAGTCCACCTAATGGTCCAGGATCTCATCCAAAGGTAGCTCCAGGATGCCCAGCATCAGAGGGAACCCACATGCATCTCCTAATGGACATGGAATATGGCAACGATGCCAAGACCATATTGCAAAACCGTTGGATCTGTATTTATTTGTTTTCTAGTCCCTTCTCATTTTTCTGCTTGCTGTCACAGGCCCCAAGCAGGGCTGGGATGTACATGGCTCCTTATCAGAGCCTGCAACCTCCAGCAAGCCATGGGCATGGGTGTGCAGGCTCGTTCTCCTCAGCAAAATTCACTGCTTTGATCGTGTCCCAGATCTCTGTCTGTATATATGAATATTTTGCTTTTCCAAGAATAGAGATAGGATCTGATCGTCACATTTCATGCAATCATGAATGCTCAGGATGTATTAAATGAAGGCAGGGCTGGAGAAATGAAGCCTGCGAGTCACTGTATGAATACTGAAAGGGCACGCTGACAACATTGGCAGTCCCCCTAACTGATGATTCCCTAGGAAAGCTGAATTGGCTTTAGAGCCGTGGGTCTCGACCTCCCTAGTGCCACAACTGTTTAATACAGTTCTTCGTGTTGTGGAACCTTCAAACTATTTTTGTTGCTACCTCATAATGATAACTTTGCTGCTGTTATGAATCGTAATGTAAGTATCTGTGTTTTCCAATGGTCTTAGGAGACCCATGTGAAATGGTCGTTCAACCCCCAGAGGGGTTGCGAGCTGTAGGCTGAAAAGAAACAACGCTTTAGGCAAAAGAGGTCATCCCTGCTGCCTGCCCCCTCCCCACGTTAAGTCTCTAACCTCATCACACCAGGCATCTGCCAGCTAAGACAGATTGAGGAGTAGCTTTGTCCAAGGGCTGAGTAGGTGCGAACTATTGTGAAAGCACCATTAAACACCGGTACAAATCACCCTTAGGCTTTACCCTGGTGTCTTGATGTCCTTGAATAAAGAACTGCCAATTAAACAGCCGCTTGGGTGAGCCGGATGCCACCACTGGCCATTCCGAATAGACTCAGAGGCCACACCATAACCACAGCTCCTTGCTGCCAACGCACAACTCTGGCTCCTGAAGGTGGAGCTGCAGTGTTGTGTGACTTTCCCTGGGGAGATGTGAGCAGACATCTATTCCCCCAGATAAAGCAAGTGCCACCAGCACATTAGTTTATTGGGCTTACTTGCAGAAACATGGGTGAAGGGTTACTTATAGGACAGTATCTCACTCAAAATCAAAACAAAGAAAGGTGCATCATAAAAGTGTCCCACCCTATATAATTACTGTTAGGTCTCCAAACCATTACCTTGACTCAGAAAACCTGCTTGTTCTTAAGAATTGAGCCCTCCCCCCCTTATGTCCATCCCTCCGTCCCTCCGACAGGGTTGATAAGAAAGTGGGCTATGCTGTGGCTTTGCAGTTTCCCTCCCATGTGCAGGTATGGGCACCTCGATTCCTAGACTACCACCTCAATTCCTAGACCAAAGACAAGCTTGCATTATAGCCAGCTTTCATCAATGGCTTCTTAACTTCCGGGGCACATCAGTCAGGCCAAGCTAAATCACATGACATGGTGTTTCCCTCACCCACAAAGAAAACATTTAAGAGAGAAACCCCATCTGTTCTCTGGAATCAAAGGCTTGCCCTTCAAGGCCCATCATGCTGCCTATCTAGATCTCTTCTGCCAGCCTGCTGCTTCAAGGCCTGATCAATTGATACCAGATGGCTGTGGTCATGATGCTCTCTCTCCCTAACAAAGGCCAACCTGGGTAACCTCGCAAACGTACCACTCTTTTCTTCCTTTTATCAATGACCACAGTGGAGGCTGCATCATGAAGTACCACATGCAGCTAATCTACTTCAGTGTTCTCAACCTGTGGGTCCCGACCCCACTGGGGCTTGCATATTGCATATCCTGCATAGCAGAAATTTACAACTCATGACAGTAGCAGAATTACAGTTATGAAGTAGCAATGACATAGTTTTATGATCAGAGGCGGTCACCGCAATATGAGGCACTGTATTACAATGTCGCTGCATTAGGTAATGGTCCTGTTGGCATAAATGGAATCCTTAGCTCCCACTGTGTTGTTTTGCTCACTTCGCTGCTGCTTGACCAGGGCTGTGGTTTGATAGTGAAGATGGGATGGTGATGTTATGTCTGGAAGCTGATCTGCTATACAGGCAGGCACCTGGGTCCACTCTGCGAGCCAGCCTCACTTGCCCTCCTGCTGCCGCCCCTGGTGCTGCCTCCTGGGCACTGTTTCTGCAGTGTGACCTGGTGTCTCTTGTGATCATCATCATCTTGCTGAGGTGGCGAGATGAAATGAAGAAGCCACAGCAAAGGTGAGAGGGACAGTAAAGACAGGAGGCCTGGCAGCTGAGTGACAATAGAGACTGTGGTAGCTGTGACCACCACAGCAGTGACGGCAGAGTGAGAAAGGTCAGCAGTGGGCAAACACAGCACCTGGCATTACCACAGCAGCAAGTGCCAGCAGCCGTGGCCATGAGAGAAGGTGAAAAGTTCCAGAGAGAAGCCAAGGCCTGGGAACAGCAGAAAGAGAGAGATGAGAGAAAACTGAGGCCATAAAAGAATGAAAGGCTGCAAAAAGCCCTAGTTGCTCGCAAAGTGGCAGATTTCTGTCAGTCCTAGGGCACCTGGACACCTTCCTGATCTCTAAGGCTGAAAAAAGGCCACAACCTATGGACTGTAGGACCCAGTGCGCTGAGGCCGGCAAAAGACTATGACCCTAGAAAGACCACTTGCTGCTGCACCTGCTATCTGCCCTTGCTGTTGCTCAAGAGCACCCCCTCACCTACACAGCAGGGACCACAGCTGATTGGCTGCACAGCAGGAGGGACGCTGCCCATCACTGGACTTCTTTGTTCCCTTAGAGCAGCCTCCCAGTCTCTGGGAAATGAGGCCTGGAAACCTGACTGATCTGATTAACACTTCCTCTGAGCGAACCTCACTGTGTCAGAGGGAAACACTGATTTGAATTCTTTCCTCCAAGTACAGCAGAAATTATCAGTCAATTCCTAAGAGCCTTTGTGTGTAGGGATAAGTGAAGCCATTCCTGTTCTTTCCTGGCCTCTCCCTGACTTTGTATAAGGACAGGAAAGGAGACTTAGGGCACACCTGGGAGCTGAGGTCATCTTAGGACCCTGAGAGAGAGAGAGAGAGAGAGAGAGAGAGAGAGAGAGAGAGAGAGAGAGAGAGTTCTGTCCAAGAGGTGGGGAAAGCTGCGGCTTCACTGACAAGAATTTTATTTAACAAGTACCTCGTGGCCACCATGACTGAGGTCAACAAAAAATAACCTGAGAGCGTGTAACAGGGCTTTCTACTGTAAGAGGCAGGGAACCATAAGCATAAAGAATAGGCAAATTTGGCATCCGCTATTCTGCTCTATTAACAACAGAAAATTCTAGCTGCTTTTTCAAAACTTCACGGGTCTTGCTTTTTGTTAACTTTTAAAACTTTATCTCTTTTTATTTTAGGCGTAGAATGTTTTGTCTGTGTGTATTTCTGTGCACTATATGCCCTCAGTGCCCATGGAAGATGGAGAGGAAGTTAGAGCCCCTGAAACTGGGATTACAGAAGGCTGTTAGCAGTCACACGGGTGCTGGGAACTGAACCCAGGTCCTCTGCAAGAGCAGCCAGTGCTCTTAAACCACTGAACCGTCTCTCTAGCTCTTCTAGTACACTTTAAAATCAACATTTGGGGGTTCAGGGGTCAGTGGTTAAGAACACGTGATCCTCATGTAAGAACTGGAGGAGTAAGGTTTAGATAGGAGTGAGGGAGCAGACGGAGGCCAAGAGATTGGTGCACTCCTCACCACTAAGTTGGTGTGAGTGAATGAAGCATGAAGAGGAGAAAAATCTATGGCAGAATTTTAGTGACCCAAAGCTTGAAATCCATGCTTATGTAGTCAACTTAGAACAGCAGAGTAGCAAGCCACAGGACAAGGGCATACACAGCCAGCTGTCCCTCATTCTCTGGGCATGAAAACAGCAAGTGGGTTTAGTGTTTACACCAGTTTTTATGAATTAGGGATGGATTTTGGAAATTTTGTATTTTTTGAAAAAGAGTCTAAGGCTTTCTTCGGGATTGACAGTGGTGCACTGCAATTGATTAGTGATGTCTATCTGGGGCCCAGAGTTTGATGAGATGGATCTCTGAGGGAGCTGCTTGTTGCCTGATAAGCTCAATGGTATTCTTTAATGGGGATTTAGGTCAAGGGACTCAGTTATGGACCATGTCGCTGTCTTTAACATGTGTCCCACGTGCTAGTTCTCTTGGGAATTCATGAAAAAAAAAAGTGGTACATCATGGGTTAGATGTGTTTCTAGATCCCACTGCCATGAAAAAAGTTTAAATAATCTGATATCAGTTGTTCAAATTTTATATCTAGTTAACTTTGGGAATTTGGGTCATAACATTTTCTCTTGGAGAGCCAGGCAGTTAGTACAGAGATCTCTCAGGTTGTTTGTGGAGTGGCCTGGGATGGGTTATCTGAATGGGCTTTCAGCCTCCAGCCTTGTGCTCCAGGGAGCTGATGGCCAGGTTTCTAGCCCGTCGGCTAGATCGTGATGCCATTGTCCTTGTACTTCACTAGCCCAGGCTGACTTCAGTTGAAACGACGTAATTCTCTTTCACAGAATGCATAAATGCCACATCACTGCTTTTCCCTATGACATCCAGAGGAAGGTGTCCAAACATCCATGTGACAAAGGTTCTAGATATAACAGCCAATGGAATATTGACACTGGGTCCCTTTCCAGATGCCACAAGAGGCCTGTGGGAAAGCTGGAGACCTCTTTTCAAGTGGCACCCAATACTGCCTGGCCTAAATTTGAGAAGAAACAGAATTTTGGGCCAGTGTTTAATTTCATTTTGTTCTTAAGAACATGTAAATTGAGACTTTGATCAATATCCAAGAACCAAGTCAGTAAGATTTTGGTTTTGCAGTAATGTTTTGTCACCAAGAACATAAAAAGAACAGACAACATTGCAAAGGTGAAATAGTCACAGTGTCACGTGTGCACGGCCGTAATCTCCTTCCCTCCGTGGCAAGTACTTTGAGGCCAGCATTGCATACATTGTTCCTACATTCCTCTAAATGTCTCCTGCATGTCCATCACATGGTTAAAATGGAAAGATGGTGTAGAAGGGCTGTGTAGGTAGGTGGTTCAGCTGACAAAAATCCATGCTGTGCAAGCATGGGGATCTGAGTTCGATTCCCAGAATCCACACAAATGGCAAGTGTGGGAATACATGTTGGTAATGCCAACACTAGAGAAGGAAGAGATAGGCAGACCCCTGAGGTTTTGGCATAGCCAGCCTGGTCCTAATGGGAGACCGTGACTCAAAAACCCCAAGATACACAGCCCTTGAGGATTTTCAACAGAGGTTGTCCTCTGGCCTCTATGTGCCCACCCACACGGGCATGCACACAGCCACTCATTCACACAGAAAAGGAAACGAAATAGATGTTGCAGTATGGAGTACTGCAAGAATCAAGCACTGGAACTTGCATTTGTTCCCTGCTGCATTCTGGGTCCCTAGAATAGCATCTGGCCCAGGGCAGTTCTTAGCGACTATGGCCCGGGCAAACTTGACAACCAGGTGTTCTATTCTCATTTCCATGACAAACCCAGGGGGCCAGCGTCTAGCACTATGGCCCGGGCAAACTTGACAACCAGGTGTTCTATTCTCATTTCCATGACAAACCCAGGGGGCCAGCGTCTCTTCGAAGCATTCCATCTTGAGCATCTAGGAAGAACTGATAAGTCTTTCCTTTGAGATCTCCTAAATCCCATCTCCCCCTAGAAGGCAAAGTTGGCCTCCCTCTGCCGGATGGTTATGTCCTGAGGTCAGGGACTGCCCTGTGCATTCCATGTGCCTGGTGCTGAGAGCAACGGACTCTCCTTAGTGTGATGATCGGGCTCATCTGGGCACGGTAGGGCAGACGAATTAGGGCTCAGTGGGAATCATGGTCCATGCGTCAGGATGGTGTGGGATTCAGGCGTTGACCACTTCCCTTGTCACATTCAGAGGCAGCTGCAGGGAGCTTCACCCTTGCCATCCATCGCTGTTTCCTGGAAGTCACGGTTTACAGAGTCTAAGACAGCACATTCCATGTAAGAACCAATAACGGGACAGGAAATTTGGAACTCAAAGCCCCGTGGGACGAGATCAGCCTCAGTGGGTGTCTAAACCTGTGGAGGCTAGTCTGCAGGAGGAAGAGAAGTAACGGGCACCTGAGACATTTGCCACAGCTCAGCTACTTTGTGGCTATTCAGGAATACCTTGTCCCCAAGAGTAGGTAATAAACAGACTAACGCCTCAAGACCAGAGGCAGCCAAGCTTTCGTTCAGATGTAAGAGCCAGGGGACACAGAGAGGTGACATGGTCACACTTCCTGGGCAAGAAGAGGCTCACTATACATTGTCCTGTTCTCTGAGGCCTGGTCACCAAGGGGCAGATGAAAACCGAGGGTGATGAGAGGATCAGGAGGATTTCCGCTGTCACCCTTCATCCGGTGACACGTGACTTAGTCATTTGACTGTGAGTAAGAACTAGCCTGACTTTCTTAAGGACCGATTTAATGTACCAGACTATGCTTCTTTCTGGGCCTTTCTATTTTAGTTTTGATAGTTTTTCGTATTTTAAGTAATTAACTTAGTGTAGGTTCCGTCTGCTGCTTCAGTCTTGTGAGTGCTGGGATTATAGGTGTGCTCTACCACACCCAGCTTAGCTATTTTTTGTAACTAATTTATCAATATATAGTTTATCAATAAATAATCCTTAATCTATAATCAGCTGCATTAACTTAAAACACACAAACTCAATGAATTTAGAATACTTTTCTAACCATTGCTACTGACTAAGTTATGTTCATTCAAAGTGAATACAGTGCATTTCTAACCTCCATTTTGCCTGCACTGGGGCCAATGTTTGCAAGGATGTGGGGGAGGTTAAATGAGGTTGTTAGCTAGTGTTTCCAGAAGGAAAAAAAAGCTGCACCAATATTAACATTTTACAAAGCTGATTGATTGATCAGAGCTCCAGTGATTGTGCAGAACTGCAATAGTGCAAGCCCAGAGCCTAATTATTTTGGGTTGTATTAGTGCCTAAAAATTGGCTACATTGTCTTTGACTTTTCACTATCAAGTAAATCTTTTGAAATGTACACACAGATGCTTCCATCAACCCAAATGCTAAGAATGTCATCAGATAACGTCTGGACCTGCAGCCAGGTCTGCCCTCTTTCACTGCCACCATCTCCCTGGTGTTCCCATCAATGTATTGGAAACGTATCCGATTTATGAAATTTTTCGTTCTATTACTACCAAAAAAAAAAAAAAACTTGTTAAAACTGTCACCACATTGGAATAGAGAATTTGAGTAACTTGAATTGGTCCTCCCTGGTCATGGTCACTCATATTTGATTCCAAAATAAAATATCTCTTACACCTTTTGAGTTAATAGCCGTGGGTTTTCTTGTTTTGTCTTGTTTTCTGAGGTTTACATTGACAAAATCCTGACCTTGACACAGTCCATCAGTGTGTAACCCAGAAGTAAGCCCTCACCCCTCACTGGAACCCCGCCCCCAATGGCTCCCACATCTCCATCTTCCTCCCCAGCACTGCAGGAAGTAAGCCGCAGCTGTTTATGCCCCTTCCAGCCTGTGGTTCTGTGTTGTAGCAACAGCAACAGCAAGACATCCTACCTGCCTCCCAGCCTCCTGCCCAGGTTCAGGCTCATGCTCTTGCACAGTAACTTTGCTCCCGCTTAACCTCAATTACATTTTTGGAGGGTTTGTCAGCAAATTCAGCTACACAGGCCGGAGCTTCTCCGTAGACATGTACAGCAGCAGACCAAATCCCCAAAGAAACCAGCTCCACCACCGAGCTACTCACTGATTATCCATTGATTCCTACACATTTCGTGTTACGGCGGCTTCCACTAGACTGGAAAGGCCAAAACCTCAGATCGGGGAGGCCAGATCTACTTCAGAGAAAAGTATATTCCCCAATGATGCCCCTGAAATGCCTGGTTGCCTATGATGTCATCATACCGATTTTCACAAAAAGAAGCCATTGTTCAACTAAGGTGAAGGATGTGTGGTGATGCCCTCCTGAGCATCCAGTTAAGTAGGACACAGGCTCCAGCTAGGGGCTGGCTCTGCTAAACTGCATCCATTTTCCTGGGGAAGTCTGACAGGCGCTTATCAAAGCAAGAGGTCTCCTGGGCACAGGGAGTTCCAAAATGCTTTAGAAAGAAGACTTTGATGTTTCCTGGCCAGTTCCCACCTCTCTTCCTAGGAGCCAGATTCCCTTCTCTAGGAAAAGCCTCTGAAAGCTCACCCCCTTCACCTCCTCCCCACCCCTTTTAACCCTCCTGCAACCCATAACCAAGGTAGTCTCACAACCGTGCCAGCAAAGAGGGAGTTTGTATCCCGTGACCATGACAGTGCCAGCAGAGAGGCTGTGTGAGGAATGTTTGTTGAATGACTTGAAGATAAATGAACTGAAAGGGCACCTGAGTGGGTGTGTGGTTTACTACCCAGTGTGTGTCAACTCAGGCTAGTCTGCACGTGAGTGGCCTCTGAGCAGAGCCAGCAGGAAGAGCAGAGATGTGTGCACTGCACAGAGGAAGTGGTCCAACTGCCACATCACTGAACTTCTCTGCATCCCTCCCCTCTCTGCAGTGTTTTCAGCCCATCCCCCCTCTGCCTCCAGGGCACTGGGCAGTGCAGGTGCTGCAGGCTCCTCATGAGAACAGAAGCATATTTTGCATTTTATATTTCCATTCCTTCAAGGCATTTCTCACTTTTCTTTCATGTTCCTGCCCAAGTTCAGGGACAAGCTCGAAGCTCCCCTTCATCTGAGCCTGCCCCTCACCCACTCTCCTGGCACACTGCTTATGTGTCTGCCAAGTTTCTTCCACAGTGTCCCCATCTGCCAAGTTTGTCTTTCATGCTAGTCCAGAGCCACTTTGGGGATGCCATCGTGTCTCCACCATATTGCAAGCCCACTGCCTAGTCCACGGGTCCACACAAGTGCCTCACACTAACACTTGCACAATCTCCTTGTCCACTAATTTCTTCCTTCTCTTCCCAGATGGAGTGGAAGGTGGAGCCCACTACTGCGTGGAGAACAGCGTGGCTGGGGCGGTCCAGACAGCTTTGGCACTCAAGACTGGCTCATCATTCTGTGAGCACTTTTTTTTTTGCTACATGAACAATAAACACAACTGTTTATTATCTCTTGGTTTCCTCAGGCCAGAAGTCCACAGAGCCTAGCTCAGTTCTCTGCTGCATTTCACAAGGCTGCAGCCAAAGGGTCTGCTGGTCGGACTTCTTGCCCGGAGCGTGGGCTTTCAAGCAAATGTGGTTGTTGGCCAAAGTCAGTTCTATGGTCTTGGAACTGATGCTTCATTCTGGCTTGGCTTTTACCCATCTCCACCCCTAAAGTCGCCTGCATCCCTTCTTATGTTCCTGTCTCCCAGGACAACAGTGGTCTAACCCTGCCCCCTCTCCCCTCTCTTTCTCCCTCTCCTCTCTCTTTCTCCCTCTCCCCTCTCTTTCTCCCTCTCCTCTCTTCTCCTCTCCTCTTCCCCCTCTCTCTATCAGATTCCTCACTCTCTAGACTCGAACGATTCATGTAGCTAGCCAATCCCATTTGGATAGAATCCCTTTTGACCAACTCAGAGTTAACTGAAGAATAATCTTAATGATACCTGAACTATTCTTTGGCTGCATCACATGATCTAAATGTGAAATTAATATGAAGTTGATGTTTATTCTAGCCACAGGCTCTGTGCATATTCAGGGAAGGACTAGGAGGACAAGGGTCACTGGCGTCCACCTTACAATTGCACCCACAGTCACGGGCTTTCCTTTACATGTCAGTTTTCTCAGCAGGAAGAACAGAAAAAGTAAACCTTCCTCCCAGAATTGTAGAGAGGAATAAATTGAACTAGAAGTCTGAACGAGCCAATCGGTGACTTCTAGTGTCTTCTTTTCTTGTTTATTTTTACACTGTCTGCCTCCTAGAGTTTCATAGCTTATTCAGAGTACAGAGTGCAGCTGGGCTGTGTGCCTCAGGAATAATTCTATGAGATCCTTAGCAACGCAGCAAGGAAAAACAAGACTCACCAACAGTGTCTAGGGATCTTCCGTTTCAGAGTAGCTGAAATCACCCAGAATCAGCCCATAACCCAGGTGGAGATGATAAAGTGTAATATCTAAGCCCCACAGGAAGGCTTTTATAATAGAGCGTTATTTGTCTTGATAAAAACCACACAGCCTCCTGTCCGTGATGCTGGAGACTTCATAAACGAGATGCTATGAGCATCAAGGAGCCCTCAGGAAAGGATGCTGAGCCTGGCTTTCAGAGCACAGGGATACAGGATAAATGGAGCTAGTCCCCAGCCATCCTCTGTCAACCCTCAGGGGGTGGTCTGCCACTTTGGAGCCTCACTGCAAAGGCCCACATGGACAAGTGAGACTTGCCTGGGCATTATCAAAGATTTGCCCATTCTCTCACACCTTGATGCCCATCTGGGCGCCAGCCTAATAAGGGACAGGAAAGCAGAGATGTCAGAGAGAACACAGCTTCGTCAGAGTCTCCCTAGTCACAGGTGCAATGGGAAGAGGCCTTCGGTAGACTTTCCCAAAGCAGACTTCTTTCCCGTCTGGGCTCAAGGGATGTCTGCTTTCCCAAGGTGCATGCAACCAATGCTTTCTCTCACTGGCACAGGTGCCTGACACTTACTGTGGTGTTTCCCTCTGTGGCCAGTGTCCACGCTCACCTCCTTATGGGGGAGGTAGGAGAACATGTGGCTTCGCTCCATCTGTCACCACAGATGGAAACTTTATTTTTCTGTCCTGAGTGTTGAACCCGGAGCCTCTTGTGTGACAGGTAACTGCTGCTCCCTCATTAGGCTTCCTGTTGTTGTTGTTTTTGTTGCCAGGGTGTCAGCTCTATAGTCCAGGCTAGAATCTCTTATATAGCCTGGATTAACTCACTGTCCTCTTGCCTCAGCCTCGGGAGTGCTGAGATGACAGTCCTGTGTGCCACCTCATCCTGTCATTTGCATTTTCTATGGGGTTCTTCTTTATCCTTTGACTCCTAACAGCAATTCTGGATCGTGGACATAGGGGCAAATAGAGTATGTGAAATGTTCTGTATGAATTGGCACCAAAGCTGCTCTGTACCAGTAGATGTTCTTAGGTAAAAGAGAAATTGGACTGGGTTTTAGATGTCTGTTTTATTTAGATAACAAGAAAAAATAAAACAGCGCCGTTCCTCCTTTCCTGGCCATCAATAATGAATTTAGAACCACGAAACTTCCATTAACCCTCATCAAGGGTGCACACTCTGGCCATAATACTCCCTAAGGCTACGCTGGCTCTGCCCAGTCAGAAGCACATGTCTGCCACGGAAGCCAACTTGGGTGCCCCAAGGAATCAGTGACAGGACACATGGTGGTGCAGGACTAGAGAAAGATAAAACTCAGTCAATTGAGCTGAGTGGCTTTACTGTCTGCTTTGAGGACTCCCTGGAGGTGCCCTGGAAGTAAACAGTCACCCCTGAGGCCCTGAAGCTCAGTGAAAGGGACTATGTCCTAGACATATTCTATTCCTACCTCCCCCCCCAACCCTTACCTCCTTTCCCCCTAACCTCCCCCTACCTCCCCCTGGCCTCCCCACTACCCCTACATCTCCCTGGCCTCCTCCTTACCTTCCCATTACTCCTACCTCCCTTCTCCCCCTTCCCCTCCCTGACCTGCCCAGTATCCCTTACCTCCCCACTACCTCTACCTCCCCCTTATCTTCTTACCTGTGTGTCCTTCAGACTGATCAGGGATGCCCCTGAGCCTCCAGTCCCGAGCACCAGCTCTGCCCCAGATCTAGCTGTGACTTTTCTGCCATTTCTCAGTCTAAGCAGTTTGTAATGGGGTTGATGAATGAGCTTGCTGACCCAAGATTGCACCAATTAATACCAAAATTCACTGCAACCCTTAAAACAGCCAAACACACCACAGCAAACGAAAGCTGACAGGAAATATTGGGAGGTGTTTTCTAGGCCAGACCCATCCATTCTGACACTAATCCATTCCATCAGCAGTGAGAGCCAGCACAGGGCGCCAAGGTTAGAAGGTCAATAAGCTGTGGAGGAGGCCCTGGCCCAGCTTCCCTCAGAAAGGACTGACTCAGTGAATCTGCCCTCATCCAGCACAAACGCCAAAGTAAAGCAGGGTGTGAGATGCAGGGCTCTACAAAAGCCAGAGCCGGAGAGCCGGAGCTCATCCCTCACAGTCGTCAGATGCAGGGAAAGGGTTAGACAAATGTGCCCAATAAAAAGAAGTGAGAGAAAACGGGGGTCTATACTAGCAAGTTGCCATTTATTTTTTGAAGATCTTCATTGGAAGAGATGTATAATCCTTTTATGATGACATTTGGTGGGAAAAGATCCCACAAGGTACACCAATTTGAACTTCTAATCTGATTATAACTATGCAATCTAAAAGCCATGAAAAAAATCTCAGGAACACACACAAGGACGGTGGAGTCATGGACAGGAGCTAGCATCCTTCAGAGCCATTTGTTCTCCACCTTTCCGACTTTTCTTTTAAGATGCATGTATTTTATGTCAATACACAATAATTACATTCTTCCAGAACAATCATAATAAAGGCCCCTGAGAGTCCACTTATTTCTAAAACACAGTTTTTCTGGGGGCCCCGCTGGTTTTCTTGCCATTAAGAGAAAGTAACTGCAAGCGAAGGACCACAGCCCTAAAGAACCAACTCAGCCTGGTGTTGGACCCATCAGTGCATGCACACACGTACACAAAACAGCAACACCACCAACCAACCAAACAACCAAACAACCAACAAACAAACCAGCTCATCTTAGAGGAATAGAGATAGTTTATTCTGGAGCCAAGTTTGAGTGACCATGGACAGGGAACACAGATTGAGGCTTCCCCAAATCCCATGTTCCAACACGGAAGCAGTCTCATGACATTTTATAGCTTCATGAACAAAGAAAGTCATAAATGAAGGCAGCTTTAAAGTACATCACTGAGAAGGCCAGGGAACCATTTCCTGCAAGAAGAGAGAGAATTCTCCTTCAGGCTTCAGATGCAATCACGATATTCTTAGCGTTTTGGTTGGTGGAATTTACTTGTCTGCTAGGGTAATAGATTCTCTTAAGTCACACGATATTAGTTCCATCACAGAGGTGGACAGGAAATGGTTATTCATGGGGCTAGAGCTAGCTTAAGGTAAGATTATTCATGGGGCTAGAGCTAGCCCAAGATAGGTTACTCAGCCTCTGGACTCAAAATAAGGCAGCAGCTCCATGCCACCGCAGTTCCAAGCAGCCAGTCTCTGCAGACCCAGCTTCTTTCCAGGAATTCCCATTGGCATTACATTAAAAATAAAGCTGCGTGTCAAGCAATTCCAAATGAAATGGCTGCTCCAGTGCCTCTACCCTTTTTATGCAGAACAAAGAACTGGCATCGCCTGGGGAGGAGCCGCCGCCTGGCAAGCTTATGACAGAAACAGGACCGAGGTTGGGCTTTTTCCGGTATGGCACTGTGGAGTTGGGTAATTAGACAGAATTTTTAACCCTGTTCCCCTGAGTCTCCTGTCATGGCATGATGGGGTTTTCCAGGGCCTGCCCCTTCTGGGCCTCCTGACCAAATGGACTGTTTAAGAATGCTGACTGGAGTTAGTATGGTTTTCTTGTGACCTTTATGAACAAAGGCATCTAGCCCGCTGGATTTGAAATGTTAATACTGAGGGATGGATTAAAGGCCCCCACCCCCACCTCTAGCGCTGGCATTATTAAGACTGTTTACTTTGGCCTCTGAGACAGAAGGGGACATTGTTATCCTCCTTTGGGGTGTCAACACCACGGGACATTGGCAGGTAGGATGGCCCTAATCATCTAGCGAGATCCCTGGTCACCATGGGAGCTAACCTTCAGCCTTTGGGCACACCACACAGGGAGGTGGCCTTGGAGACCCAGACTCAGTGAGCTGCTGTGACAGTTCTATTTTTCACAGTAACTCCAACTGCCACTCAGCTAGGACTTCTCAGCAGGGGTCTTCCAGGTCACCTACTTCCTCAACTATCTCTCATTCATAGTTGAGTCATCAGAGATGCTGGGTGCCTAACTACATTTTTCTGGCTCTTACAGGAAGCACCTTACCGGGGACATGGGCCTTTCTCTCCTGCTGGGCCTGAGAACTTGTGCAGAAGAGGTCAAGGGTTTGAAGACCAGCAGGAATCCTGCCATCGGGTAATTAACCAGCACTTCCTCCTCACTCTGTATAGGAACATTAGCAGAGTGTTTGCTAGGTACCCAGCATTCCACTGGCATTTCATATCACTTACTTCACCTAGCCCTCCTGTCTTATGAGCAAACAGAAGCTCCTAAAAGAAAAGCCAGCAGGCGAACACCTTATGATGAAAGGAATCAAGATATGAATTCAACATGTTTAACTTTATAACTCCACCACTTGTAAGCCATTTGCAATTCCATTCTCGCAGGGTTGCAAGTCTTCAAACCACCTTCTGTGTTTCTTGAAGCCTGCCTGACATGAAATGCGAGGAGAAATTCAGAAGAGGAAGAAAAGGCACTGTGGACTAAAGCTATTAATTAGGTAGGACTCAGACGACAGTGGCCTTGCAGGACAAGGTAAAGACTTTGGAGACGTCTACATGGCACGGCAAACCCTTAGACAGAAGACATACTCCTCTGGTTTCACCTGTGCACCTCTCAGGCAGGCTGGCCTCTTGCGACCGTGGGGGCACGATGACTGGTGTGGCCAGGGTTGTGGACTAGTAGCACAGGGAAGAGGGAGAGAAGTAGATGGGTTAATGAGATGCTCATAACTACCAAAGAGGTCAAGGCTCAGCTGAGAACGGAGTCAGTACTTGTTGCTGGCTATGCAGAGCCTGTCCTTTTGAGATGAGTAGCCCAGTCTGAGTCTGTAGCACATTAGAGCCACTTGGAAAGCCTTACGTGCTTAATAGACATTAGTGTGTTTTTAGCTCATACACACCCCAAAGCTCTGAGTTGCAGATTTATTGTTCCCAAGAGCTGTTGTCTAGTGTTTACCAATTTTTTTTATTCTATTTTTTTCTCTGCTGGCAGCAGGGTAGGGGAATAACTAAGGCTCACCTGCTACTCGCTGACGCCAAGTCAATTTTCAGAATACCTTTCCCACTGTCCTGACATCCAAGGCCGCACCTTGGATTTTATTGAAGTGAATTACAAGACCCACTGAAATTCAGCTTTGTTATTAGGTAGATGGAAAAGATTATTACCCACTGGCAATAACTAAGAGGAATTTAGGATTGCAGAAGATAGGAGAAGACATTGAGGTCTGTCAATAGAAGGATCTTGAGTAAAAAGCAGCATAAAACAGAGATTTAGATTCAAATTAGAAGCATGTTTTTTTTTGGGGGGGTGTTCTTTTTTTGTGTGTGTGTGGTTGCATCTTTTTATTTTGGAGGATTATTTGGGTAGGCTACATTAAGGTACAGCACTTTCTTGTTGAGACCTTTGCCAGTATTCGTGAGAAATTTGATGAAATATATCTAAGCAAACATTTATAGAACATTCTTTTTCCACTTATTTTTATTATAATTTATTCAAATTATCCCCTCACTTGTATCTTCACATTCCCATCCTCCCTTCCTCTTTTGCCCTATTCTCCTCCCCTAGACCTCTGACAGAAGAGGACCTCCTCCCCCACCATATGATCACAGCCTATCAGGTCTCATCAGGATAGCCTGTTTCCCCTTCTTCTGTGTTTCTGCTGGGTCTCCCCACCAAGGGGAAGTGAACAAATTCCAGAATTCATGTCAGAGGCAGTCTCCACTCTCCACACAACTGTGGAGAATGCTCTGTCCATTGGCTAGATCTTAACAGGGGTCTAGGTTCACTGCATGTATCGTCCTTGGTTGGTGCAACAGTCTGTGCAGGCCCCATGGGTCCAGATCCACCTGCCTTGATGGTTTCTTTGTGGGATTCCTGGACCCTCTGGATGGTGGCTGGTTTTAACTGTCAATTTGATAATCTAGAATCATCTGGGAAGGAATCTCAGTGAGGGACTGTCTAGATTCTGCTGTCCTGTGGACATGTCTGGGAAAGAGTCTTGACTACGTTAAAGTAGGAAGACCTGCCCACTGTGGGTGGCACCATTCCCTAGGCAGGGGATTCCCAACTGTTTAAGAAGAGAAAGTAAGCTGAGCTATGCATGTATTTACTGACCACTCCCTGCTCTTGGCTGTGGATGCTGTGATGTGAGTAGCTGGTTCAAGTCCCTGCTCCTTGACTTCACAACAGTTATGGGCAATAGCCTGAAATTGTGAACCAAGAAAACTTTTTCACCCATACAGTGCCTTTGTAAAAGTTTTTTTTATTACAGCAAAAGGAAAAGAAAATAAAACAAAGTCTTCTGGATCTAGAGACAACACTTGGACTTCAAAGAGTCAGCAATCTTTAAGCATAAACTTCATCAGCTCTGTCTGCTGGTGCTTTGAGTGCCGGAGACCCCAAAGAAGGAGGACATTTTTATGTTGATGTCCCTGAGGCAAAGGCAGGGGATCCACTCAGGATTAAAAAAGGAGCTGACAGATAAGGGCTTCAGGGGTTTTTCATCTGCACTGTGTGGCCATTGGCCTTGACCTGGATGTAAGAAATCTTTTAACTGGATGTTTTAGGATGTGAAAGATAAATAGATGAAGAAATTGACATTCTCTTGGATTAGGAAAAAGGTAAAAAATAATTTGTGAAATAGAACCTGCATGAGTCTGGGAAGGAAAATCTAGAGGAAAACAGCAGGGGTCATTTGTGGGTCTTGAGCACACCCAAGGAGGGTCAGGGGTCACTGGGGGTCTGTGAGCACACCCAAGGAGGGTCATGGGTCACAGGGGGTTCTTTGAGTACATCCAAGGAGGGTCAGGGGTCACTGGGGGGTCTGTGAGCACACCCAAGAAGGGTCAGGGGACGCTGGGGGGGGTCTGTGAGCACACACAAGGAGGGTCAGGGGTCACTGGTGGGTCTGTGATTACACATAAGGAGGGTCAGGAGTCACTGGGGGGTCTGTGAGTATGCCCAAGGAGGGTCCTGGAGTCACCCTTGGCAGCATAGGAGCAGCTAGTGGTGCAACCTGGGACAGAGCTTCTGGCTTGCCATCATTCACTTATCCCCTGTGGCTTCAGCAAAGTGCTTTGATGTATTAACGCACGTTAGGTGTCTCCATTCCATCCATGTCCAAATGAATTTGCTATGTTCTGATGTAAATTAGGTTGGGCTGTTCGGAGATGCAAACTGTCCTCCAAGTTCAGTTTTCAACACTAATAATGTATTAATTTCTGCCAATGACATATCTGATGAGTGGAGCGTGGCTGAGAATGAGTCACAGAAAAATCAGTAAAATGTGGTTCTTTGAATGAGGAAATAGGAGCAAGGAACGAAACTGCAATTCAGAGCCATATTTTTCATGAATATGCATTACATAATATATAATCAAATAACAGCATTTGAGTGTTCTGTATGCTATGGAGTACCGATACCTTTATACACATATTAGATTTAGATTTAGATAAATTATAGGTAGAGCAATTATTAGAAAAACACTGAATATAACTCTTTATACCTCTCACTTCTTGGTCGCCTGTAATGACTGTCTAACTTATGATAACCCGCTGGGGATATTTCCTAAGTCTACTGGGTTGTAAGTGCAGACCAAGTTCTGACCAGACGGGGAATAAATTTCTTTGTAAATTTGATCAAGCACCTCTCCTCTCCACCCTCAAGTTGATGACCTACATACAAGGGGAGAATGGCTATCGACTCTCTCATCACGTGGTGGTTTGATGATAGCTTCCTAGAAGTAGATGGAGACTTCACTGCAAGAAGACAATATCCTGGCCAATTGGTGTCAGGCTATGGATTCAGAATTTCCTTTAGCCCATAATCTTTACATGGTCAGCCTTAGTGATATCGTATGAGCTGAATATGTTGGTTAAAAGCCTGAAGATCTACGAAAACCTGGATTGGAATCCTTGCTAAGCAGTATGTCAGCCTGTAGTTAGGAGTCAGCAAGCAGCAGCTATCAATACTGGTACTGATGGTGATCGTGGTGGTGGTGGTGGTGATGGTAGTGGTGGTGGTAGTGTGGTAGTGTGGTAGTGGTGCTGCTGGTGGCGCTGCTGGTGGTGGTAGTGGTGATGATGATGAAAAGGAAGAGGAGGAAGAAGAAGAAGAGGAACTAGGCACTCTGTGAGGCCTCATTTAATCCTTCAACTTTCACAACAGTTCTTTGAAAGTCATGGTGTTACTGTTTTATAGATGGAAATGAGGTTGCAGTATAACTCAAGGAGGCCACTTTGCTATTCAATAGTGTCCGTGGTATATTTTGACAAAAAATAGAAAATGTATTAATATTGTTATTATTTATTGAGATTATAATCTAATTACATCATTTCCCCCCAGAAGCCATTTTTTAAACAAGGATGTACTGAACCAAACACAAGGAGCCACCATCTGCTTTCCTAAGTCACCTCATAGAGCCCTCTATTAATACAAACTGTTGATTGCATATATTGTATTGGAGGCCTTACTTATCAGCCTAGTGAGAACTTCAGTTACAAAGGGAAATCCTGCTTCTTCAGCTAGAGGCATCTAGGGGCTGTGGCACCACTTGGCCATCCCACATGTGTGACAGGTACTAGTGCCCTGGAGCTGCACTTCCTAAGTCCTCCACCCTGGCTTCACTGGCAGGTCAGTCTGTGTGAGGACTGTCCATTTCAGGTTGGAACACATGGAAGGAAGGCCACACAGATGCTCAGCAGCAAGAGCTCAAGAAGACTTAAATTAACCGTCCTCAAAGATGCACAGCTCAGGGCAGCGAGCTTTCTTAGAGCCTGTATTCTGTTACACTGTGAGACACAAATTAAATCATAAACATTGGATTGTATACAACAAATATCTCTTCTAAGAAAAGAATAGAGATTACTCATGAGTTCCAAAGAGAGAAGATCTATGGATGTACTTGGGAACATCCCACACTGAAGCTTCATCTGGTCCCTATCTGACTCACGGCTGAGCCACAGCCAACTTCTGAGCTCACAATGTTTCTAGTCTCCCTCAGGTGGGGTCTCCATGGGGCTTTCAGCACAGAGAGGAGGAAGTGAGTCTCTAGAGTGACATGGGACTCATGTGCAGCATTCAAGTAGAGGGAAAGTGGACTCAAGTGCCATCAAGTCTGCCCTGGGGCAAAGCTGTATTGCTTGAGTAACTGTTGGGTACAGCACAGTCACCATCTACCAATGGCTACATCTGAAGCTCGTCTCAGATCCATGAGTGTGAGTTTTAGGCAGAGAAGGATGCAGTCAGCAAACACATAAGTGCGTCATCTAATGAAGCAAAACGAGACACTGAATATGTAGTCCCTTTAGAATCTTCATGAAGAGGTGGAGATGTGCGTGGCTATACCATAGTCCAGTGCCTGAATAGCCCCAGTGTAATGGAGGCCTCGGGTTCTCCTGCAGGTTGTTCAGAGTAGCAGTGGCGGATTATGGGAAACAGAGGTTTGAGTGGGAAATAGTTATAGTCAACAGATGGCAACAGGGTGGGGATATTCAGTAGACTTGGTGGTGCCCATTCCAAAGGGCTGACAGTACATCACAGTTAATACCCGGGGACTGGGTAGAATTTTCCTCAGAGCTTGTAAAGCCCCCTGAACTCCTGGAGAATTTTTAAAGGGGTATGGCCACAGAAAAGTAAGCCTGGGAAACTATTTCTCTCTGAACCATGACTTCACTGGGGGTGGGGGGAAAGTGACTCTAAAATACAAGCAACCAAAGTAGAAACAAATTGAATTATGTAAAAACTAACAGCTCCTGTGCATCCAAAAATGACTGTGTGAGAAGATAGTTTCTACAATGGGAGACAATACTTGCAAATCACCCTTTTGCTGGTGAGTGAAAACAATCAAACAGCAGCAACAAAGAAAGTAGTGCAGGCAAAGATGAACAGAAGTTCTGAAAGACATTTATTCCCAAAGAAGATACAGCCAGCCAGCATATGCAAAGACAACCAAGGTCACTGTGACTAGAAACACACAGATGGTAGAAGGAAGAAGTGGGAGTTATTTAATGTGTATGACTATATATGATTAATAAGGTGTAAAAACCTACTCTACAAAATAGAACCTATAATTAATAATGCAGCATTGTGTACTTAAAATTATTAGGATGGGGCTGAAGAGATGGCTCAGAAGTTAAGAGTATGTACTGCTTCTGCAGAGGACCCAGCCTCAGTTCCCAAAACTCACATAGGAGCTCACAAAAGCCTATAACTCTAGCTCCAGGGGAGCTGACACCTCCTTCTGGTCTTGGCAGGTACTATATACATACATACATACATACATACATACATACATACATACATACATACGTATGTGTAATACATAATATATTCTACATAAATATAGTATCTCTATATTATATAAAAATATATTATATAATATAAATAAATTTTTGTTATATATAATAACATTATTAAGAAGTATATCTTATATAAAGTCATTAACAGCAAATTAAAAAAATGAAGAGACTCTGAGGACATAAAAAACAGGATTATTACTCTAATTGTATTGAGATGTTAGAAATGCATACAGCTGATCAAATTCTTCATATTAGAAATGTTAAATGTATATATAGTTGCTTGTGTATCCATTATGATTTAATAAAGTTCCAAAATTCACATAAAGACCCAAACAGATGTCACCTTAGACCCATCAGGATGACTATAAGAAACAAAAACCTAAAACAAACCAAAAGACTCTCTAGGGTGGTAACATGTGGGTGAAGATGTGGGGAAATTCGAACTTAGGTGTGCTGAAGGTAGACATTTTTATTATGAAAAGTAGTGTGGTAGTTCCTAAAATATGTTTTAAAGAACTGCCATGTTGTACAGGTGGCTCATTTTATGTCAATTTGACACAGGCTAGAGTCACTGTAAGAAGGGAACCTTGAGAAGCCACATCCACATGTTATGACTGTAAGGTGTTTTCTGAATTAGTGACTGATGGGGGAGGGCACAGCCCATTGTGGGTGGTGCCATCCCTGGTTGGTGGCCCTGGGTTCTATAAGAAAGAAATCAGTACTAGCCATGAGGAGCAAGTCAGTAAGCAGCACCCCTCCGTGGCCTCTGCATCAGCTCCTGCCTCCAGGTTCCTGCCCTGCCTGAGTTCCTGTCCTCACTCTCTTTCCATAAGGAACAGCAATTTGAAAGCATAATCCAAATGAACCCTTTGCTCCCCAACTTGATTTTGGTCATGGTATTCCATTACAGCAATAATAACACTAAATAAAACAGATCTGATCCAGAAACACAGCTTTTCCATACACATCAAGAAAGGACTGAGAAGCTGGAGAAGTAGCTCAGTAGTTAGAAGTACTGGCTGCTTTCGCAGAGGACCTGGCTTTGATTCCCCAGCATCCACGTGGCATCTTAAAACCATCTGTAATGCCAGTTACAGATGAATCTTACACCATTTTCCATCCTCCTTGAGCACCAAGCTCAACATGTGGTGACAGACATACATGTAGACAAAACACCCAGACATATAAACTAGAAGTAAATATAGTTTTAAAAGCCAACAACACATTAGAAATCAAGGTCTCAGAAGAAAAAAAAAAAGAGTGTCACACGCGCGTCTGCAGCAGCAGCATTCCCAAATGCTACACCGAGAGATTGGCTAAGTGTCCACTGACAGATGGATGAGTAAACACACTGTGCCTGTACAGACAATTCAGCAATGTCCTGCCCGACAAAGGAAAACATTTCTGGCCCATGTTCCAGCACAGATTGACTTCAAGTCTCTATACTGAAGCAAACGGCTTGCTGCAAAGAAATAAACCGTGGAGGCTTCTTCTTCTTTAGGCTAGCTAGAGTAGTCAGATTCCCAGGAAGTAGAACGGGGCTACAGGGCCTAGGAAACTGAGGAAGGGGACTTGGACAATGGATGTGGTTCAGACAGTCTGGACATTGCACAACAGTGTAAACACACCAACAGTGCTGCGCTGTCCTGTGGCTTAACTACACCACGCTGATTTCTAGCTGCCTTCTGAAGTTAGGTTGGCAGCCATCGGTTTCTCCCCTGTCTTCCCAGATGTTTGAAATACCTTCCTGGCCCAACAGTTATTAAAAATATTCTCTATCTAGGGGCAAAGACAGTGCCTGAGGTACTTAGGGTTGTACCATTGGCCATCATATAGTACATGATAGCCCCCAAAAGCCAAGAATTACATGGTCCAAAATGACAACAGTGTCAAGGCTGGGGAACCCTGGTGTGTGATGGTTTGAAGGAGACGCTCCCATAAGCTCAGGGATTTGTACACTTGGTCCCCAGTTGGTGGCCCCGTCGGGTGTGGCGCTCTTATGATGAGGATGTTTGATGGAGGAAGTACATCACTAAAGGGCTGAAGGGCTTTTAGCTTCACATCACTCTCGGTTCTCTCTGTTTCCTGCTGTGCCTATGAAATGTGATCAGTCAGCTTCCTGCTCCAGCCACCCATGGCCATGCAGTCCCCTCCGCTATGGACACTAAGCCCCTGGAACCCCTAGCCAAAGGACACTTTCCTCCTTGCATTGCTGTTGGCCATGGCGTTTTATCACAGCAATAGAAGGAAGCCTGTTCATCATGCTGGGAAAGCCAGCATGTTGGCATAGGTAACCAGATGCAGTTTCCCTGGCAGAGGAAGGGGGGAGGGGCGCATGCGCAGGGGCAAGGGGGCGTGGCTATAACGAGTAGGTTTTGTTCTTTCTCCCAAATCTTTCAAGTCAGATTTTAGTACAACCTGAAAACGGGCCTGCCAACCACTATCAGGCCTATCTTTATCCTCAGGGAATAGGCCCCAGGTCAGCTGGCATCTTCTGCACAGCCTAGAAAGTCAAAGCCTGAGAAGAATAAAAGGACTCTATGTCAGCAGGCATGCAGAAGGTCAGGACCCACATTCCCCATCACTCCTAACACACTCAGCTTGGCAGCGAGGGTGTCATGTCACGTGCCTGTGTGCAAGCATCACATGTACCCTTCTATACGTTACAGGAAGCCGTACCCTCCAGAGAGAGGCAATGCCCAGAAGGAGGCTTGAAAGAATTACTCTCCTATTGGACTCATAATGAGAAATATTAATGTAACAAGGGCAAATGCTGGCTGATATGCAAATTCTCAGTATTGGGTGACTAAGCTAAGCCAGGTAACTCCATCCCTGCTCTCCAGGCACTTGAGCTTAGGCCCAATATGGGAAGAACACTTTCAATGGAAATGGCATTTCCCAAATAAGTGACAGCTTGGGAATTGGGGCCCAGAAATAATATGCCCCTTTGTAAGGTAATTATGTGAGTAGTAATTCATGCTAATTTAAAAATCACATATCTTTTCTTTCTGCTAATACAACCGGGAGGGCAAGCTTCAGCAATCCCTCATTGTTATGTGTGAGGGATGGGGCCCTAGAGGGGGAAGCAATTTGCTTAAAGGTCACAGACCTAGTTCCTGTTGGAGGGCTATGCACCTTGAGCTGCACTGGGCCACCATTTCCGATGTTTGAGTTCTGTGAGGTCCTGGGCAGGACAGGTTTGGTGACACGGCCGGCAACAGAATCTGCACCTTATTTAAGGATGGCTATGTGACCTGACACTAACTGGAATTTCCCTCAATAAACTAAAAGATCAATAAAGTCAGTGCTATTGCTTTCTCTCTTCCAACACCACCTTCTGCCAGGCACATGAGAAGTTTCAGGGTTTTATATGAAAATCCCAAACACACGGCAGCCATACCTTTATCCATGGAGGCTGTGTTCCCAACTCCCCAGTGGACACTGGTACCATGGACAGTACTGAACCCTACACATGCAATGCCATTCCTACCTGTGCATCCCTTCGAAAAGCATGTCAGAATTGCAGGAGCATTTTTCTTCTTTAGAGTGTCATGGACAGAAGATACACTCTTTCCATGGATTGTAGGATCCTGAGCCTAAAACACTGGATTTTCTTACTAAGAACATTTATGTTTTCACCTGTGGGAATCACTCTGTAGATTCCCTTTGGCATATCCAAGTCATCTCTTGTACTTTGTTGCCACTGTTAAGAAAAATAAATGTAACTTGTACACATGTACTCTGATGCCATGGCAACAGCTTTAAATACCAAGATGGCTACTAAGTAGCTAATAGGCAGGTAGTGTATACATCATGGGTTCTTTTGAGGTTATTCACAGCCTAAGGCGTACATAGGAGGAAAGAGAACACTTCCATCAAGCTGCTAAGGACAGTATGCAGCTTAAAGCCAATGAGTCATTTAATTCTGGAACTTTCTGTTTAATTTCTTTTAGACCGCGAGTCACTGGCAATATGGAAAGGGTGTGTACAGAGTGTGGGGTACTCTTGTTAGGTGCTTTCAGTTACTCTCATTCATCCTGCTGGAAAGAATTCTCATTCTAGGGTACGGCATTTGCACACTGCAGTAGACAGGTAATACTGGTCAGTTGTACCTGTTCAATACCAGGAACAGGAAGACACAGTTTACACACAGGGCCACATGAAGGTTGTATGTGGGAACAAAATGGTCAGCCAGAAGACAGGAGGCAGGCTAAATGGTAAAGGGCAACCTGTCTCCTGCTTTTCACAGGAAAATACAGTTAACCTGGCTGAGTGATTTTGTGGGCTGCCTGGGATAAACAGGAGCCATTGTGTGGTCCCCTGAGAAAGGAGGATCTGCTGCCGTGGGATAGAATGGAAGACTTGCAATGAAGATCTTCAACACCCCTCTCTGCCCCCCCAACTCCACTCCACACCCGGCTTCCCTAGATGTCAAGCAAAGGCTTCTTTCCCTTAGTGTGCTCCCCAGGTACATCCACACTGTTGCGTGTATTGGCAATGGGATTCTCTTTAAAACTATTTTATCCTATCATTATGTGTACGTGCATGGGGGAGGCACACATGGGGAAGGTGTGCATGTCATGCATACACACAGACAACTTTGTGGAGACAGTTCTCACCTTCCACCTTTATGTGGGCTCCAGGGATCGAACTCACGAAGGGAGGCTTGGGCAGTGATGCCTTTGCTCACTGAGCTTTCTTGCTGATGCGCTCTTCTTGTTGCCATAGACTAGTTCATACTCATATATTTTACTAATGGGGATTTGGCTGCCATGTATATTTAAGTGGAAACCTTTTTATTGTTTATTTTATGTGAGCAAGTACTTGCCTAGATGCATACATGTGCCCCTTGTGTGTGCAATGCCCACTGAGGCTAGAAAAGAGCATTGGATCTCTTGGAACTGGAGTTACAGGTGGTTGTGAGCTGTGTGTAGGTGCTGGGAACCAAACCTAAATCCTTTGCAAGCGCAGCCAGTGCTCTTAACCACCGAGCCACCTCTCTAGCCCCTTCATCTGGATGTATGTGGTGGGGGGAGGGGGGATAAAGACCAAAGATTAGACTTGTTTTGTTTAATTTAAAAAAGGAAACTGCTAGGATTTTGTTTTCAAAATGGGTGCTATGGTAGTTTATACTCCCATCAATGGCGAGTGAGTTCTTGTTGCTGGATTTTCACCAGTGCCTGCCACCGCCAGTATGTTAGCACTGCTTAAATTAAGTGGGAAGCTGGTTGAACACATGCATCAAAGGAGGGCTGTCACTCTGTGACTGTCAAGTTGTCATCATTTTCTAGGCTAAAGTCACAGTGGCATCAACTGCATCTTCTTTGACATTTAGAAACTGTGACATCCTTGACCACTGGTAAAGGTCCTTGAGAAATTAGCAACTGGCAGCCACAGTGTTAGAAGCCCTGTCACTCAGAGAGCACAGCTATGTCCACTGACACTCTGTGGAAGACACTTTCTCCATCAGCCAACAGCCAGCAGATGTTTTGTGACGTGTCCACCCACATGCTCTAAAGCTTGCCAGCCTGTGAACCCATCAGAGAATATGGTGTACAAGCAGCTTCCCAGCCGCCTTCTCTGGGACCAAGTCAACCAACAGCTGGCTCCAGCTGTCAGTGGACAGCCATTTGCAAGAAGAGGTGAAAATGGAAGTACCTCTTTCTCCTCCCGTCACTGAGGAAAAGGACCTTTGGAAGTGGTAAGTGGTGGCAGGGTGGGAGGACACCTAGACACAACAAAAACGGTCATGCTGGCCAACAGAAATGTCTATGTGGTAACTTTTTGCAGTGTAGATGTTTCTATGGCCAAGGGAGACATCTCTTTCACCCTTGCTGCCATAAAAGGAAATGCTGAGCTCCAATAGACACTAGTTAAATGAGACAAAGCAAAGGTGTGGTGGTGTACACTCTCAATCCTAGCAAGTGAGAACAGAGGCAGACAGGATCTCTGTGAGTACCAGGCCTGCCAGGACTACACAGTGAGACCCTTGTCTTTAAAAACAAATCCAGGTAAAGGTAGGAAGGAGGTTTCTGTGATTAAAGCACACTTCCTGGGAAGAACCACAAACAACTATGAACAGGGGCAGGGACTATGACATCATTGCTAACATCACTGTTCCGGAGAATGGAACAAAGAGGGAGAATTCCAAGACGTTCATCCTGTCCGGGCTTCCTGGCCAGAGGACTCGGGGTCAGTGAAGAACTGTCCACGCCTACCCTTACAGCCTACAGGGGCAGATGGGTGGCAAAGGCGGCATGGAAACGAAGTGCATGGATACTTGGGAATGTGTTTTTGTCTTGCCAGAGGAGGAATCATTCCACGATGCCAGGCAGGGGCAGTTCTAAAGATGGTGGACAGGAGGCCAGAGGCCAAGGGTCAAGAGGAGAGTTGTCCTGTTGTCCAGTACAAAACACCAACGGGAAAACTTCAGTTTAATTCACCTTGCAATGTAAACCAGAGGGAACCAGGGAAGTGCTAGCCTGAATGAGGATCAGATTCGAGTAGTCACACTAGCAGAATAGTAAAAGAGACGAGAGGTTCATAAACCCAGTAGGGAGGTCAATTAGAAACCCCAGGAGCTACATCAAGAGTAAAAGTACCCAAGGCTTACTCAGCACCAAGGGCAGAGATGCATCTCCCCAAGGGCAGGCATTTCTGCTCAGTCAACAAAGCAAGCAACTACAAGTCCCACCAGAGCCCACAGTCCTCACAGTGTGAAGGGCTGAGTAAACCACAGAGCAGATCTCTGTGCTGGCTACCCTGTTCCTCCTGTGCTGATGGGCAGACAGCACACACCCTGTTTTCCCACTCATTGCACAGTGAGAGGAAGAGAAGCCCACCTGTCTGCTGGGTGAACCCTTGTTTCTGGAGCCCTTATGTGCTTTGTGCTTCTGCAGCGTCCTCCTCCAAAGGTAATACTGTTTGAAGGTAGGCTACCTCCACGAAGCACCCCCAAGATGTTCTTTGTCACACAGAATAAAACCCCAAATCATCCCCTGATGTCCAAGGCTCCAGCTGATCCAGCCTTAACCTCCCCATCTCACCACTTTTACAGTCTTTGCTCAGGATCACTGAGGCACATTCAACTGAGCTCTCCAGTGCTGTACCACCTCTTGGGTGGGAACCCAGATTGCTTGTCTCCCTCGGTATCAGTCACATCTGGCTCCTTCCCTGGGCTTCTGATACCTGATCTGCCTCCCCATCCCCATTTCAAGGAGATTTCTCGACTGTCCTCATAACTAATTATGGAATTACTTCATTCTCACCACCTGCTCTTCATCTCCTCGTCAGACTGGAGGCACCAGAAAGGCAGGGCTACAACAGGGCATCTTCCTGGAGCATAGAAGATGGTGATCTTGCCTTGCTGGGAGTGGCTGAGCTTTCTCATCCTTCACTCTGCTTATAACTGTGGTTGTGCAAGACATCCTCCTTGCCTTGCTGGGCAGAACTGGCCTCCAAAACACTGGCAGGTGTAAATCAGAGATAAGTGAGTAGGGGTTTATCTTTACTGTAGTTTCACAGGAGCTGTACATGTGCCACAGTCCTAGTTAGCTGACTTTGGAAGATAACGTTCTATTCTTAGACGAGCCTCTTCTATTATAATAGCATTTGGAAGTGGCAGCTTCAGGAGCAGAAGGGATTGGTTTAAACCATCTGAGACATAACGTGGGACTATGACACCTGAGCAGATGCCCTTCAAGAGCCCAGCAGCGAATGGCATTAACATGAGGATTCTAATGACTGGAAGCTCTGTGTGTGTTTGTGTGTGTGTGTGTGTGTGTGTGTGTGTGTGTGTGTGTGTGCGTACTTGCATTCTGGTGCTATGCTGTGGAAGAATAACATAAAGGGATTCCCACTTTGGATGTGCACCCACAGTGCTCTATTTTACTAAGCTGCATCTCTAACACTTAGACATATAGTCTGCTCAGAGAGACAAACCTACCCTTGTTTGTGAGGTGAACCCAATAATGTTGGGTGTGTCAGAGTCCTGGCTTGCAAATGCCTTCACAATGCTTTCAGAAAGTCCAATATCCATTCCAAACCTGGCCAGTCACACACCCCCTGAATCTTTAGGGAAAAGATTACATAATATTAGTCTTCAGTTTCCCAGGTGAATGCATGGCCAGGCTTTAGAACCCAGTGTGAAGGGTGCAAGATGCAGACACATGTCCTGAATTAGGCATCTCATGAGTCCAAACAGATGTCAAGGCCTTCCTGTCAGGACCTACAGAGTTCATAGGTAGAAGGGATGGCAGGGTGGGTGATGTTGGGGTATGGTCTTGTGCCCTGGGTATTCAGATGCTGACTTCTGTGCCCCAAGATATGGTTGCAGTCCAGGCATGGGCATTGTCATTTCTATGAAGAATATCTGTTTCAATACTGTGTAAAAATTATCCCCAGTTACCTCTGATTGGTTAATAAAGAAGCTGATTAGCCAATAACTGGGCAGAGGAGATAGGAGGCACTTCTGTTCTCAGTCAGGGGGTCTCAGGTAGGGACCAGAGAGAGGAGTGGGGGGAATCACCATGAAGAGAGCCAGGAGTTCAACATGAGGACAGAGAGTTGCCGCAGAAGGCCAGGGCAAGACTGAGACAGCAAGTTAAAGGGCACGTGTCTGGGAAGTAGCCAGACTCGCATAGTTGGGTTAGAATAGATGAATGACTGTCTGCCCAGTCATAGTGCTTAAAGCTTGTGGAATAAATCTAATAGGTCTCTGTGTTACAATTATTTGGGAGCTAGGGCGAGTAAATAATAAAAACCATTACAGTATTTATTTTTAATAGAGCCGGTTGACAATGGCTATGGAGGTTAGTGACAGGGTGGTGTGTAAAAGCATCAACTCTGATGCCAAACTGCCAGCAGCCAGCTCTGATCCTGCCAATCTGCTTATGCCCAACATACTTCTGTTGCACTACTGTTTCACTCCAAAGGAATGCACCACCCTACAAACAGCCTGTGTCTCTTACAAGATGCACTGAGGAAAGGGTCTGGGAAAGGCCTTTTTGGAGAGCACTGAGTGCTAGTGGGCTCACACCCCTGCAGGATGACAACCAGAGACCACACCCCTGCAGGATGACAACAGAGACCACACCCCTGCAGGATGACAACCAGATACCACAATCCTGCAGGATGACAACCAGAGACCACACCCCTGCAGGATGACAACCAGAGACCACATCCCTGCAGGATGACAACAGAGACCATACCCCTGCAAGATAACAACCAGAGACCACACCCCTGCAGGATGACAGCAGAGCTCACATTCTACAGGATGACAGCAGGAGCACACCCCTGCAGGATGACAACCAGAGCATCAGAGCAAGAAGCACAAGTCTCCAGGTGGGAACTGCTGGGACAGAGCAGTGGGACCTTGACTAGAACTTCTCCTCACTTGGCACACACTGCCTGAGCAGCTCAGATACCTGGATCAGGGAAACTTAGGAAATCAGGCTCTGTCCTGGAATGCATGCAAGCTTTGTGCAGTCTGTGCATAGGAGGACGGCACAGGGAAGACTCCCTTCACTGTCACGTGGAGTTGTCATTTATACCACAAATAACATTAAATCCAGATTCTGGGTGGGATTCATCTCGTCTTAAACTCCTGTCTGAATCCTGAGATCCCTTTGGCACTAGAGCACTGAGGCAGAGCTGGCAGACCCCAGTCTAAGGACACTGTTCACGATAAGTAGGTGCATGAGTAAGATGCCACCTTCCAATCCTGATCCCCGAGGCTTCTGAGACCTGCTGCTGGGTTTTGGCAGCAATGCCAGCTGTTCTAGGGCGGTCTCTTACCAGATCAGCTTTTCTTTTTACTGTGAAGTGGAAGTGAAGTGAATTCTGTTAAAGGAGGAGCAGGGGAAGGAGGGTTGCCACTGTCTTTGAACGTGTCCATATGAAGGCTGGAGCTGTCTGACAGTGGTAGGGAGGAACAGCCGTGCTCCACCGTCTCGGAGTATTTCCGGTTCATCGGACTCAAAGAGCGAGGCTGGGACAGAAACTCTGAGGGCTTGCTTCTCTGTGATCCTGGCCCAGCCATAGCCTGTCTGAGCTGCAGTAACAGGACACCTCTTAGGTGACAGCAGGTTTAAAGGAGAGGACATTTGTTACACAACTCAGCCTAGTGTCTGTCGCCAGATGCTTCATAAAGTACAAATATTCTTTCTCATAATAGTTTTCTCATAGTAGTTTAAACTGAATTTGGTTGGTGTTTATGAGAGGGGCAGGTGGCCAGCGCTCATCATTTGAGTTAGATAAGGGGCAGAGAGGCAAGAGGACTTACATGTGGAATGAGAATTCAAGCCCAGCTCTCTGCATGCCAGAGGTAAGGTGACCCCCCCCCTTCTTCCGTCTTTTCCTATGTTTTCACTAATTTCTCTCTACAGGAATCCAACCGTAGAAGGAATGAAGCTCCTAAGACCCTTGTTCTTATTCAGAACTGAAGGGTAATGCCAACTTCAGATCACCCATCGCTGCCTTGGGAGGTGACACTGCCAGCAGGCGTCACGGTAAACAAAGGGCATGGTTAGTGGAAAGAGATTCTTTCTGAATGGTTGGCATTGACTAAGCCCTTGCTGTGCCAAGCCAAGTGTGTGGTGACTGGGCAGGAAGACCTCACTTAAGACCAATGATGTAGGGCTTGATGTAATTGATAGATGGCGATTCTGGGTCTTGTGTTATCAGCTGGATGTGTCCTGCGTCTGTGCTTCTGGGTGATCGCCACTCGTACCGGGCTCCAGAAGAAACGCCGTCTAATCTCTTTTGAGATGAGCGCTTTCCTTCCCTCTAAATTAAGGTTGCTCCCCACTCTGTGGGGTCACAGAAAGGTCAAGACAGTGAGAATTGTAATAAAAACGAAGCCTTGCCTGTGGAATGTCACTTGCCTTTTCTTGAGAGACAGAACAGCATAATTAGCTAGCTATAATTAGTACTAACGAAGTACTGCTGACGTTAGTGTCATCCAGCGTTTAAAAGTAATGGTCTCTCCCCTCACAACCATGGAGGCAAGTGTATAACTTCTTAAAAAATGCTGAGAAAAATGAAGCCAACTTGAACAGGTTTGTAGACCGCCATCACTGCATCATTTTACAAATTTAATGTAGTTTCAAAAACCGTACTGGTGGGAATGGAAAGCAGACAGCAGTTATGCAAACAGTACGCAGACCTCTTGAAAAGCTAAAGAGTGAACAGCCATGTGATCCAGCTTTCCTATGAACAGGAAATGGAAGCTGTGTGTTGAAGAGATAGTGCACGCCTCGTTCATTGCTGCACTCTTCACATCAGCCAAGACAAGCAACGGTCTAAGTGCCCCTCGACTTGATAAGTAGATTTGTTTTAAGGTAGCACAGTACTCCATGGAATGACATTAAGCCATGGAAACTGGAAGTTATGTGTAACAACATGGACCGAATAAGAAATAATAATGAATGCCACTCAGCTGTTAAAAAGGAAGAAATCATGAACGTTGTGGGTAAATGGATGGAACTGGGGAAAGTGCCGTGAGTGAGGTCACCCAGGCCCTAAAGGACGAGAGCGGCACGTTCTCTCTTATATGTGGGGCCCAGTTTCAAATCTTCTGTATGTTCAACCTGAAAGACATGTGAAAACGTGGACTCTGGAAATGGGGCACTGGGGTGGACACTATGAGGGAGGGGGGCACAGTAAAATACTGGTAAAATAAATGTATCAGGAATGGAAGTTTTAAGCATGTGGTAGGGTGGGAGATGGGAGATAAGGGGAGAGCAGAAGGCTTAGCCAGAAAATGGAAATCTACAGTCTTCAACTCAAGAAAATAAATAATTAGAGGAGATAGCAGAACACAGGTATATGAAAGAAGACAGGGGTGGTGCGCAGGGTTAAAGGTCTAAGCGGGGGATAGGGAAACTGGGGAGAGAGGGGTGGATGAATGGGTAAGCCAAAACTAACAATGCATGAGGGAGCCTTATGGCATGTGCGCGTACACACACACACACACACACACACACACACACACACACACACACACA
>OU015746.1:86686127-86696145 GCA_907169655.1 Acomys percivali | reverse complement strand
GTGTGTGTGTGTGTGTGTGTGTGTGTGTGTGTGTGTGTGTGTGTGTGCGCACGCGCACATGGGTGCGCATGTGTGCAGAATGGGGTAGAAAAGAGACTTGATTGTCATCATGATTCTATTACATTCCACAGAGGGATATTGCAAGTGGGTTAAGAATTGGCTGAGGAAAGGTATGAAGTCCAAAAAACTTGCTTTGAGGTACAAAATGCCCTGTGAAAATAACTATTTTTTCTTAATCTGTGAGCTGGTTAGTGTCTTGCAGAAAACTGATTTTTAATTTCCTAATTGTAAATCTAAAAAAAAAAAAATTCACATGAGTCTTGATGTCAGCATCTAATGAGACTGGATGGCCTCATGCCTGCCCGAAGTCCTTTCATATCCATAAAAGCCAGTTGCAAGGTACTTAATATGCTTTGAGGTTAGTGCCAGGCTGATGCCCACTAATAGAGGCATCCCACTAACCTCAAGACCTAACACAATCAATACCTTTATTTATGAAAACTCCACACTTGAAAGATTCAGGGGGTCTTTGTAGATCACAGAGCAGTGGGTACTAAAGTGAAATGTAGCTCTGGACAGACTCTTTCTGACCTGCAGCCTTGAGGGTAAAGTGTGGTCCCCTATTCTCCACCAAACTGGCTTGAAGCAGAGTTAAGAGATTAATATAACCGATGGGACCATATTGGCAGGAGGTCCAGTGACCCCCAAAGCCTGTCTTTGGGGTCCTGACATAAGGTTTAGGTTTAAGTGGAAGGCAAAGAGGCAGAACTAAGAGCTCTGGCCGAGGTATGGTTCCCCCCAGCATCTCTGTCTCTACCCAGGTGCTTCCTACAAGGTCTGAGGTCTGAAAAGTTCTCCTCACTGTATGAAATCTGTTTACTCTAGGTGACAAACATCCATTCTGGCTGCCTCCAGGTTCCCAGCAAGAGACCCCCAGGAAAACTCCAGTCCTTTGAGGGTACGGATCATTATCTCAATGGTCTGATAGTCTAAGGGAGGACACAGCAAGGTGTCTCTCAGAGCTTCACTCTTGTCAGCATAGTTCCCATTTCTCAGTCAGAGCAGAGCTCCTTCCAGGTGACATCTGTGACCTTTGACCCATTCTGCTCCCATGACTCAGTTTCTTACTCTTGCTGACCAACAGAAAGCCAACTGATTACTTTATGGCAGATAAACTGATATCAAGTGAGCAAAGAAGGAAGGAAGGAAGGAAATTTCCTATATTTATTTGAGTATGTGTTTATAAAGACATGTATCTTAAAAATAGGAGAGAGGTCCAATGAATTATATGTTTTACAAAAATAGCATTACTACTATTACTTAAAGCTAAGTAAATATTGACACATGCATTGTCTTGGGAGCCTTAGGGGAGAGATTACTAGGAACATCACTGTTTCCTAAATACAAAATTTAACTCAACAAAACGTAGCTGGAATAATGAGGAAACAGGGACCCCAATGTGCTAATACACATCTTTGAGATGACTTAGAACAATACAAACTAGAAGAGCTTGTCAGAATGCTCTGACAGTGACCAGAGAGACCCGCCTTGACCAGTGACTAAATTAGGCATTACTCTTGTCCCCTGCCTCCCAGTTCCTTCTCTGTTGAAACCTTCAGCTCATGCCAATACCCCAAAGACAAACTTGGGAATACGAGGCTCTCCTATTTGTTCTTTTCAACACACTGCACCTTTGCCTTTCCCCTTAACGGGCACATTCCGATGCTGGGCTGCCCTAGCATATTGGAGCTGTCACAGACAGGGATTTTGCCCTAGGAGTCTGGATGGGTCACCTAAAAATCCAACACAGGTCATCAACAGGACAGAAGAACCAGACCCAGGAGCAGCTTTGCAAAGCCAAGTGGGATGCTATTTGGCAATCACTCCAATAGCTACACCAGACGCTATTCACCCTCACAGAGGGTCCCTCAGCATCCATGACTATTCTGTCCCTAGGACCTTCACTGCCCACTTGGGTCCACACCCTTCTGCCTTAGTTTCTCTGTAGTTCAAAGAAAATTCAGAAACATGAATTGGCAAATGTAAGAAATAAATCACTGTGGTCCAGTTTCAGTGTGAGATATCTTTAGAGACATCAGAGAATCACAGCGAAGTAAGAGGCCCTGGGTCCCTGTTCTCCATAGCTAGAGGTTGGCGCCTGCTTATCTGGCTGCTCTCAGTCCATCCTAGGGTTGGAAGGGTTTCATGCAGTCTGTGATGTGACAGAATCTAAATATCAGAAATGGGAGGGAACTTCAAGCCTCCAAATACTCACTAGCTAAGGTTTTGGTTTTGTGTCCTGGCTGAACAGTAGACTTTGGGGAGGAAGCAACACTAGACACAAGGAAGAGTGTCCTTCTAAAAAGAATTCAGTCAATGAGGAATTCAGGGTGGCGAAGAAATGTCATTAGGAATTAAAAAACAAAACAAAAAAACAAAAAGCCCATAATTTCATACCAATTAGACAGAGGGGCCATTTTCGCCCACTAGGCTGATGCCCGCTACTGCAGGCTTGCAGAATTGAAACTGCCCCCACTTTCTCCAGTCTCGTGTATTTGTTATTACAGAGTGAAAATGCTGTTTCCTATGGTAAATGAAAATGGATCCCTTTACAGTTTATAGAAACTGGAGAAAGAATCTCATGTTTCTCCACGGTTCTTTAACAGTCATGCAATGTGTAGAAAACCATGAGACGACAGCAGGAAGACCTGTGGAGTTTACTGTGATGATTGCGGCAGATATAGATTCAAAGCGTACCATCAAGGAGGTTCTCAGAACAAAGAACTGAAGAGAGGCAAGCAGTTAGAGCAAGGGCAGGAGAGTGCACTATGAAAAGACCAAATTAGTAACTCAACGCTCCACTATACAGAGCGATGCAGAGTTACTGTCACATAACGCAGGTTTGGGGAACATTTGCATGGGACGACAGGCTTCCTGGAACACGCTTCATCTGTTAGCATACAACTTCCGTGTCACTTGTTTTATTAGCACCTGAAGTCTACGCATTGAGCCACAGTCCACCTCCATACACCCTGGAGCAGCTCCATGCTTTCTGCATCTGCACAGCTAGATGCACTACCTTGCCTCAGCTGGGGTGGATCAGGGCAGTCCAGGTTCCTGTGCTGTCAACCTGTTCTTACATGTGACCAATTGGCAGCCTTCCCATGAGGAGGTTTTCCAGACCACAGTCTCCATCCTATTCTTCTGCCTCGTAAGTCAGCTTAATCGCTGGTCCTCCCCTGGGAGGCAGACTCAGCCCCCAGGTCGCCCTCCTTCTCAGCAGGTTGTCACCACTCTAAGCAAGCTGCTTCTTCTGACATACATTGTCACAAGTTAATATGGTTATAGAACCTTGCTTGAAATAAGAAAAAAGAGGCTCCAATACTTGCCAGCATGTGGCTGCAGATGTATAGTTGCTTAATCGTATTACGTTTGTGGTAGGACAACCAGTGGGAAGTCTAGAAGGCACCGAGTCTCTTCAACCTTTCTGAATAGCCCGCATCAGGCAAAGGACGGAGACGGCAGTTGGAGAAATGATCAGATTACTAGCCAGATTCTGTGGTGACCCTGAAATCCCCCTTTGGCATCACACCTTAATGGCGCTCTGCCTTTCCTATGATTGGTCCTTTAAATGGCCAGGAGCTGGGCTTGTCCCCGTCCTCTCATCTGCCATGTAGGAAAGGCTCATCAGATCAACTTGACAGAACTTTCCAGCGCCTGCAGGTGGAGCAGATGGAGCTGGCTCTCTCAGGCTGACACTGAGATGGGGCCTGCCACAGCAGTCTGCATCCATCACTCAGCGCCCTGGGAAGAATTCCCAGTCAGCATCGTTGAGAAAGAAGCCAAGAAACGGCTCTCCTGACCTAGCCAGAAGCTCCTCTCAGTCCTACGGCATTTCAAAAACCACGTTAGTTTTGTGTTTTGTTTTTCTTCTTAATGATGCTGTTTGTGCAATTTAGATTTGGGGAGGGATGAGATGCGTGCCTGAGATGCGGCATCACACACTCATCCCCGTAGCGGTTGTGATAGATAACGCTCTGTTAATCTTTATGGCTTTAAGACTATCTACACTCCACTATGGACTGGCACAGTCTGGGAAGCAGTCTGAATTAGGATAAATGGAGGTGGGAGGGAATTTATAAACTTCAATTCATTGTTCCTATGGATCCTGGACATGTACGGTGGGCTTTCCATGCAACCTTGATGGGGATTGCTTTTCATTCAGATAGTCAAAGAAGGCTGCAATGTACCAGCCAGGTAAACAAAGAGACCCTAGATCACCTTAGCAGGGCACTTAAGCCCCCTGAGAGCTGTTTCTACATGTATCACAGAGAACAAAAGGGAGGCTGGCACGAGGGGCCCCTCTTTACTCACGAGCATCACCATCACTGCCACTTTTCATCTCACCCCCATGCATTTGTACAAAGCACCAAGGTCATGGGGACTTTCTTAGAAGGTTAGAACATGGAGGTAAAATCCACCTTCAGGTTACTAAGGTGTCTGAGAAAGTTGAGGCAGGAGGATTACCATGAGTCTTGAGCCAAGCTAGGCTACTTAGTGAGACTCTATCTCAAAAATAAAGGAGGAGGAAAAGATGAAAGAGGAAGTGACCTTACAGAGTCATTTGAGAGAGCGGCAGGGGTTACCCCATATGCCTGCCTGAAGAGCAGGCCTGGGCTGCCTTCTTCTGCAGTCACTGGCCCTCTTATGCCTCTGACTTCCATGATCTGCTGGCTTTCCTCCTAGGAGGCTCTTTAGCTTCTGAAGTGGAGCAAAATCATATAAGAAAAGCCAAATACTGGCTCCTAGATTTTAGACTTCCAGCCCTCCAGAACTGTAAGCCAGGAAGTTTCTTTTTGTTATAAATTATCTAGCCTCGGGTATTTTGTTATAGGAGCACAAAATATCTATGTAAATAAGTCTTAACCTTATTATTTGTTATTATTTATACTTCACATGTGCCAGTCATGAAAACAGAACCACTAGAAATATAAAATAAAGGATTAAATAGATTAATCAGTACTGGGAGAAATGCTGATGTGGGAAGAGTAGAGATCGTGAAATGGGCACAGAATAATCAAAGGACCACTGGCTGCTTCCACCTGATGTAATGGTGAGACCGGCCAAGTATAAGCCTGATGAACAAAGAAGTTATAAGCAACTGGTTGCCAATGTGTAAACACAAGGAGGGATTCCTAGCAGGAGTCTGGGAAACGTCTACATCCTCACAATGAGCTGACCCTTTGTAATACACTGCCTTGTAGCCTGTGACTCGGCCTCTGGTGGAAGGCCTGACACTGCTGTGGGCGGGCAGATCTGGCAAACTGCGTGGGAAGTAAGAAGTGAGGCTGACCAGAGGGTCCTGTTTGTCTTTCACTCTGCCAGCCCAGCTTCTGCTTCATTTTGGGTCTTAAATCTTGTAGCCATCAGTCAGATCCATATGGGAGACAGAACCTCAGAAGCACCCTGGCCTGCCTGACACAGAGGCTCTGTGAGGAGGTAGGGGGGTATATAGTGAATGACTGTGTGTGGGCAGCTGTAGGTCATGTGGTGTGGTGTGCCAGAGGGCAATGTGAGACACAGTAGCTGCTTTACAGCCAGGAGAGGTAGCTCGCCTGTCTGTTGAAAAAGAGACCCATGTGTCTCTGGAGACAGAAAGGAAGTCACTCACTCTGGTCTTTTCACCTGGAGGAATGACCTTACGCCATGGTTCAAGCACACTGTTACAATTAACACTCCTATCCGCACGTCCTTGAGCAAAGATTGGAGTGAGCATGTTTACTGGGAGTTATAGGCTGTCCTGTAGAACCCAGGGTTTGGGGTTTGTCAAGTGGCCTCAGGAGAACTGACCAGGGGCAGCCAGCATCTTATGAGGGAGGAATGTCTGTCATTCAGACATTCGGACTCTGAGTTACTTGAATTTGTTGCTGTTACTGTTATTGTTTGTTTTCCTTTTATTGTTGTGGGCAAGGGGGGAGGTTTATTTATTTCTTGAGACAGAGTCTTGCCATGCCGCAGGCTTGCCTCCAACTGTCTGTGTAGCGAAAGCTGCCCTCAAACCTGCACCTTCCTAAGTCAGTATACACATACCACATGTGTGCCCCATCTCCCATCAGGTCTGTAAGCATGACAAGCCCCAGAATTAACTGACAAAGCCTAGGGAGATGAGAGCATCTGCTTGTAAGATTGCTCAGCAGTTTAAGTGGAGTTCACATGCCAAGGACTGCCCAGGCCATTTCCTCTGCTGCTATGGTAAACACCAACCAAAAGCTACTTGGGTAGGAACGGCCTTATTTCAGCCTATAAATCACAGCCCGTCATTAAGGAAAGCCAGGGCAGAAGCTGAAAGCATGAATAAGCATGAAAGCCAGGAAGTGAAGCAGCAACCATGGACGAGCACAGTTCACTGGCTCACTCCCAGGTTCATGTTCAGCTACCTTCCTTACAGAGCCCAGGCCCACCTGCTGCCCATAGACAGTGCCATCCATGGTAAACCAGGCCATCCTACTGCAATCGCCAAGCAAGAAACTGCCCCTTAGACATGCTCACAGGCCAATCTGATGGAGGCCAGTCCTTAATTGATGTTCCCTCTTCCCAGGTCTGTCAAGTTGACAGTCACGAGGACTATCTTTGGGTGGGAATGATGTCATAGAAACTTGGTCTACTAATGACCTAGACATTATGTTGACCGGAACCTTCCACCCTCTGTACCCCAAACTGCTCAGGCCTGTTTGTGAACAGCCCCAGAAGGCTAGCCTGCCCCATGTTCAGTCATTGACAAGATGCCATGGCTTGTAGGAGCATGTATTTTTATCCTCTTCTAACCCTGAGCCCCAGCCAGTAAGTTATAGAAGGAAATGTGCTTAGGTACCAAGAAAACCCTACAGGCTAGCTGTGTTCTTAGCAGAAGGTATGGAGGACTAGTTGTGTACTTAGTAAGGTGTGGAGGGCTAGTCATGTGCTTAGGTACCAAAAAAGAAAAACCCTACAGGCTAGCCATGTGCTTAGCGTGAGGTGTGGAGGGCTAGCCATGTGCTTAGTAAGGTGCAGAGGGCTAGCCGTGTGCTTACCGTGAGGTATGGAAGGCTAGCCATGCGCTTAGAGTGAGATGTGGAGGGCTAGCCATGTGCTTAGTGTGACGTTTGGGAGAGGAGACTAGGATTCAATGTGGAGCCTGATGTGACAGATGTCATGGCAAGCTGGACATGAGGACACATCTAACACTGCCAGCTACTCCTGATGCCCAGTTAGTCCAATTCTCTTAAATGCATTAGCTGCATGTGCGTGTGCGTGTATGTGTGTGTGTGTGTGTGTGTACATAAGTGTGTATGCATATGTATACATGTATGTATATATGTGTGTTCTTGAAATAGTGTAAGATTTCTATTATTGGGTAACTACTAAGACCCAAGCACAGGCATTTAACTACTTACTAAGATGTCAGAAAGAAAAATTAATGCAGTGCTTTGATGTGAGAGACATACAAGACATATTTCTTTCCCTCCAAATGCTCACACTGACAGAATGAGTCAGAAGGGAAAAACAAAATAAATAGCATGCAGGCAATGATAATTTAGAAGTATAAAGCATGCTGTGGGCCCCAGAAGGAAGGATGAAGCCACATCCAAATGCTCATGTGTCTATCCATGTCACCTTCTCATACAGACCTTTGGCCAAACTGAAGTGTCCCATCTCTCTTTCCTTACAGTCATTCCTGCAACTGGCCCTTTAAAAACAGCTGCTTCTTACTTGTAGACCCGAAGGGTGTGAGTTTCCCCCAAGCTGATGCTGGTCAAGGAGGAGCAGCTTGGATTGCAAGGGACCCCGAAGCAGCTTGCCAGGGTGAGGCAGAGAGCACCCCTCATCTAGCCCTCACACTTGTCAGGATGGGGAACGTCACCCACTTTCCTGATCTTTCCCTCAGAGAAACAGTGCTACACCAAGGTCCAGCTTCACCCACAGAAGGTAAGACTTCAAGGTCAGGATGTACCTTAGCGTGAATATAACATGTCTTCAGGGATTGAGGTTGAAATTGTCACCCACGGATGACATAAGGCTCTGTCAATATGTGTCAGATGAGCACACACAGTGTTGACAGCATCAGAGAAAAGGCATGAAATTGCCTTAATTTCAAACATGTTTTAACAAAATATAAAAATGTGGGGTTGACTTTAGAATTGATTATCAGAATTGGGTCTGTTTGGCAGAAGGGTAGAGGATGAACTCACACAGTAGCTCACAGGTGGACCCCTAAATCTCCAAGGAAACAAGTGACAGAAAACACAGGTTTTTGAACTTCCATGTGATGGCCAATACTGCTGTCCCCTTGACTGCATCTGAAATAAACTAAAACACAAGCTTCTAGGGCAGAGGTTCTCAGCGTTCCTAATGCTGCGGTGGCCCCAACCATAAAATTATTTCATTGCTACTTCATAACTGTAATTTGGCTACTGTTATGAACTATAATGTAAACACCTGTGTTTTCAGATGGTCTTCGGTGACACCCTCCCCAAGGGGTCATGACCCACAGGCTGAGAACCCCTGCTCTAGGCACTTCTTTATTAGATTATATAAAGCAGGAAGACACACCCCAAATGTGGTAGGTATCATACATATCAAAGGCAGCTCCTGGGAGCAGCCCAGATAGAAGGACACTGAGGAAGGAAAATGTGCCTCTTGCCTGTCTGCCCCATCTCTTGATTTTTAGGCTTTCAATGTAGACTGAAAATCAGCAGCCTTCTAGGAATCCTCCGGCCTCAGCTCCAGACTAGGACTGCTGCCATATCCAGCCTCTGACTGAGTAACTACTGCATTCTCAGTCTCTCCAGTGTGAGAAAACCACTGCTGGACTGCCTAGCCTGTATCTGGTGAGCCAACCTAATACATCCTTGTTTCTCTCTCTCTGTCTCTGTCTCTGTCTCTGTCTCTGTCTGTCTGTCTGTCTGTCTGTCTGTCTGTCTGTCTGTCTCTGTGTGTGTCTCCCTCTCTCTCTCTCCCTCTCTCTCCCTCTCCCTCTCCCTCATCCTCTCCCTCCATCCCCCCCCCTCTATCACATTTCTGTTCCTTTAGAGAATCCTGCTTAATATATCTAAGCTAAGCGTGCACATTGTTTACGGAAAGCCCAACCCAAGTTGTCCAAGGTTGAAAGGAGTCCAAGATGGAGAGCTCACTGATAGTTTCTCTCTGTGAGAGAACAGGAATTTGTAAAATTCAGGGCCCTGGCTTCTAGGGTCCTACACACCAGAGTGTTCCGTTAACAATCATCTGAGGAACTACCTGGGAAGGGCAGCATCCAGGGGCCCACAGGACACTACACACATAGGGATGGGCATTATACAGAGCAGTGGCTCTGTGAGAAGTGCAGAAGCGGGGGACTCTAAATTCACGTGCCACTCCCTCAGATCCCTGAGACAAGATGTACTATAGGGTGTGTTACAGTAGAGTAAGGCGTGTCGGCTCCCATGTTCACCTGGTGGGAGGGGGGACTCAGAGAAAAGCAGTGGCTGATGGGCTATGGTGCGTACTGGAGCTTCACTTTCCGTTAAGGAGATGGCATGTAACCAGGCTGCCAAGCTCATTTCACCCTATGCCTCTGCGTGAATATTTAGCACAACCTCCAAATGACGGGGGCGGGGGATTGTGTTAGCCATTAGTTCAATGACTGTATAAGCCTCTAAACTGGAGCTTAGAGAAAATTAGATGTACATAAAAAAAAATTACTCTCATTTAAGGCTCAATTACTCTCTTTAGAGTTTAAACAAAGTGCTAAGCCCCTGAGGTCCAAACTCCTCATGACACAAACTTTTCAGAACACACACGAAACCATGAGCACTAAGAAGCAAACAAAATAGAGCAAAAACATATGGGAAATAGTTGCTCATATTCTTGATGTCCAAATCTAATGCCTAGGAGTATTTTAGTGTTTATTTTTCACATGTGTGTGCGTGTGTGTGTGTGCGTGCACGCATGTGTGTGTGTGTGTGTGTGTGTGTGTGTGTGTGTGTGTGTGTGTGTGTGT
>OU015746.1:86608202-86686117 GCA_907169655.1 Acomys percivali | reverse complement strand
TGTGTGTGTGTGTGTGTGTGTGTGTGTGTGTGTGTGTGTGTGTGTGTCCTCTGACATGCATGTGGAGACAGAGGACAGCTTAGAGGGAGTTTGTTCTCACCTTTCATCATGCGGCTCTACGGAATGGTCTCCAGTGGAGGAACATGACCAGGCCACCCCAGTTTCATTCTGAGCAGTCTGCCTTGGACCAGCTCTCTTTGCTCACTCCACAGTAAGCATCCTCCTCTCAGAGGCCCCACTGGAAATCTGCCACCTCACTTCCAATGGATTCTGTCCAACTGGGTTGGCACCTCCCCAGGTGCCGTCGGCCTCCCAGAAATCAATGCTGTGGCGGTTGCCCACTCTAAGAATAATCACTTTAAAGACTCTTTGAACATATAAAATCAATAACAAAGCAAGTCATTGCAATCTGTATAATTAAATCCCTACTAAGTACCTTCCTCCCTACCCCCCCACCCAAAATATAACCATAGGAGACTAGTGGTAACTGAGTCTCCTTAGGACATCTCACCAGTGCCCAGAAAGCCCAGCACTTCATTTAAATTCATCTTCTCCCCATGATAATCCAGGCATCTGACCTCAGGCCCAAATAGGAGATCAGAGGCCCAAAGAAATAATGAGCACACCTACTCTCTGGTTGGCAGTCCTGTGTCCTAGCGCCCATATCTGAGGCCTCAACTCAGTGTCTGACACATTTCATTTCAGCCCCTCTTTTTGTTATCTCAGCATCTTCCAGATCAGGGTCCTGGCCTTGTTGTCCGAGGTCAGATGCCCTGATGACCACGGAAGTGAGATGAGGTAGGTGGATTAGAAAGCAACAACAAAAACTTTTAGCAAAGTAGAACAAAACTTTCTGCACGGGACACAGGGTACCTGCTGCGGTGGTTGGAATAGGGATGCCTCTCCCCTTTGGTGTCTCTTCATAGAACACAACACTGACTAAGTGTCAGGAGTGGGGTCTCGCCCTGAGGTCACCACTCCCTTTATTCCATTCGGCATCAGGCTTTTCTTAAAACCTTTTTTCTCTCCCCCAGCCCAGGACTTAGCTCCATTACACTTCCTGGGGCTCCATTTTGCCCCAAACTGTACGTCTTATATTTCGCTTTGCCCGGCTTTCTCCTTTTCATTATAGATCTGTGTACAAGTGACCACCAATAACCAAACCACACAGTCAGTACTAGGCTGCTTTGAAACCTCCTCTGCCAATGCCAATCATCTAAAAATCTTAATTTAGCTTCAGGCAGATTTTTGGACAAGGGCAGAAAGTAGCCATATTCTTCACCAAAATCTGACAAGAACAGTCTCTAGGCCACTTGCTAGTATTCTTCCCCTCTGAGATCTTTTGAGCTGGGCCACCATAACCTAACTTTCCTCTCAGAACCACTGTCTCCCATGCTCCTACTACGTCCAGCTGCTCTAAACTAAGATTATAAATACTTCTTTTTAAGAAGAACTCTTTCTTTATTTTATTATTTTTAATTTTTGGTTTGGTTTTGTTTGCTTCACCAGCCCTAACCCGTTTTAAGAATGGGCAAAAGTGATGGCTCCTAAGAAGTAGAGAAAGAATTAGAGTGCTGATGCTGGAGAGGTCAGGGGTTGGAGTAATTACCCAACATGCACAAAGCCCCTGAGTTTTGTATACCGAGAACCACCTACATTTCAGAACCAGGTGCTCCCCCAGCCCACCTTCAGTAAGTCAGTCAGTGCCAGCAGCCATGTTATCACAGCTGTCAAATGAGACACATTTCCACCTGTCACCATGAATCTCCTATCCTTTATAAAGTCCATACCATTGCAGTGCTCTCTCTCTCTCTCTCTCTCTCTCTCTCTCTCTCTCTCTCTCTCTCTCTCTCTCTTTCTCTCTCTGTCTCCCTCTCCCTCTGTCTCTCTCTTTCTCTCTCTGTCTCCCTCTCCCACCTCATGTCCCAGCTCAGAGGTGGCCTTTCACCTCCCTCCTCCCCTGTGTGGTGTGATATATGCAATACCCCCTGACCCTCTGATCACCACAAAATCCTAACAATGTCATAATTTAATATGTAGTATTTATAACCCTAGGACTTTACACGCTGATTACTTATTTCAACTATTGATAGCTATCATCTAACAGGTACTTAGAGAGCACCTCCTGGGTCATTTGACAAATTATTGCTCCAACGAGTTAATTTGCTGTGATCCGGTTAAGAACAGGTGTCCAAAGTCAAGTAATCATGTATATAATTAGTTCTGCTAACTCAGGCTACTAATCTTAGCTTCAGTCTCCTCATTGACATGAGGGACAATAGTAGGGGAGAGCAGAGAACACAAGTCTTGGCATGGAGCACTTAGCAGCAGTAATTACAGATGCCTCAAAAGACAGAGGATAAAGAAAAGGGTCATACAAGCCTGCCACACCCTCTTCTGCAATTAGGACACTGGCTGCTTGATAGTGTCTTCTGTGGCAGAGAAAAGCTACATCTGTGAAATCTCAGCAAGTACATGTGATGAACCTATCAGTTCACATACCAATGTAAACAGAGGAAGTTTCACAAGGCTCTACCCCTTGATGAAGAACTATAGGTAATCAATGGCTGCTCAGAATAGAGAATCCATTTTCCCCAAGGAGGGGTGGAGAGAGAATTCGGGGTGAGGGTACAGAGCTGGAATTTGGAACTGACATTGGCAGAGACAATACACGCCTGCTGTCAGTCTACATTAGACACGTTGGGTACAACAGAGATCTTTTTCTCGTGTAAGTCAAGGCATATTTGCATGGCGACTCTGAGGCCTTGGATGACCCAGCTCTACTTCTGAGAACTCAGCTTAGCTTCCAGGCTGCCTTATTACTGTACCTCAAGAAGCTCCCTGCAACCCTGACACTTGAGACGGTGAGAAGGGAAGAGTGAAATCAGTCTCTTAGGAGTCTTCTTAGCTCCTGGCTCAAACTCACGGTATCCTGAGTGCTCTCTGCTAGGTGCTGATGTAGAGCAGCCTGCTGCATGGTGGTAGGACTTAGAGCAAACGCAGGGCACCCAGGAGAATAGGTTTCAGTTACACTCAACAGGACAGGTGTTCTCCTTTGCCTCAGTTTCCCTACCTGTGGAATGAGTGAAGCAGATGCCTTTAAGCCCAGTGCTGTGCAAGTCTCTGTACCATTCTCTCTGGGACACATGAGGGAGAGGAGCCAGGTGTTCTCCTGGCCAAGTGGTCATCTGAGGCCCAGAACAGGAAATTATCACTTCCAAGGTCAAAAAACTGGTTCCCAGCTCACACTGTACACCAGAGGCCCACATCCTACTGTGATCAAGGACATCAGTCATGTCTTCTAGGACTTTGATCCACTCTCCCCTGGACTTTACTGGTTTGTGTGTCCACCTGCCTCTCATGGTCATTATTTGTGGCTGGTATACCTAAGGCACCATACTCTGAATAGTTCTGAGTTTCTCTACAATTTTCCAACCCTTTATTCTTTTTCCTATAGCTAACTATTTCCCCCCTCCTGACCCCAGCTGTCTGATAAGACCCATCTTACAAATACTTAGTACTGTGATGTTAGCAGCTCCGTGTGGATCACAGGGAATAAGACGGATAAAAGTGGCTGGCACTGCCACCTCCCCCAAACAATCCTTGTATGAGTTCTGTGGATAAGAAGGTCATAGCCTAAAGACCATAATAAATAAGGTGATGCAGCCAGTGTTCTGCCAGAGTTGGAGTTCATCCGGCTTGCAAGTTCACAATGTAACTGCCATTTCATTTCAGGAAGTGTGTGTATTTGTCAATTTGTCATATGGGGAATGTATGAAGGAAGGACTGCCTGTGCTCAAGGTCACCTTCTGCACATCCTCCAAGCTCTGCCTTATTATTTGGTGACAATGGATTGGTCTCAATTGGTTTTGAGGGTCACACTAAGGCTTGCAGCCCCCCTTTCCTGACCAGAGCTGGTTAAAGAAAGTCGAAAATGTCTCTGCCAGCCAGAGCAATAGCTCCATTGTCTGCATTTAAAGAGAACTGAGAGTACTTAGCACAGGGCCAGAAGCCTGGCATTGCCTCAGGGAGACAGTGAGGCCCCAGCTGCATGGGTTGTGTAATTCACCTGGATTCATTGCCCCTGAAAAGGATCCTTTTCACCCTCCTGAAAAAAGACAGAGTGAGACTGGGTTGCTAACAAAGAGACAGGAAGAAATGTTCCAGGAAAGACTTTCAAGAAAGAGAAGGAATCAATAACCCTGAGGAAAGGCAGGGTGAGTGAATGGGCCACCTGGAAAGGCAGCTCCCACCAGCCCCATTGTCACCCTGGTCTAAGGAGTAAACCAGAGAAAAGATGCCTGCCTGGAGCAGCCAAAAACCAGCTAATCATAGAGGAACTGCTACAGAGTTCAGGTCTCCAAAATGCATTTGGTAGAACATTAATTTTAAAAAGGTGATTAAAAGGTCTTCTGCAGGGAAAAATAGTCTTCAGTCAAAACAATTTGGAAAAACTCAGGTTAGATGAAATAACTGGAGGTCTCCTTTGCTTCATATTCCGGAGCCTTTAATATGGTAATGAACACTATGAATTCTAAGGGGGAGCTGTGGGCTGAAGGCCTTTCCAGTGTTGGTGACCTCCCTTGACCTTCACACAGTGAGCCCTGCCTGATACTCTCTGTCATCCCCACTGTGCACCACCACTTCCATGCACCAGCCTTTGTGATATGGGCCTTGTTTCTTGGTTACATGCTGCCCCCCCTCTGCCCCCTCCTCCCCCCCATCCCTGGACTTGGTGATATCTGGTCATCAGGAAGCTGGGACAAGGCTGGCGTCCTGTATCCGTATCCCCAGTGTACGCAGCTCTGACACTGACAACACAAAAGCTGCTCCTATGTTAGCTTTTTTGTTCTATGTTTATTAAGAAATAAGTTAATATTATAAGTAAATAATATAAAGAATGAAATTGCAAGAGCAAAGCAATTGACACATACTAAGCGTTTAGCTCATGTTGCACAGAGGCCAGTGCCATGGCTTTGTGCACATATGGAGCAGTTTTCCAGGAAATCCCATCTCCTTTGAGCTCCTTTTGTGTGTCAAATGATTTTTCTTTGCACTTGTCAACTTGCCCCTGCTGGACTTGGGAAAATCCCAGAAACCTTTCAGGAGTTCACAGAATGAGCTGTCACCTCAGTGTCCTTTCTTTTCAGCTACTGGCCTTGACCTCATCCCAGAAGGCCACATTGTGTCTGTTCATCTTCCTTGATACAGGGACATATACCCATTTCTTACCTCACTTTGTTACTGTCTTACACAGCTAACTGGTCACTGTAGTTTTAGGCACGAGTTCAACCCAACTCCATCTACTTGCTCCTGGCCCTCAGCTATTTCAACAACTCCTTGGTGTTCACATAGCAACTAGATAGACTGACCTGGACAGCAAGAATGTTTATTCAAGCAAGCATGAGGTACAGGTAGTCCTCAGCTGGGGTTATCAAATAGCTGCTATCATTCACATGATGAATCTCTCCTGACCTAGGCTGGTGACTCTAAAGACACTGCAGCCTCTACTGGAGGGGTGTAAGGATTGGCCAGTAGAGCAAGCACCCGGCACACAGTAGGCCCACAATAAACGTTTGTTTTGACTTGGCTTCTCCCCAGAATGAGCAGAACTAAGGAGGAGCAGCAAGGAGCCTCAGCACTGTGTGGAAGCCACACTTCTTTCATGGAAACGCCAAGGGCTCTCACTGTGAGGCACTGCCAGGGTGAGTAGCAGTTGTCCCAAACTTCTCTCAGGGTATCTCTGCTGTTTCCGGAAGACGGATGTTTACCTGGTTCTTCTGAGGGAGAGGGACAAGGCAAAGTCACTAGACCCACCCACTGTTTCTTGCCATCTTTGTAGGCTCTGTTTCTGCATATAAAGCAACCTTCTGCCATACAGTAAGTCCATGGCCCTGCCCTAGTTCACACATACATGCTGTCCTTGGGGCCAGTGTAAGCCTGTCTGTTTGGCCAAGGAGTGAGTGACACAGCCTATGCACCCAGCACATTGTCCCATGTAACTTCTGGCAGTGCATGGAGCTGACAGTACTTCTCTGTGTCCCTGAGGAGGGCCATGGGCCTGGTTGTGTAATAACAGTAGGGACTCCTCAAATATTGCCATGTGCCGCCTAAGCCCCTGAAACTCTGCTTCTTACTCCAAATTCTATTTCCCGTGAAGGCAGCTTCTGAGAGACTTGTTCTCTGGTCCTGACATACGTAGCCTCTCACTTCTGTGACTTTGGCAGTTGCTCCTTGGAGCCCTGGCTGTTCTATCAGAAGTGGTAACAACTCTAACAGCTGAGCCATTAGACTTTGGAACGCACCCAGGACTTTGCCGAATCCCCGTCACTGCTCTGGGCAGCTGCTGATGCCCCTGGCTTTACAACTGGGACCAAAGTGCTACATATCCCACACAAGCGCATCACACTGGAATCCCTAAGGCTCCTCCTGAGAAAGCTCTAGAATCCTAAAGAGATAACCATGACAGTGCCCAAGCTGCAGACACCTGCTCCCTAGACAGTTACATTGCGCAAGGGCCCATCCATGCCTTGGCCTTTCTGATCTAGTCACAGTCCCCAGGACTCTGTTCTTTCCCTCCATTGTCTGAGCTCTCTTCCTGTAAGCCCAAACAGACCCTCTTGGGGATGCACCTAACTTCTCTTTTCACTGACTGGCACACCTTCAGGCAACTCTGAATTGCCTCCAGACTCTAAGCCATCTGATGTCACAGGCACACTGTGAGCTACAGGAAGGTAATTCCACCTTTTGCCTCCCATGTGTAGCCTTGATGCTCCAGTAGGGTCCCATCATGTGTTCAGAGTTGTAGCATGTATCCTTACCATGATCTCAAATAAACTCTTTTCTTTAAAAAAAAAACAAAACAAAAACCAAAAACTCTTTAAACTTACAGCTGAGCTCTCTTTACAGACCCTCAAACAAATCCTAATTCACCATTCTAAACTTCAGCTCTGACCACCACCTACTCTAACTGAGGTCCCAAGGGTCTCTACAAAACCAGGTGGCAAGGTCACCCTCAGAAACTGACCAACAACGTAGAACCTCTTGTATGGGTTCTAGGACTTGGCAAATGGCTGAACCATCCAGTCGGGGCTAAGAAGTCTTCCCCTCTTCTTATTACTTTAGTAAGTTTCTTATTAAGAGCAACTGACAACCTCTTTTAGAGGGGCTCTGCAGAGGTGAAGACAGCATGGAGTTTGCCACAGAGTTAGCTCCACCCCCAGGGAGCGTGGCTCTGGGACCACCTAGGGGTGCTCATCTAGACAACTGTTGCCACAAAATGCATTAATTCCTCTCTACAATGTGGCATAGGAGACAAGTCATACACTAAGGGTAAAGTCATCTACCATTCCCACTCCTATGAACAGATGGCAGAACGTGAGTGCAAAAAGATCTAATCAGGATGACTTAAGAAAAGGCATCTGCCCTGTGGGTGAGGGCCACACACGGTAGGTAGCTTAGGATGGTGCAGGCAGAGCACTCAGTGGCTTCTCCCACATATATCTTATCAGTCAATAATGGGCACATGCAGGACTCCCTGGTGTTAATGATTATTAGGACTGGAAGTCTGGGATGGGCAGCAAGTCCATAACAAGGAGCCCAATGGACTTAATCAATTCCACCACTGACATGTACTGGCTCCCTCATGTTTGACAGACTTTTTTTAAGTTGTGGGACACAGAACTACACTTGTGTCTTATGGGGCTGGGCACGGGGAATAGAGATGGTGCAAAGTCGACAAATGTGTCTAGGGAAGTCAAGCCTGTTCGTACCAAGTGCTGGGCTGTGTGTGCATTCCTCAGGAGGATGGCTGCATCCTCACGCTGACCTGTGTTCTAAGCACACTACAATGGTTCTTGGAGGTAACAGAATGGTAGCATCCATAGTGTCTGTCATTTAGTGTTAAGTTCTCAGCTGAGCGCCTCGGTAGTCTGTCCTTCTGGCTTCCCTCTCCTGTCCGGCCTCTCTGCTTACCTGTGTCCATAGCCTGTGCTTTCAACATCACGATCTTGTAACATGCCTTTTGGCATTATTTCCTGGGTGGACAATTCCCAGAAGTGAAAGAATAACTGGAGTAGTCATATAGGTAGCAGCAAAATGACATTTGAAAAGCCTTGAACATGGGCTGAGCTGTGCCCATGTTTCTGTGACCCAGCAGATGCCAGGGCACAGCAAAGCTAGTGAGTGGGCAGCGCCCTCACGGGAGAAGAAAACCTTTCACTGTGGCTGTCAGAAACACTGTCTCCTTGGCATCCTCCTCATGCTCCCAAGCATACGCTGCTCTGTACCAGTTGTTGGGGAGAAGACAAAGACCCCCTTGCAAGCTGAACAGAAAAGGCGACTCTCTGTTGTTTTGCAAAGCAATCTCCAAGCATAATTTTAGGAGCTCTTGGATAAACAAAGTTCTTTCTTTTTTTCTTTCTTTCTTTTCTTTGCCTTTTGCAGCTCCCCTCCATTCTCTTTCTAGGCCTCATGTAGCCCAGGCTGGCCTTGAGCTCACTATGTAGCTAAGGATAGCCTTCAGCTTCTGATCTTTCTGTTACTACTTACCAGCTGCTAGGATTACAGATGTGGCCTCTGGTCCTGGTTTGAATGACACCCCCACATATACATCATCCACCTTGTTGACTTATTTATCTTGTTTACTGAAATGTTAGATGAGGAAGTATTCGGACATATATTGTCTATTAAAAAAAGAAACTTAAATGCCGGGCGTTGTGGCGCATGCCTTTAATCCCAGCACTTGGGAGGCAGAGGCAGGTGGATTAATGTGAGTTTGAGGCCAGCCTGGTCAACAAAGTGAGTCCAGGCCAGGAAAGGCAACACAGAAAGACCCTGTCTCGAAAAAAACAAAAAACAAAAAACAAAACAAAACAAAAAAACTTAGATGGTATCACTTTAACTGAAAAAAATCTCATCTCAAAAGACTAAAAGATGTTATTCTAAGAGTCATGAACCCATGCATAGCTTCGGGAGGCTACTGCATGCCACCCGGGTCTCATCTGCACATTTTATAACGAGCAGTGTATTTTCCTACCATGGTCCTCAAACCATGGATAAGAAGTAGGTACAAACAAGACCAGAAAGAAAGTAGAAGGGAAAAATAAAATTTCCAGAATGCTGGCGGTGTACCAGCAACAAGCCAGGCGTTCTCACATCATGACTACTAGAAATCTCATAAAAACAGATGCACTGTCTCCCAAGGAGCTTACAAAATAGACACCGCGACTCCGCCAGCAGTTCCACCAAGAATTACTGTTACTATCCTTTTCATCGCAAGTGAGGAAAATGGAGTGGAGTTCACCAGTGGCGGACTCTGGCTTTTTTTAGTTTCTCTTTCAATCTCAATATGTTTTAAGAATAATCACTAGTATAAAATGCCCATTTGCATGCATTTATGATTTTCTTTTACAGAATACTTATAGTTTTGTTGGCTAGAAATGGGAGGAGTAGGAGAAGGGGCTGAATATGATCAAAGCACACTGAGTGAAATTGTCAAAGAACTAAAAGAAAAGGAAATAGTTGGCAATAACACAAGGCTAAATAAATAGTCTACAACTCAAGTCAGACACACATTTGCAAATTCTATATAGAAGCATCTACAAATTGTTTAAAACCAGGTGTGCTCATGTGTGTCCTCAGAGCTCATGGATTGCCCACTGGCTGTGGTCTCTATACTCTGACTTGGGTAGAACGTGCTTTTGCATTTCCAGTTAAATGCTTGTGCCCAAGAATCCAGTATCTGTCTGTGTTGGTGTCAACTGCTCCCCAACTTCAGTGTCCTAGAAGCGGTCCCCATGGTGGTTCTCTATTGAACCAGGAAGAACAAAGGTTTAGAAAGCATGGGCCTGATCACTGCTAGCTACTCAGCCATCTTACCTGTTGGATCAGAGCAGCACAAGAAACAGTGATGAGCTAGACTCTTGAGATCTGAGCTCAAATCCCCACAGGGTTACTCTTAAGCTGTGTCAAAATCATTAAGCAGGGAAATATCATGGACTTCTTGCTCTACACTTGCCTTAGCTGAGAAAAATGATGTCTACCTCAAAGGCTTCTCATGATGAATAAATAGTCTGATGTATACAACATGCTAAAAAAAAAAAAACCCAAAACGAAAACAAAAACAAGTTTATGTAGCACACAGCAGAGTCCCAGAGGAAACCAGAGTCAATACTTTGATCATTTATTCATTTATTCACAAATACTCCATTCTTTGCACTAGGCTTCTGGGGGCTATTAGGCTTACTATTCGTATTATGGTTATTTTGCATTTATTTGTTATTAATTAATGTATCTACCACATGTCCACGTGTATGTGACCGCCTGTGTGTGAAGGTCTGAGGACAGTATGCAGCACACACTTCTCTCCTTCCACCATGTGGGTCCCAAGGATTCCCCGGCTTAGAGAACTTCCTTTTGCCACTGACCCAACTTTCTGGCCCAGTGAGGTTTGTTTTAAGCGGCCAGCTGGTCAGGACAAGGGTGCTAACTCCAGCCCAGTCAGCTGGCATGAATCTGCTCAGAAAGAACCTCCTGGGAGAGGTCCACCAAGACTACCTTCATCTGCAAAACGAGCCATGTTTCTGGTTCTCCTCGCATTCACATATAAATCATTCAAATTTCAAGTTTCCTTCATTTGACTTTCCAAGAGAGAAATGATCCAGTGAAGATGGTTCTAAAAAGAGACTTGGGGAAGAGGCCCACAGCTTTGGGGTTCCCTTGGCCTCTTCCCTTTGCATCCAGAAGCCCCCCATGCTCCCTAAGCACAAACATTTAGCTCTTTCCCCTTCTTCTCCCAGCCAAGGCATTGCTCCAGAGTGGCTTAAATAACCTGGACCCGGGCTTCTAGATTATCAGTCTCCAGTTTAAATGGTTTGATGCCTCATTTTGAAGACAGAGGAAACTGTGACTTTCCATGAAATTTAAGGTGTCCAGACTTTGGTGCGGTTGGGGGGGGGACACACAAAACTTCTTCATGAACCCCAATAACCCACTGTAAACACACAACTTATTGAGAAAAGTCTTTTCATTTTTCCAACTATAATTAACAACCCACAATTTCAGGAGAGGAAAAAAAAAGATCGAAAGGCCCGACCTAACATTCTTTGATCACTATTCTTAATAAAAAGTCAGCAATGATGAGGAGAAGTAATAACATCTAGATTGTTGAATGAGACCAGCTCACGGAGAACCATATTTAATGAGTTTTCCTTCCCTATGTTTATAGCATCTGACACATTTGTTGTTTGTCAGGTTGGAAAGCGTTTGGAAGGGGGAATTGGCCAAAAGGAAATGTGCCTGCCTCATTTAATTATTTTCCTTTGTGTAGAATAATATCCTTTGTAGTAAAGAGCCAGAGTGCATTACCCTGTATAAATTGCTTTGTTGGTTTTCTCCCACTGGGAAAGTGGCAGCAGGCCTGAGCAGCCCTGTCTAGGGGAACAAGGCCCACCTAGGGGAGCAGCCCTGCCTAGGGGAGCAGCCCTGCCTAGGGGAGCAGCCCTGCCTTACGGGGAGCAGCCCTTCCAGATTAGCTCTCTGGGCCTCTACAGTGCATCTGTAGTTTTTAAGAGGAAAGGCCTCCGAGTAAAGGATGTACTGCTGTTGCAATCCCTAACTGTTCTACCTCCACTATCCTGTGTATCCTTATTAACTGGCAACTCCGGCTATGAGGAGGTTCATTATTTTGGGAAGGATTATCTCTTTTCATTCACATTCTGAAATCTTCAACAAAAGAGGGTTCAGGACATGGCATGTGCCTGTCACTTTAAGCATTCTCAGTGCCAGCTGAGCATCATGTAGCTTGTACACAGAACACGCACCTTCATTTTGTGCAGCCCACCTTGAATTTCCATCTGCATTTCTGACTCAGACAGTCTGGTACCTTAAGGCTCTGACCCGTCAGATGTACCCTGCATGATCCTGCTGGACAACCTGTATTTGGAAATGAAAGAATCTGGATGGGGGGGCAGGGGTGTCTCTTCAACTTTAGCAGGTGTCAGCTGATCTTAAGTCTTGACCTTCTGACCAGAGCTTTGGAATTTACTTTTCCCACCAAGTTCCATGTAAGGATGGACCAGAGACACTATGAGCCACGGTCAATCCTGCTTGCTCCTGTAAATTAAAAGGCTTTAAGGAGAGATCCAAGATGGCGTCGAGAAGTGTGGACTGTGTTTGGAAGCTCCAGTGAACAATTCAGGGAATTATACAGATTTCTGAACCAGGAACACCGAGGTCCCCACACCACAGCAGCAGGAGTGCTCCAGCTCCACGGATCGGAGGGACCAGGGTACGGAGGACTTGCGTGCCCCTGCACATGGGAGGAGTGCGGATTTTCTCGGATTGGAGCAGCAGTGGCAGAGGCAGCAGCAATAGCAGTGGCACCAGCGGCACCAGCGTCAGCAGCGACGGTGGCTGAGGTTTGCAGCTCAGAGCCTTCCAGTGGAGGCGATTGGTGTGGTGACTGGTGCAAGTTGCTGCGGGAGAGGGGACTCTGGGCAGGATTTGGGTCACGCGGTACCTTGAGACCCAAACTGGACTTGGCAGACAGTTTAGCCCCAGAGTCCAGGGTTCAGCTCAGTGCGCAGTGCCGTGGAGACGCTGGCTCAGCTCAGCAAGCAATTCTGCCTGAGGCACAAGCTCAGCTCAGCCACAGCTCCCCTGCTGTGACGCAGGCTGGGCGGAGTGCTCAGTTCCACCTAAGACACTAGCTCAGCTCAGCGTGCAGTTCTGCTGCTCTGACTCAGGCTGAGGTCAGCACACAAATTCGGCCCAGAGTCCCTAGCTGGACTTGCCGAGCAAAGTGGGCCCAGAGACTCTAGCTGAGCTTTGCGTACAGGCTCAGCGGCCCTAAGACTCTGGCTGGACTCTCCACACAGTTTAGGCCCGGAGTCCCGGGCTGAATTCAGTGTACAGTGTGGGTCCAGAGTCCCTGGCTGAGCTCGGTGCACAATTCCGCCCCGGAGACTCAGGTGGAGCTTGGGGTGCAGTTTAGGGCCAGAGTCCCTAACTGTGCTTGGCAGACAGATTGGGTCCAGAGACTCTAGCTGAGCTTTTGGCAGAGTCCCGGCTCTAAGACTCTGGTTGGACACAGTGCACAGTTTGAATCCAGAATTCCTGGCTGAGCTTGGCGGACAGTTCGGGCTGAGTCTATAACTGATCACAGCATGCACTTTGGGCCAAAAGCCCCTAGCTCAGCTTGGTGCACAGTCCCAGCCCAAAAAATCTGGCTGGACTTTGCGTGCATTTTGGGGCCAGAGTCCCTAGGGAAGCTCAGTGCACAGATTGGGCCCAGAGTCCCTAGCTGAGCTCGGCAGACAGTTCGGGCCCTGAGAATCTAGCTGAGCTCAGGGCGTGGTTCGGGCCCAGTGTCCCTAGCTGGACTTGGCAGGGGACCCAGAAGGCTATGGATAACTTGGCCTGACCCAACGCTTATTCAGAGACCCAGAACGATTGCAGGACCCACAGTACAGGGGAGCTGAGGATCACTGGCTGTGAGAGTCTGAAACGACAGGGCTAACCTCATGCCATCCACACCAGTGAAGCATCAGAGCTTCCAGCCTAGGGAAATCATGAGAAAACAAGTGAATCTATCATCAGACTCCCTCCCAACTCTGGAAGCTACCCAACAAAAACAGAGATGGCAAGATGTCTAAAGGACAGCGTAAAAGCATAGGCAAAAACAAAACAAAAACAAAACAAACAAACAAACAAACAAAAAACAACATGGTGTCTCCAGTTTCCAGCTAACCCAAAGAAAACGACCCATTTCCAGCTAACCCAAAGAAAACGACCCAGAGAATTCAAACACAACGGAAATACAAGAAAATGACCTCAAATCCTTAATAATGAGGATGATAATGGAGGAAACAAATAAAATTCGTAATCAAATGTAGGAAGACACAGCCAAACAGGTGAGTGACATAAAAGAAGCACATAGAGTGGAACTGGAAAAATTTCAGGAAAATGCAAATAACCAGATGAAAGAAATCAAGAAAACGATTCAAGCTCTGAAGACCTACAAGAAGCAATGGAAGAAACTCAGGAATATACAAACAATCATATGAAAGAAATAAAAAAATCAGTTCAAGATCTGAAGATGAAAATTGATTCAATGATAAACACACAGAGAGAAGAAAAACGAGAACGTGAGACCTCAGAGAAGAAGGCGAGCAACACAGAGGTGAGCTTTTCTAACAGAATCCAAGAGATGGAAGAACGAATCTCAGGACTAGAAGATACAATCACAGATCTTGAAGCAACCATTAAAGAAAATGCCAAATCTGGAAAACTCCTGACACAAAACACCCGAGAAATCAAGGACACCATGAAAAGAAGAAATCTGAGGATAATAGGCATTGAAGAAAGAGAAGATATCAGACTCCAAGGCCCAGAAACTATTCTCAACAAAATCATAGAAGAAAATTTCCACAATCTAAAGAAAGAGATGCCTATAAGCATTTAAGAGGCCTGCAGAACACCAAATAGAATTGACCAGAAAAGAAAAACTGCCCGTCACATAATAATCAAAACAAAAAACATACAGAATAAAGAAAAAATATTAAAAGCTGCAAGGGAAAAGGGCCAAATAACATTTAATGGTAAACCTATCTGAATTACACCCGACTTCTCAGCAGAGACCATCAAGGCCAGAAGGGCCTGGACAGAGATCCTGCAAACCCTGAGAGACCACAGATGTCAGGCCAGACTACTTTACCCAGCAAAACTATCAATAACCGTTGATGGAGAAAACAAAATATTCCATGACAAAAACAAATTCAAACAGTACCTATCCACAAATCCAGCTTTACAGAAGGTACTAGAAGGAAAACTCCATCCCAACGGGTCACGCTACAACCAAAACTATTTAGGAAATAGATAACTATACCATAGCAAAAACACAACTACACAAGCGCTCGACTGGAACTAACATCAAAATTAAGACTCTTAGCAATCACTGGTCATTAATATCTCTCAACGTCAATGGTCTCAATTCTCCAATAAAAAGACACAGACTAACTGAGTGGGTGCATAAACAAGATCCAGCATTTTTCTGCATTTAAGAAACACATCTCACTCATAACAATAGGCATTACCTCAGGATAAAAGGTTGGAAAAAATATTCCAAACAAATGGTCACAAGAAGCAAGCAAGCGTAGCCATTTTAATATCGAATAAAATAGACTTTCAACCAAAATTAATCAAAATGGATGCAGAAGGACAGTTCATACTCAAAGGTAAAGTCAACCAAGATGACATCACAATTCTGAACATCTATGCTCCCAATACAAGGGCACCTACATTTGTAAAAGATCTGCTAAAAAAGCTTAAACCACACATCGATCCCCACACAATAATAGCGGGAGACTTCAACACCCCACTCTCACTGAAGGATAAGTCATTGAAACAGAAACTAAGCTGAGAAATAACATCATTAACCAATGCCATGGGTCAAATGGATCTAACAGATATCTATAGAACCTTTCACCCAAACAAGAAAGAATATACCTTCTTCTCTGCACCCCATGGAACCTTCTCCAAAATTGATCACATCGTAGGTCACAAAGCAGGCCTCAACAGATATAAGAGGATTAAAATAATACCTTGTATCCTATTAGATCACCATGGTCTTAGGCTGCAATTCAACAACAACAGATATAACAAAAAGCCTACACATACGTGGAAACTAAACAACTCTCTCTAAATGACACCTGGGTCAGGGAAGAAATAAAGAAAGAAATCAAGGAGTTTCTGAAATTCAATGAAAATGAAGGAACAACATACCCAAATTTGTGGGATACATTGAAAGCAGTGCTAAGAGGAAAATTCATAGCACTAAGTACCTTTAAAAAGAAATTGGAAACATCACAGATAAACATCTTAATGACACATCTGGAGGCCCTAGGAAAAAAAGAAGCAGAAGGAGTAGACGTCTGGAAATAATCAAACTCAGGGCTGAAATTAACAAATTAGAAACTAAGAAAAGAGTCCAAAGAATCAACAAAACCAAGAGCTGGTTGTTTGAGAAAATCAACCAAACTAACTAAAAGGCAGAGAGACAGTATTGAAATCAACAAAATCAGAAATGAAAAGGGAGACATAACAACAGACACTGAAGAAATACAAAGAATCATAAGATCCTACTTTGAAGGCATATATGCCACAAAACTTGAAAATCTAAGGGAAATGGACAATTTTCTTGATCAATTTTACCTGCCAAAGTTGAGTGAAGAACATATAAACAAGTTAAATAGTCCCATTTCCCCTACAGAAATAGAAGCAATCATTGATAGTCTCCCAACCAAAAAAAGCCCAGGGCCAGATGGTTTCAGTGCAGAATTCTACCAGATCTTCAGGGGCGAGCTAATACCAATACTCTTCAAGCTACTCCAAAAGATAGAAATGGATGGAACATTATCAATTCATTCTATGAGGCCATAGTCACATTGATACCTAAACCTCACAAAGACTCAACAAAGAAAGAGAATTTCAAACCAATTTCTCTTATGAACATCGATACAAAAATACTAAATAAAATACTTGCAAAACGAATACAGGAACACATCAAAGATATCATTCATCATGACCAAGTAGGCTTCATTCCTGGCATGCAGGGATGGTTTAACATACGGAAATCCATCAATGTAATGCATCATATAAACAAACTGAAGATAAAAAACCACATGATCATCTCTTTAGATGCAGAGAAAGCATTTGATAAAATCCAAAACCCATTCATGTTTAAAGTTTTAGAGAGATCGGGGATACAAGGCACTTTCCTCAACATAATAAAGGCTATATACAGCAAGCCAATAGGTCAAAATCAAAGTAAATTGTGAGATACTCAAGGAAATTCCTCTAAAATCGGGAACAAGGCAAGGCTGCCCACTCTCTTCATATTTCTTCAATATAGTACTCGAAGTTCTAGCCAGAACAATAAGACAACAAAAGGAGATCAAGGGTATCCAAATGGGAAAGGAGGAAGTCAAATTATCCCTATTTGCAGATGATATGATAGTGTACATAAGTGACCCTCAAAATTCCACCAGAGGACTCCTACAGCTGATAAACACCTTCAGCAAATTGGCTGGATACAAAATTAACTCAAAAAAGTCTGTAGCCTTCTTATACACAAATGACAAGCTTGAAGAGGAAGAAATTAGGAAAACCACACCCTTCACATTAGCCACAAGCAATATAAAATATTTAGGAGTTACTCTAACTAAGCAAGTGAAGGACTTGTTTGAAAAAATTTCAAAACTCTGGAGAAAGAGATTGAAGATGACATGAGAAGATGGAATGATCTTCCTTGCTCATGGATCAGGAGAATTAACATAGTAAAAATGGCCATCCTACCAAAAGCAATCTACAGATTCAATGCAATCCCTATCAAAATACCTACACAATTTTTTAAAGACATTGAAAGTTCAATTCTGAACTTCATATGGAAAAACCAAAAACCCAGAATAGCTAAAACAATCTTGTACAATAAAAGGTGCTACGGAGGAATCTCCATACCTGATCTCAAATTGTACTATAAAGCAATAGTAATTAAAACAGCATGGTACTGGCACAGCAACAGGCTAGTTGATCAGTGGAATTGAATCAAAGACCCAGATATGAATCCACACACATATGGTCACTTGATTTTTGACAAAGAAGTCAAATCCATTCAATGGAAAAAGGATAGCATCTTCAACAAATGGTGCTGGTCTAACTAGATGTCTATGTGTAAAAACATGCAACTGGACCCATATTTGTCACCTTGCACAAAACTTAAATCCAAGTGGATTAAAGACCTCAACATAAAACCAGAGACACTAAGTCACTTAGAAGAAAAAGTGGGGAAGAGCCTGGAACACATTGGCATAGGAGACAACTTCCTGAACAGAACACCAACAGCCCAGGCCTTAATGTCAACAATTAATAAATGGGACCTCATGAGGCTGAGAAGCTTCTGTAAGGCAGGAGACACTGTCAAAAGAACAAAGCGACAGTCTACAGACTGGGAAAAGATCTTCACCAACCCTACATCTGACAAAGATCTAATATCCAAAATATATAAAGAACTCAAGAAATTAAATACCATCAAACCAAATAACCCAATTGAGAAATGGGGCTTGGAGCTAAACAGAGAATTCTCAACAGAGGAATATCAAATGGCCGAGAAACACTTAAAGAAATGCTCAACCTCCTTAGTCATCAGGGAAATGCAAATCAAAACAACTCTGAGATTCCATCTTACACCTATCAGAATGGCTAAGATCAAAAATTCAAGTGAAATCACATGCTGGCGAGGATGTGGGGAGAGAGGAACACTTCTTCATTACTGGTGGGAATGCAAACTAGTACAGCCACTTTGGAAATCTATCTGGGGCTATCTCAGAAAACTGAGAATAGGGCTTCCTCAAGACCCAGCTATTCTACTTCTTGGAATATACCCAGAAGATGCTCCAGCACACAACAAGAAAATTTGCTCAACCATGTTCATAGCAGCCTTATTCATAATAGCCAGAACATGGAAACAGCCTAAGTGTCCCTCAGTAGAAGAATGGATAAAGAAACTGTGGTACATATACACTATGGAATACTACTCAGCTATTAAAAATAAGGAATTTCCAAAATTTGTGGACAAATGGATTGAGCTAGAGATGATCATAATGAGTGAGTTAACCCAGAAGCAGAAAGACTCAAACGGTATATACTCACTTATATCTGCATACTAGCCCAAGGGGCATGTCCCATGAAAGCCTTCAATTACCAGGAAACTGGGACAGAGGGAAGGACATCCTACTGGGACTCCAGATGAGAGAAGCAAGGGAGAATAGCAAAGTAGAAGGATCCAGAGGGTCCTAGAAACCTACAAGTAGAACATTATGAAAGGCAGATTTGGGCCCAGGGGTCCCACTCAAACTAAGACACCAGCCAAGGACAATACAGGCGGTAAACTTTAAACCCCTACTCAGATCTAGCCAATGGACAGAACATTCTCCACAGTTGAGTGGAGAGTGGGGTAAGACTTTCACACGAACTCTGGAGCCTTATATTTGACCATGTCCCCTGGAGGGGGAGACCTGGTGGCACTCAGAGGAAGGATAGCAGGTTACCAAGAAGAGACTTGATACCCTATGAGCATATATAGGGGGAGGAAATCCCCCCTCAGGAACAGTCATAGGAGAGGGGAATAAGGGGGAAAAGGGAGGGAGGGAAGAATGGGAGGATACAAGGGATGGGATAACCATTGAGATGTAACAAGAATAAATTAATAAAAAAATTTTTTAAAAGGCTTTAAAATGTCACAGTCATACTCATGGGTTGCATTTTCTACCTGCCTGTCAATGCAGTGCAGCAGTAGAGCTGAGAAAGAGGCCAAGATGCCAGGTGCACCTTCACAGGGGTCTCAGCTCTGGATGTGGAAGGCGGAGCTTCAGGCTTGAGCAGCCATCTAGGGAAAAGTTCTCGAGGTGGTAAGGAGGGCATACCTTGTTGGCTTTCAATCTCAGATAACCGTTGATTATAAGCACATCTCCAGCACTGACTGGAAAACACTTAAACCGGAAGCTGCTATACAAGGCTCCCTCCACTGGCCTGAATGTAGTTGCCAGCCACACCTGTTGTAGCTCCAGTTGTAGGGGCCCATAGCCTCCTGACATCTGTGGGCATCAGCTACCACCACCACCGAGAAATCTCAGATGTTTTACCTGCAGATCCAGGTGCAGAAATGACTCTGCTTTGTGAGTGAAGCCTACCCTGGTTATTTGATTATAGTTATGAGATATGCGTGGAAAGCTTCCTGTAAGAGTTCAACTCTCCCCATGTGACTAACTGGTTCTTGGTGAATGTACAAAGAAAATGCCATGGGGAAATTCCTACCCTTTGGTAGACCCTGATGAGCTGGTAGGACAATGAATTGTAAAAACAGTAAGATAATCCTTTCCTGTCACATACTTAACAAAGGATTTATATTCAGCCTATATAGAATCCTTAAAAATGAAGAAAACAGCCTGGTGTAGTGGCGCACACCTTTAATCCCAGCACTCAGGAGGTAGAGGCAGGTGGATCTGTGTGAGTTCGAGGCCAGTCTGGTCTACAAAGTGAGTCTAGCACAGCCAAATCTATATAGAGAAACCCTGTCTCGAAAAAAAAAACAAACAAAAACAAAAAAAGAGAAGAAAACAGCAAATCGCTTTTAAAAACAAACAGCATAGTAATAGAAAAGATATCTAGTGTAGGGAAAACAAGGTCTAAGATGTGCTCAGCGTCAGTGGTCATTCAGGAAGGGTGAGTTTACACCAAAAAGGAAGACACTCCTGCAACCCGCAACATATGTACCAGAACCCCTCAGTTCTGCAAAGAAAACTGACCATACCAACACCAAACACTAGGCATGCCCCTGAACAAGGGGAGTTAATCGAAGTGTTCCTGCCCACTTTGGGAGACATTTTTATATAAAGTTAAGTATCTGTGAATAGGGGGATGGCGAGATGGCTCAGTGGTTAAGAACATTTATTGCTCTTGCGAAGACACAGGTTCAGTTTCCAGAACCCAAATGGTAGCTCACAAAATCACCGAGGAAAAGGCACTAGAAATATCTTGTACACACCTGGCCTTAAGTGGACTGTGAGCATGCTGGCCATGTGTACTTCCCAGAAACACTGTAGTTAACAATCACTATTGCCGTTATGTAGCTGAACAAGTCGGGAGTTAAAGAAAAGGTTGTTCTGTCAAATGCCTCCAAATACCCAGGGACCTTGCAAAATGTGAGTTCTAGCTTGGGCTTTCTCGGCCTCAAGACAAGGAAGGATCCAGAAGCCCGTAACTTGGCAGACATCCCGGGAGGTTCAGTGTGGGACAAATCAGGACAGGGCACTGCCTTTGAGGATTCCCCAGCCGAGTCAGGGACGCAGACAATAAAAGGTGCCAAGGGTCACATTAAGGGTGTGAACCAACTCCTGCTATTGTGAAGGAGCAGGGCTGGAAGGTGTGGGGAGAGCTTTGGCTTCCAGAGAGAAAAGTCAGCCCCCTAATAAGAGGAGAACTGGCATCGCAGTGGCCTTCAGGCTGAGCAGGAGGGCAGGACAAAGGCCCAAAGCTGAGGCAGTTGAGTGCCCTCTCAGAACAGTGTGAGCTCTAGTGGGACCAAGTGTGTCCTTGGCCTTCTACCTGTGTGGCACTCTGCTTTTGCTTTTGTCAAATGTCTCCGCTGTCCTCTGATCCCCACTCTCTCACACTGTGAGCCCAGCCTGAGTAAGTAGGTCAGGAGGGAGGGGCTGGGAGCCTGTGCCATCTTCTGCCTGGCTCTGCAATCTAAGACCCAGTAAAACAGACAGTGGGGAGGGTGGGGGCTCAGGATGCCCTGAGCCACTCTGAGCCACCCCTGCCCTAGCTGCTTACCAGAAAGCTGCCTAAGGCTCTGAGGAATAGGGAAACAGAGCCCTGCTCCAAGCTTCTCAGTTCTATCTGTGCCTCTGCTTCAGTGCGGAAAGAGTGGGGGGTGGGGTGAGAATGGGGGCCACTGGGGTGGGTGGGGGTGGGGACCCTGTGGCTCCCTGGACAGGAAAGTTCTCAGCCAGTACTAGGAGGTAGAAAGCTTGGGGTTAAAGGCTCCTCTTCCTAATGAGGACCACTTCCGACTTGGTATGGCTGAGAGGCAAAAAGAAGTGCTCTTTTCTCATAGAAAGAACAGAAATGGAAGAGCCTAAGAGGAGAGTGCTGAGACCCTATGTAGTCAGTTAGGGTTTTCTAAAATTAAAGTCTCTTTTAATAATATTTGTGTGTCATCTGATTGGATCAGAATTACATGGCTGCCTCAGAATATCTGAGTTTTTGAATAAAGAATAGAAAAATAAGTAGAGCATCCAAGAGACTCTCTCTTATGGTCTGGATCATCCTCATCTGCTTTCTGAGCACAGATATAATAGACACGCATATACCTCACACTTGCCACCAACTCTTATGGTCTGGATCATCCTCATCTGCTTTCTGAGCACAGATATAATAGACACGCATATATCTCACACTTGCCACCAAAGCATCACATTGGGTACTCAGCTCTGGACATATCATTCTCTTTTTGACTGCTGTGGTTCTCCCATGTCCCCAGAGAAATGGAGCGGGGAGAGAGAGCAGCGCTCTAGGCTTCTCAGCTCTATCTGTGCCTCTGCTTTGGTGTGGAGGGTGTGAGTGGGGTGGGGGTGGTATAGGGGTGGGACGGGTGAGTGTGGGGTGGGGGTGGGGCTGGGGGTAAGGTAGGGGTCGGGGGTTGGTACGTGGTGGGGGATATTGTGGCTTTGTCTGTCCAGGAAAAAGCTTTGGCCAACAATGAGAGGTAGAAACTTGGGATTAAAGGGTCTGCTCCCCCTCCTAATGAGGAATACTTCCCACAGGCATTTTTTTTCTCCTTTTTATTAATGGCTAGCCTCTAGCATTGCAGAACACAGTTGGAAATATGTAATTACTTGTTTAATGTGAGTTTATTGTTTTAGGAAAAGCAAAAGATGATTACATCAGACCTGGATATCACCCCCAGATCCTTCAACTATATAATGGCATATATAAGAAATTAAGGATTGAAATTGTGTCTATTAAAATGTTCAGCACAGGACTAGCACATAAGTCCTCAGTAAAATGAGTAATTAATACACAAACATATACATCACATATACATATACAATATACATATATCTAATATACATATACAAAATATACATATACATCATATACACATGCACAATATATATATCACATACACAATATCATATATTCAATATACACATATATCATATATACAATATACATCATATATACATACAACATACATATATCATATACAGACACCCACAGCACACACTGGTATATTATGGCAAGTGGTACTCCAGCTTATGAAGGAGAAGGAGCCCCATGGTCTGGTAGAGGATGAGGAAAATCAGTGACATGATTCAGATGTCATTTGCAGGTGGAAGAAACTTGGAACATCATGTCCAAGGCAAGAAAAGAGAACAGTCACAGCCTAAATTCAACCAATTAGGTGATGGCCGCCTCACCAGTGAGGCCTGTCTGCTGTGCTCCAGTGCGGTTTGGTTGCCGAGCTGTTGTAGGAACACTCTGAAGGACAGGCTCACTCAGGCATAATATTCCATCAGCTATCTGGGTATGCCTTGGCCCATCAAACTCATGCAAAAGCAGCCAGCACAAAGACCAATCTAATCAACACTCTACTTCCTTACATAGCCTGTGGTGCTTTTTCAAAATATATGAAAAAAATTCTTCCCTCACTCAGAGCTGCAGGCTACTCCGAAACCATTTCTTATTTCACCTCTCTTATTCTAAATCTTCTTTCAGGGAGCAGAATCCTTGTCGATCATTTGGCAGCATCCGGGATTCCTCTTTCAACACAGCCTCCTTAAGTTAAGCCTTGGCAGGCCATAGTGGGTCTGCCCAGCATCCCATCTCTAAGAGAAAGCCTTTGTGCCTGGCTCTGGGGAGGCCAATTTGAGTGTGTCCCACCCACTCGTGTGGCCATCCCGTTGGTCTTCATGTATATTTTGTGAGAATCATAACAGAAGCCTGTAAGGAAAAATATGTAAGAATACACACACACACCCATACACACCCATACACACACATACACACACACACACACAGAGAGAGAGAGAGAGAGAGAGAGAGAGAGAAACGCTCAAGTATTTATTGAGCAATAACAAAAAACATTTTCTAGAATGAAATGCTAGATTGCTTATATGAATTTATCTTGATTGAATTTATCCTTTTATGAAATGTCACCTGGTTTGATTTCTGCTGAACACAAATTTCTGGCACTAAACCACTGACTGTTCCATGTCATTAAGCACAATGGCATAGTGTTGGCTGCCATACACCAACCACACTATGCTATCACTGGCTAGCTCAGACCAGTAAACTAAACCATAGCAGCCTAAATCTGGGACAGGCTGGTGACACCATCCACTCAGTCAGAGGCAGTGCTGACCAAGCGTCTCTGCCTACTTCTGGGGAAACTTGCCCACTGTGGTCCTAAAGAGCATCGGGTTTTATATCAAACATGGTGGGTTCAAGTCTTGACATAGCTTCTGTCTTTGTGGCTTTGGACAAATCACATGACTTCTGTTTGCTTTAGAAGAAGATGATATGAGTGCAGGCCTGGGCACGATTAAATCAGCTATACGCACTGCCAGGCTTAGTGCATGGGTCTGATATGAGGGTATCCTGTGCTGACAGCAACAATTTGAGGCACAGCCCTTTCATGAAATAAGGACAGTATAAAAAAGTTTCAAGTGAGACTGGATGCATTTGTCTCCTGTCAGCTGGTCAGTGAGAAGCCAGAATAAAGGGAAGAGAGACAAGGGCTGGATCCTGAGTGGAATGTGACTACCTCCCGTGGGCGTGACCCTGCTCAGACATCTGTGAGAAGCCCCTTCTAGATTTCTCCCATGGCTGCGTTCTTTTTCATCCCCACTAAAGGCCAAGGCTTCTGGGAAGAGTGGGAAATAATGCCCTGACTATTATCCTCATCTTAAGTGAAAAGAGATCCTTGGGATGAAACCGGTAAGACAAGCTGTTCTCTCATCGCAGGTTAAACTCATCTGAGTTGATGCAGAATAAATTTAGATCATAGCATTCATGGGCTGAATAGCTGCACAGCCACCAAATTGAAATAAAATCCAAGGATGAGGCATCTCCAATGGCTGAGGTCTTTGTGAAAGCCGCTTTTCATCGTTTGCCTGCTCAGTTTCTCGTAGGAAGGAATTGCCTTCAGGTTCAGTCTTGAGCCATTTTTTTCCTCTCGTGTATGAATATTTCAAAAACAAAGCATGGACTGAAAAAGAGATGCAGATAAAGTAGCCGGAGCCTGAGGGGGGCAGCTGCTGAGACTCCAAAAGAATTTGCTTTCAGATGGGTTTGGCCAAACTCAGTTTCTCCCTCAAGAATGGGCCCATGCTCACTGAGTGTCCAGAAAGACTCACAAAGCCAGAATTCCTGCTTTCCACATTCCAGTAAAAGTGGACCATGAACTCCCCTTTCAACTCATACACCAAATCTGTGAAGACCATTTCCTTCACATGAAGGCCAATGTGATCACAGTGTCTCCTTGCATAAGGGGCCAAAACAGTTTATTCATTGACCGACTGCTGAGAAGCTTCTATAGGCCTGGCTGCACACGAGCCCATTATCTCTCTTGCCACTATGTGGTCCATAGTGTAGGAAGGATGTAAGCAGGGAGCTAAATGTGAAATTCTGTGGAAAGCATGGCACCCTGGGAGCTCAGGGCAGAGGAATAAATACCAGTGTGAGCAGCCAGGATGGAGAGAAGCTGGGATGAGCCTGGAGGCTGTGATCTTGGCAAAGAGACCAGAAGGACGGCTGGAGAACTGAAGAAGGAGGGAGAATGCTGGAGGGAGGGCCTTGGGATGTGAATCACAGCCATATGCCTTCTTCTCCACAGACTGGATGCTGTTTCTACGGTAGAGCTGGTTTCCTCAGAGAGCAAGTCAGGTACCCTTGGCACCTTTGGGGTTTGCTAGGGCAAGCAGTGTCAACACGGAGTTGAGATAACTACAGCTGCTATGCAGCCCCTCAAGGACATATTTTATACTTGACCTCTGTAGACCTTCTGGACATTGTTTCAGTGTCTTTATATATATATATATGTGTGTGTGTGTGTGTGTGTGTCATATATATATATATGTGTCATATATATATATATATATATGTCTTATATATATATAAGAGTCAAGTACAATACTTGCTATAGCCAAGGTTTTTAAGGGGATATAACCCCTTGATGTAACACCTGCATTTACATGAGGATATTTAAAGTTTTTAGATTTGTTTTATGTGTGTAGGAGTTTTGCCCGCATGTATGTATGTGTACTGTGTATATATGCAGAGCCTGCAGAGGACAGAAAGAGAGTCTGGATTTCCTGGAACTGGAATTACAGATGGTTGTGAGCTGCCATGTGAGTGCTACTACAATAAACCCGCGTCCTCTGCAAAAGCAACAAGTGCTCTTAACCACTGAGCCACCTCTCCAGTCATTACACAAGGATTTATTTTAACATTATAAAGCAAACAATATAATGACCTACAAAATAGTTCACTGTGTAAAGTTCTCAGATCTTAGTGTACAGCATACCTTCCCCGGAAAATCCTTCATTCATTTGCTCTCTGGTATATTGTAGAGGTGATTTATGGCACACATTATATATGTTGGCCAGCAGCAAGCAGCCGTAGTCTAATGGAAGTCAGTTACATGGTGAGGACAGATGGGTCATCAAGATGAAGAAAGTATCACCTAAGAATGCAAGAAGTGGAAATCCCTCAGAGAGGGAGTCATTCTGCCCAGCAGGCACCAGATCACATTCAAACAAGGCAGAGACTGTGAAAGATTGGAGCTCAAGAGCTGGGAAGGAGGAGGCAGAGGCCAACTCAAAGACCAGGCTCAGGCTCGGCGGCTTTTAAATCCATGGCTTAAGTAGAATCATTCTGAACGTGCTGCCAAATCCATCAATATCGCCTGTCTTAGGCCAGTGACCTCAGCTGGCCAGAGAGGGAAAATCTGCTTTCCTCATTTTAGAAGGCATCTTTATATCTTGGGAAGTTTGGAGATAAGCCCAGAGTTTTAAACACCCAAAGCACTTTCAGTGTGGGCTTTCTAAGGTTCTGTGGTCGCAATAGTTTGATTGTGACATTTATAGCTTTGGTCCCAACCTTTGCCATAGTATTCTATCAAAGCATTGTAAAGAAACCTGGGAGCTGCTGACTGGAGGGAACAGTAAAGCTATGAGAGGATGTTCTTTTGGGACACTGTCAGCCCCCACACTCAGCCAACTCAACCTCCGTCTGCCTACCCTAAAGGCTGAGATCTTCGAATTTAAGGCATGATGGAAGAGAGACATTGATTGAAAATATAATTACGGTAAAGCTCTTCCAACCCACTGGGTTTACAGATTAGACATTGAGTTGGAAATCGGGTTTTTATTTTAATCTAAAATATATACTCTGGTTGATAGCATTTGTAAAAACAGTATTTGATAATCTAATCAACAACATGTAAACATTGAGATTAGTTTTGAAAGTAGTATTTAGGGTCCAAAAAATATGTTCACATTGTAGATGTGCCTACAGTGAGTTAGGGACAATTAGATTTCATGATATATTTGTAATTATCATCTGCCAAGCCTGTAGGCACACACCTATAATCTTAGCACCCAGGGTGCAGGCCTTATTGAAAACAAAAAAGGAAAAAAGAAAAAATAATTGAAAGCCATAAAAGATTAAGAAAGTCAGATCAAGTTATAAGAACTTAGTATATTAAAAACATAATTATTATTACATTAGTCAAGTAATAAAATATTACTTGTTTTTATATAGCAAATGATTAGATTCAAAGTTGTGGTTAACATTAAGAAAAGCTAACTAGATTTTAGTAATTGTATTATTACTGTGAGAAATAATAACTATTCAATACAATACAACTCAAAACTCAGTTGGCAACTTAAGACTAGGACCTGGTCCTGAGAGTACATCAGAGTTTGAGTCCATCTAGAAGGCCAGGGATTTTTTCCCAGAAACTTTAGCCTGGATTTGAAGATTAGGACACATGAGATGAAAGTACTGAAAAAGAAAGCAATAATACTGAAGGGGGAGGGGCTGGGAGCAGCAGGAAGGGGGGGGCAGTGATGAGGGGATGTGACTAGTGACTTGGGGTAATTACAGTGTAGGAAAGCCAGGCATAGCGGCACACACCTGGAGTCACAGAGCCCAGATGGCCAGGTCAGGAGGACGGTAAATCCAAGACCAAGTTTTGTGCCGTAGTGAGATCTTGCCTCAATATGAATTAATTAAAAAAAATAAAAGACCCACCCCTCTTGAGAGTCTGCTTTCTAGAAACCTACAGAGACTTCCTCTGGTCTTTTAAAAATTAGTCCTGAGCTCTTAGCCACTCAATATTCCCTCATAGGTATTGCCATCCTAAAATGTGGCATGACTCCAGGAGGGCAGGGCCTTGTTTGGCTCACTACCCATCCATGAGGCTATTGCACTTGCACTTAATACATTTCCCAAGGGAACAGTCAATGACTCCATGGGTTAGCTTAAGAAGGGCCCTGCGAGCCATGTGAATGACGTCAGTCTTCAACTTAAGAGCAGGCAGGAAGGATGGCTGATGTGGATCTTGAAAACCATTGGCTAACTACATAGTAAAGACAAAAGAAAAACAACAGTCACTTACACTAACATGGTGGCTGTAGAAAGAGAGGCACAGGCTTGGAAGGTCACACAGTTGGTCTGTAGACCAAATACACATGAAAGAGAAAGATCGAGTGGGATTTTGGATTTCTGGCTTGGAGACTTGGCTGGATCCGGATGTTCAGGACTGACAGGGCTATTACAAGCCACTAAGTAGAGCATATTGAATACACTAATATTAAGATACCTGGAAACATCCAAGCAAGGCTAGTATGTTGACAGTCAGATCTGCATGTTAAAAACCATTAGTGAGTCACTGAGCATAAAATTGAACCCATGGGAATAAAGGAAAGCATAAAGTAAAGGAACATAAGAGTGAAAAAAATAAAGCATGAACAATTAAGTCTTGGCTAGTTCCAAAACTTAAGCATGTAACAGAATGGACATAGCTGGAGCCATCTGGACAGAGAGGAAAGAGGAAAGAGTGCCAATGCTTAGAAAGGGTACCGAGATGTCAAATCCTAGCAAACTGAAAGGTGGCGGCCATGTTTCACATGGTAGGTACTGGTCATCTGATCAAGCCAACAATACAATACTTGCTATGACTGAATAGTTCTGGAACAAGTTGAGGACCAACAGGTAAGGAGATGAGGTCAGGCAATCAAGAAAACCCTTATAAAAGGGTACACTGTAAAGGGAAGATGAGTGGAGGTGGACATGAAAGGGCCTGAGGAAGCAGGACTGGTTTGATTCACTTTCCTTTAATGCAGTGGGCCATGAGTATGTTAACATGCTAATGAAAAGCACACCAGCTTCACGGAAAGCTTGATAGGAGAAGGAGAAAGGCCATATTCAGTCCATGTGAAATTCCAGCCTTCCCCAGAGCTTGAAGTGAGCCTGGACAAGTGTTCTGGGAACTCAAAAGCCCCGTTGACACCTACAGAGGGATGCAACAGTGATGGCCATTTGATGGAGCTGGCAAGGTGCTGTGTGCTGACCACAGCAGATGCTACAGAGACGCACTTCTTGTTACCATTTCATGTCAGATGATACAGATTTTAAATAGATAATTAAAGCCAGTTATTTGTCTTGATTCTTTCAAGATGCCACTTTTATCCCACCAGCTCAGTAGAAGCCCACATGCAGTCAGACAGCGTCTGGCCTTGATCTTCTTTCAGGTCGCCACTCCTGAAGGGTAAGCATCCTGTTGAGGTGCCTGCCTGACCTAGTCTGAACAACTCTGCAGGAGTTTAACCTATGAAATTCCTGCCACTTCCTCTGGGATGGCCTCATGATATGCCCATCTCCTGTAGGCTCAGCAAGGTGAGGTCTGAGCATCCTTGGTATCTGGGGTTTTCACTCAGTGATGGCAAGTACTCCTAAATTGTCCGCTTTTTATTGACAGGTGTTGACTTTCCTGAGGCGATGTGAAGGAAGAAAGGTCTATCTGCTTCAGATAGAACACTGATGACACAGTGAAGAAATTACTCTCTACACATCTAGTTCAGTGAGTCAATGGGTTTGCTCAGCCACTTATAGGAACATGGATGACTCAAAGGCAGTTATGTCACCAAAAAGCCCCCTCCAGGCATTAGTGAAAGGTACAGTCCTCAAACTGGATGGAGCTGGCAAGCTGCTGTGTGCTGACCATAGCATATGCTACAGAGAAGCAGAAACTTACTACCTGACTTTCATTTCAGCCTCTAAGCTCGAGTAAGAGCTTCTTTACCCCAATAATTGTTTCTGCTTCTGGACAAGATGGCTCTTGTAACAATGTTTCTATAGCCTTCTGAGCTTTAAAAGCCTCATTCCTTTCTAGAGCACGAAATGTTTCAATTTGAAGGAAAAGGCTACTTACTATAGCAGGCAGTGAGGTTGACTACACCTGTGCATAAACTTTCTGTTTCATGATGCCTCTTGTACTGGTCATCTTACTCGTATGGCAGCCAAGGGTCAGTAAGTGGGCCAAGACAGAAGTTCTCATACCAAAATTAGTTGGAGACATTCATATTTAACAGGCATTGGACAAGTTGTGATACTATATATTTTACAATAGTTGTCATATGCCTCTGACTTTGAAATTTTTGTAGCTGTAGTTTGTATATTCCTTGGGGATAAAGTTGTAATAACTGTGTGGAAATGTAACTTCTTTGCACTAACTTTGCTAATTTTATTTGAGCAGAAGAAAAATGGCTTGCAAGTTGGACAGACTTGAAGGAGTTTCCGGGAACGTCCATAGAACAGCAGGAGGCACAGAAAGCAGCTGATTGGCTACAGTCATAGGCAACTATGAAGTTGCTTAGAGCTTAACTAGTTGTCTGTTCACAGCCTTTTCAGGTGATTGGATGTGAGCCCTTCTGCAACTAGGCAAAGCTTAGTTATCACCATTAAACTCTCCTTTGGCTGGCTGGCACAGTGCCAACACCCTCCTCTAAATGCATGCTGCCTACAGAAACCCTATCTGGCAACTCTCCTTTTTTATATACAACATCCCACCAAGATTTTGACCAAAATGCAGGGCACTATCCCATCACCATCACATCACCAACATCCTGGATTTCCAACGCTACATACCATGCACAGGTTATGGTGTGATTATGACCATAAGGTCCTGTCATTCTAGCCAAAGGGGGCCGGCCATTTAGCATTCAGCAGATGATAGCATACAGACATTAAAAACTGAGAGAACACAGTGCACCCGGGAGAACGTGATGACTACTAGGATAATACCAAGAGTTTGGCTCCTGATCCAGGCTTCTGGTCCAGTTCCCACCCTGCCCCCTTTAAACCAACTAAACTTCATATGGTTAAAGAACACACTGGGTAAAGAATACCTCTATTTCATCTAAGAGGCCTGTTTGTTAATGCTGTTATAACTGAATCACTGTATTACTCAATGTATTTATCCACAAGCAACTCAAAATATTAACACCTGCACAGACTCCTCCAGAGTCAGCTGGTGTCCCACAGGCTGGCTAACCTCAGGCAGGGAGTGTGAACGCATGTCCGGAAACTCTGTTATTAGCTAGTCCATCAAGGAAGAAGGCCAAAGGAGCAGAAACAAAGGTAAGGGTTGCTCTCTCTCACCTTAAGGATGTGCCCGAGGCATATGCTCCTGTAAACCCACTGGGAAAACCCATCAGCATTTCTCTGGCAGCCCATCAATTCCTGTTCTGCCTGATGTTGGCACAGTAAGCTTATGAGCCATCAATCTCCCTCCTAGACTTCTAGAAATCCTTACCCAGTGCAGTAATAGGATCTCAAGGTGATCAAAAACCTGTGGCTGTCAAAATCCTTTTCCTGAATTTCCTTGAAGATGAAATACTTTAGGCCAGAATGAACAATTAGCCACCTGTGGTATATGACTCCTGAGAGCCATGAGTAAATATCCCATGAGAGTTCATTAGAGTCTTAGAACAACTGAGGACCATCATTTCTGCTACAGAAACATCTTACTGACTACAGTTATGATTGACAGCACAAAAACAAACAATTAGTTTCTGAGGCCACTGCACAATTCTTCTACCAATACATCTATGATTTTCCATATCAAGCATGCCTAAGTTTCTATCTCTCCTATTCTAGGTCAAAAGAATAGTTCAGAATTTGATCCTGGGAACTCTGTCAAAAATCAAAAGTTTAAAATCACAAGAAACTCACTCATCTAACCCAAATGATAAACCCAAGACTGCTAAAGTAAACAAAGGAAGTCAGACAGATGCAAGAAACATCTGAACTCCTCCGTTACGAATACTCCATCTTTCTAATTAAGGACCCTGTATTGCTGTTATCTTCAAAGGGTAGGCCAGTTCTCTAACAAAGCCCAGATGGAGGAAAGGAATGGCTTCTCGTTTTGTGTAGCCACACCTTTGGTATTAATGCTAAATTCTTGGACAGTCTTACACTTCTTAATTTGAGCCAGATGGATCATAATAAAATCACATTACTGGATTTACTTCTTTAAAATTCTCCACAATGTGTCCCCTTATGTACCCATAATGACTGCCCAGTGAGGGACAGCCAGTCATTTAACCTAAGGTCAGAAAAGTGATATTTTCCTTAAAAATACATCTCTCAGAGCTTATTGGTTCAGCCATCAATCTTGTATCTTAGCTTCCTTACATAAAAAAGCCATTTTGAATTGTGGTTATTATGTAATGGAATTTTATCCCTTTATAATCTGCATGTCTTTATTATGTTGAAGTTCGGTCTACATGAATATAGGTTAATACGGAGTCCAGAGGTGTGGATCTCCTGGAGCTGGAGTTACAGGTTGTTGTGGGGCACCTGACATGGGTGCTTGGCATTACACTCAGGCCCTCCACGAGAGCAGCATGTGCTCTTACCTGCTGAGACCAATAACCTTAATCTCTAATGACAACCTAGGAAGTGAGAAACTTTGGCCCATAGTAATGCTTTGTAAATGAAAGAAACTTTATGAAGTTGGTATTTTCTCATAGCACAACCCATTTCACATCCATGGACATATCCTATAATACACAAAAATGTTCACTAGCAGAATTTATTTATTATCAAACATTGACCAGAGAGGCCAGGATGATGTTTAGATTAGATAAAAGGCGACAGGGTGCTGCTCCACTCCATGGTTTGTCTATGCAGAAAGGAAGCAAGCACAGGTACAGTGCGCTGGCAATTCCTTTCCTTCATAGCCCCTGGCATCATGATTGATCTTCCAGACATTCTCACTTTTTCAGTGTATGCATCCGTATCTCCTGTGACATTCCAGGAAGTAGGAAACACCATCTGCCTTGTCATTACAGACAAGTGTGACCCTGGAATGTACCAGTACATAGATGTAGTATGTGCTCTGTCTAGACAATGAAATTCTGTGAAATAAACAGTCATTACTTGGCATTAATTGTGGACCCAGACCTTCAATGTGGCTGATGAAAGCAGTGGACAGCCATTTCTGGTTTGGACAACTCAGAGTCGCCTACCCCAATCAATCAACAAATAGGGAAATCCCCACTAGTCTGAGTCATATCTCCTGCTTTCAGTTCCTCTTCCAATACAGAACAAGATCAGAACGGCCGAAGAACAAGTTTCAGTGTTTTAACTAAAGGACTCAGGCATTTTGTAAATAACTGCCACTTGATTCACCAGAAGGTGACTCCACATCATAGATTCCAGATAATTTTGTTTGCCAGCATTCTCTCCATTTATTTCCACCTAATTTGCTTATTTTACACAATTGTGATTGGCTTACTCATTTACAAAATTACCCACTGAAGACATTAATGAAATCTCGCTCCAAAATACAAGAGTTACCTTTAAGTTTAAAACACAGACACAGGCACAGATACACACACACACACACACACACACACACACACACACACACACACACACCCCAAACATAAGAACAACAAATAGCAATATGTAAAGCCACATAACTCTCCATCTATCTCACAGCCCATTTGTAGTCTGTTTTTAAGAAAATCTCAACATTAACTTTCATCGTCAGAAAGGCAGCTTCACCACACCCCAACAAGACAACAGTTATTCACCACTTTTCAAAAACTACTCTGAGGGTATTTACTTCACTCCAGCTCATTTCAGTAAGAGAGTGATGTTGGTTAAGGAGTCTGATCCGTTTTCTTGACTGACTGGCTTTAAATCAGGTTTCAGGTCTAAATATTGTCATCAGTCTAGAATAAATAATAATAATAATAATAATAATAATAATAATAATAATAATAATAATAACAACAACAGAGGAGGAGGAAAAGAATAATAATAAGAGGAAAAGGAAGAAGAAGTTGTGGTTAGGACAAAGTGGGCAAATGTGGGGCTTGTTACATGGGCCCCAAACTCCAAAATGCCTTCTATATTGTAAGAGGTTCCAAATAGCCAGTCCTCCCTCCTCATGGAGAGAACCACTAAAATTCAGGGCCTAAATGGAGACTCTCCAGTGAAGATAGGCCACTTTCCAATCTATTCTGTAATCTTTCAACTTAATTACTGAGTTTTGAGCAGAGCTCATAAGCAAATGACAAGAACAAAGTGTCTTCCAGACAGCAATCAGACTCTTGCATGCTGTTCTGAGGTTCCGATCCTAACCCAAGCACACAGCGAGATAAAGAGTATCTCCCAGTCTGAGCCTCAGTTTTCCTAGGCAACTCTTCCCCCACCCACTTATCCTCTCAAAGGCTTTCTGAGCTAAGTCTCACAGGATATATGAGGATTCTGGTCCTTTTCTAAGCTACTCTAGAAATGTAAATGTAGCCAAACCAAATCACCCATATTAGGGCCACATAATTTTACCCATTTCTCTAAAAGAAGTATAGAGTCTGGCAATTCTTATAAATGAAGTTGTCTAGAGTCTAAGTGAACTTAGCCCAGTCCATCTAAGGAGACAGCACCTACAAGTCCCTCTTATAGGACAAACTGACCCTTGGCTCTGCCACAAGCCCTCAAAGACGCATAGACTAACCCTTGGTGGAACTCTGAGGCAGAGCTTTGTAGGAGCTGGGTCCAGATTAGGCCACAGTTTACCGTCTACTGGCACCCTCCCTATTGAACCCAATCTCCAATTTGGCTTGGGTGTGAGTTCTGGCCAAGCACAGTTTCTGAGGTCAGAGGCCACTCTGTGGTCCCAGTAGAGCATCCACTGACCTAAGCCGAGTTTGTGTCTGACCCAGTCAGACACTAGAGACCGCCTGATTGGATCTAGTCCTGTTTCTGTCACGACTTCACCAAACACAGTTTGTGACGAGAATTTTGTTGAGACAAACCCAGACATCTCAAGTCAAGAAAATCAACAAAGCCTCAAAATCCAGGAGAGAACTTACCCTGCACACAGATGCAGTAATCGACAAAGGGCACGGTGAACTCTATGATGCTCTCACCTGGTTACCAAGTAGATGCTCCTGGACCACAGAAACTCTTCTTTGCCTCTTGCTGGCTACACAGAAAGGGAAGATCCTTTATTCCAATTAAATTTAGAAAAAGTTTCAGGTAAAACAAAACAAAACCTAACTGGCAACTTGGGCATCTCATAGCATTTTGGGATGACAGAAACCAGGCACAGAGTCACAACCTAATTGGCCGCAGCATTTTCAGTCAACCAGTAAGTTGGTTTTAGCTGTTCAAAGCCTGCTCAGTTCACTGGCTTCAGGGCTCTCTGCAGCCAGCTAAAGCTGTAACTGTGCTTGAACTCTGCATAGGGCTGGTCTGTCAGTTCTCCGAGAGGTGCTCAGCCTGAGGAAGACGCAGGAGAGAACCTCCTCTCCAGGGACACTGGGCAGGTGATAAGAATTGTTCATGCATTGTTAAAACCACTGTGAGTGTTGTTCGTTATTGGCTTTATATTTATACTCTAGTGTTCGTCCCAATGTGCATTTTTTTTCTGCAAATGAACGAAGACACAGAGGAAGGGAAAGTCTGAGTAACAGGCAGCGAATGGATGACCTTAGCAAAAAAAACAAAAACAAAAACAAAAACAAAAAACAAAACAAAAACAAAGCCGTCGCTCTAGCTGCCCAGCAAACTACTTTTTACACCACAGCCCACCTCCAACAGAGACCCCCTAAACGAGTGTGGGAATACTGGGGCTGACTCTTCTGGCTCCCCAGTTATATTTTTTAGTGCTGTAGTACTTGGCAAAAGCAGCTTAAGGAAATATTTTAGTTTGCTTTCTGTATCTGTGTTAAAACACTGACCAAAAGCAACATGGGGAAGAAGGGATTTAATTTTACTTACAGCTTATATCTTACCATGAAGGGAAGTCAGGTCAGGAAACCGGAGGCAGGAACTGAAACAGAGACGATGGAAAAGCACTGCTTACTGGCTTGTGCCCCCCCCCGAAAGTGTTCAACAGGCTTTCTTATACAACCCAGGACCACCTGCCCTGTGAGCTGGGCTCTCCCACATCAGTCTTTAATCAAGAAAATGCCCCACCTACTTGCGTACTGGTCAGTCTGATGGAGGCGTTTTCTCAAGTGAAGTTTCCTTTCCAGATGATCCTGACCTGTGTCCAGTAGATAAAACACCAACCAATGCAGGAAGGAGAGGTCCCTTTTCTTCACAGTTCGAGGACGAAGTCCACCATGGTTTGGAAGTCGCCCTGGTTGGGGGCACAAGGCAGCTGCACACTGAGTCTGTAGTCGGGGCACAGGGTGAGATGAGTGCTGGCACTTAGTGAGAAGAAGGCGAGTGCTGGCATTTAGTTCTCCTTTTCAGTCATTCTGGACCTATTTCATGGAAGGTGCCACCCACAGTTGGTAGCTCGGGTGGGGAAAGTGGCTTCTCACTTCAATAAACCTCATCTAGAAAATCCCTCACATAAGCATCACCTGTTAACTTGACACAAACCTAGGACACCTGGGGAAAGAGGCCTTGAGCTGAAGAGTTGCCAACACCAGACTGGTTTAGGGCCACAGCCCACTGTGGGTGGAGCCATCCCTATGTAGGTGGGGGGAGGGGAGTAAGAGGGAGGGGGTTAGGCACAAACCAGTAAGCAGGATTGCTCCTGGGCTCTGCTTCAGTTCCTGCCTCCAGTTCTGCCTTGGCTTTCCTCAATGATAGGCTGTGACCTGTGAAATTAAATAAAACCTTTTCTCTCTAGGTTGTTTTTGGCCAATGCTTTATTACAATGGAGATGCAAGCCAGGACATATGCATGCACAGAGACAGACAAACACACACACATACACACACACACACACACAGAGAGAGAGAGAGAGAGAGAGAGAGAGAGAGAGAGAGAGAGAGATGATTCTAGATGCTGCCAAGTCTACGATATTAACTGCCATGCTCCTGGAGGCTCAGGCCCTGCCAGGTCTGTTTGAAACAGTTTGAACTAAAAATTTTGCCATCAGAAACCTCAATGAACTAAAAATTTTGCCATCAGAAACCTCAATGAACTCAACATAAATCGCCTTTAATCCCAGCACTCGGGAGGCAGAGGTGGCCAGATCACTGTGAGTTCGAGGCCAGCCTGGTCTACAAAGCGAGTCCAGGACAGCCAAGGCTACACAGAGAGACCCTGTCTCAAAAAACCAAAAAAAAAACAAAAAAAAAAAACCTTCAACCATTACCTAATGGAGGCCCCCTAATATAATCCTGAAAGAGCAGGTGAGCAAGAGTGGCCAGAGCAGGCAGCAGGTGGGGTGGGGAGGCTCTGGCTAGTCTTATGTCAACTTGACATAAGCTAGAGTTATCTGAGAGAAGGGAACCTTAACTGAGAAAAATCCCTCCATAAGATCCAGCTGTGAGACACTGTCTTAATTGGGGATTGATCAGGGAGGCCTCAGCCTGATGTAGATGGTGCCATCCCTGGGCTGGTGGTCTTGGGTTCTGTAAGAAAGGCAGCTGAACAAACCATGAGGAGCAAGTCAGTAAGCAGCACCCACACATCCACGGCCTCTGCATGAGCTCCTGCCTTCAGGTTCCTGCCCTGTTTGCATTTCTGTACTGACTTCCTTGGATGATGAACAGCAATTAAATATTTCTTCCCCACGTTGCTTTTTAATCATGATGTTTCATCGCAGCAATAGAAACCCTAACTAAGACAGAGAGAGTGCAGGGAAACAAGCAAGCTGATAAGGCTGTAAGGAATCTTTTTTTTTTTTTTTTTACATCTTTCTGATCTATGTTTAATTGGTTTTTTTATTAATTTATTCGTATTACATCTCGATTGTTAGCCCTTCCCCTGTTTCCTCCCATTCTTCCCTCCCTCCCACTTCCCCCCTTCTCCCCTCCCCTATGTCTGTGATTGAGGGAGACCTCCTCCCCCTATATGTGCTCTTAGGATGGACTAAGAAACTGTGGTACATTTACACTATGGAATACTACTCAGCTATTAAAAACAAGGAATTCCCGAAATTTGTGGACAAATGGATTGATCTAGAAATTATCATAATGAGTGAGTTCACCCAGAAGCAAAAAGAGACAAACGGTATATACTCACTTATATCAAAACACTAGTCAAGGGATACATATCATGAAAAATTTTACTTACCAGGAAAGTGGGTCAGAGGAGAGGTCATCCTATTGAGACTTTAGGCTGTAAGGAATCTTAGAGGGACCCCTTGGGCCCTGGCCACTGCAGGAGTTCCAGGGCACTGCTGAATCTTCAGGGCCAAGGTTTCCAGACCCCAGGCTGACAGTACTGACACTGGCCATTGCCTAGAATCATAGGGACAGGAAATTTATAAGTTTCTTGTAACTACTGAAATGCTAAGTTCATAATTCTGTTTGGAAAATCAACAAGCTGAAATGATTATCCTGAGTGAGGTAACCCAGACCCAGAAAGATATGCACGGTGATACTCACGTAGAAGTGGATATTAGCCCAATGGAGATGTCCTCTGAGAGACTCCACCCAGCAGGGGATAGGGACAGATGTTGGGACTCACTGCTGGACTCCGGGTGGAGCACTGAGAGTAGTATGGAAGAATTGGGGGGATGGAAGGACCCAGAGGATTCAGCAATCTCACAAAGAGACCATCAGGACTGGCGGATCTAGACCCAGTGGGGCCTGCACAAACTGTTACATTGACCAAGGACAATGCTTGCAGAGAACCTAGACTCCTGTTCAGATATAGCCAGGGCATAGTTCATTCTCCACGTGGGGAAGTGGCAGGGGAACAGGGGACTGCCTCTGACAAGAACTCTGGTTCTCTCAATTTGATCACCTCCCCTTGGCAGGGAGACCATGGAAGCACACAGAGGAAGGGGATGCAGGCTATCCAGATGGGTCCTGATAGGCTGTGGTCAGACAGTGGGGGAGGAGGGCCCCCCTGTTAGAGATCTAGGGGTAGGGGAATAGGCCGGAAGAGGAAGGGACGGTGGGAACAGGAAGATACAAGGGAGGGGATAACAATCAGGATGTACAAATAAATAAATAAATAAATAAATAAAATTATCAAACCATTGCCATCAGATACAAAACTTAGATAAGTGCCCAGAAATCCAGGCTCATGGGACTTTATTCAATGACTTTGTAAAAAAAAAATCTTTAAAATTAATTAAATCTGTTCTTTGACATTCCCTACATGTATAAAATGCATCCTAATATTCTCAGCCCCCAACCCACACCACTCTAAATCCCTTTCCCACACTCACATCTTTCTGTTTTGGTCTGTGACTCAGTGGCTTTTGTTTTTCCTCCTGGTGTGCTGTTGTTCTTTAGAGACAGGGTCACCCTACGTAGCCCAGGGGAGCCTCAAACCCCCAGTTTTCCAGCCCAAGTCTCCCAGTCATTGTCTTTACAGGTCATTTATTCTATCTCACCCCACATCTGACTTTATAATGGAAATCAGCCCACGCCTTAATCACACAGCATTCTGGGACAGCAAACACCTTGCCAGAGGCAGAGATCAAGTTCTAGGAAACCATCTTTGTCCAGAAAAGGAACCCCAAGAACCTTTTGGGGATGAAGCGTGAGAGAAGCAGACACGTCCTTGCACTGGCAGCTGCTGGGCTTCGCCGACACGAAGGAGCCTTTTAACAGGGACATAAAGCTGAGACCATCTGCCCACCGGCACCACGGGGAGCTGCCACTTTATGTGAGTTACTTTTTTCTAGTTTTACATTGCTTTTGGGGTCTTTTATGACATGACTGATAGGAAATCCTTGTTTCTGTTGTCGGTAAGCCGGTGGGTTTGTATTTACCACTCAACACTAAAAGCCAAGTCAACCAGGGAATGAGGACACAGTGTGAGAGAGTGTCCATGGTCCAACATGTTGCAATTAAAGAGATAAGGCTCCAGGGACAGACTCCCCTGCTCTTTGAAGAGATTTCTCCCAACCTGTGGCTGTAATGACAGCATCTGTCTCAACATCTCAGGAAACTGGCCAAAGTAATTTTTTTTTTTTGTATTTCCTATTACAATGGCTTGAACGGTTAGATATTGAAACATACATAGCTTAGATTAAAGGAACTATCCATATTACATCGCAATGCCTGAGCAGCAATTATTGCCAGCAAGGGCATTCACAAGAGAATGCTGATCTTAGAATTATCCTTGGCAGGAAAAAAAAATGACATAAAGCCATCTGCTAGAGTCTTTCCTGTTTTAATATCATAAATGGAGATAAAGCTTTTGAGATGCTGCAAGAAGGGACATTTCCAAACAACCTTGCAAATCCACCTGCAAACCTCACTGTTAGCTCTCATTAATTTACTTTCCTGTTGTTGTTGTTGTTGTTGTTTTGGGATTTGTTGTTGTTGTTGTTGTTGTTTTTCAAGACAGGGTTTTCTCTGTGTAACAGAGCCCTGGATGTCCTAGAACTCACTCTGTAGACTAGGCTGGCCTCAAACTGAGAGATCTGCCTGCTTCTGCCTCCCAAGTGCTGGTATTAAAAGCGTGCACCACCACGCCCAGCTTTGCATTAACTTCTTAATAGTTCCGTTTGGTGACAGTTCTATTGTCCAGATTTGAGTCACAGCACAGGTTCACAGGACAAGCTGTATGGGAGTTCTTCATTGCTTCATTTCAAAACTTGACAAACAAACAAAAACTATAAATAACCTTGTTTTCTTGCTGCTCAGCTACTGGGGGGGGGTAGTGGTGGAAGGGAAGATCCTGCAGTAAAATTTGGTGTATTATAAATCAGCATGTCCTGAAGCAGGTGTAAGTTTATATTTAGCAAATCATTTTAAAAAAGAATTTGCTGCTCTGAGGACTGTGTGGGACAGAAAACCTTGAGGTATAGGCAGCGTGAACACACGTCTTCTGATGTCATGGGTGATGATGTGCATGAAGATGCTACTCAGTCTATCCCTTGCCCACACCCCAACCCCTAACCCCTAACCCCACCCCAAACTGTTGAGTTGCTGCTGACTAGATGAAGTAATGGATAAAACAGGAGGATCAAAAATCATGAGCCAAGTCAGAGTTGGATTCTTTAGTCAGCTTTCCACCACCTTAACAAATGAGAGGTCACCTGTTTCAGGTCACCATCATAGAGGTTTTGGTCCATGACTAGGCACCACAATGTGGCTTGTGGTTGTACATCGTGGTGGCAGTGTGTGGCCCAGCCAAGATACTTGCCACAGGACCAGGAAGTGAAAAAGAGGGAAGGGGAAGAATGGAACACACCCCTTATGTCTTCTCGATCGCTTGTGAGGCCTCACCTCTTAAAGGTTTGACTTTTAAGTTGTCCCTCAGGCTGCTGAGGAAAACTTTAATGTATTGGCTTGGAAGGTGGCCATCCCAGACCGGAACCCTAGCAGTGGATGGTTTCTATGGCCAACATGTATGAACAGGCATTTTGTAGACTTTACCACCTGCCACCTTTGATGGCTGTGTGATGGATAGTGGTCTTTGACTTGAGAGGATCTGGAATCTTCTAGCAGGTCAGGCTCTAGTCACATCTGTGAGGAATTATCTTGTTTGGGTTATGAAGGCTGGAAGATGTACCCCAAAAGTGAGCAGCACCACTCTCTGGGCTTGGGTCCTTTGTATAAAAGAGAGTGTACATAAGCACTCATTACTCTGTGCTTCCTGTCTGCAGGTGCAGTGTGACCAGTGCCCTCCAGCTCCTGCCATGGCTCCTTCCCCTCCATGATGGAGTGCCCTTGGTCTGTGGACCAAAATGAACTCTTTTCCACCCTCTGGCTTGCTTTTGTCAGAATATTTTGTCATAGCAACAGGAAAGGTGGAGACCTTACCCCGTGAAGAAAAGTAACTTGTCTAGTTTGCCCATCACAGCTTTCTTAAACCCTCTCAGGAATGTTTTAGTCCATGAGTGATGTTTTTAAGTTCTGGAATATTTCATAACAGAGTTCCCAGGAAGCTTCCAGAAATGAGCTGGTAACCACTCTACAGACAAGCTGCCCCAGGTGCTTTCGATCAATCCCAGACTATATTTTGAAGAAAGTGACGCACAGAAGCTGTTGATTTATGCTGAGCAAGGTTATTAAGATGCATAGCATCCTATATACTGTTTGCAGAAGGGACCAAGGTCAGCAGAAAGATAAATCAGAAAATGTAGCAAAGAGAAGAAAGTATACCTCAGACACAGCTGCCTTTAGGACCACCCCCCCTTCACAGGGGGTGACGTGGGGGAGTGGGGTGAGGTGTGTGTGTGTGTGTGAAGTGGGGGTGGGTGGGTTCCCAGGACAGAAACCTTAATTCCTTTAAGGACTAAGCTCCATATACCTACTGGACCTGACCAAGTCTGCTCCTGGACAAAGACACAGAACTAATGTCCCCTTTGTCCTTTTGTCAGGGCCTTTGAGAAAACTCTAGATCTGTCTGGCTCCCCAACACCCTGCAACTAAAGTTGCATGAGGTGGTTGTGAGCCACCATGAAGGCACTGGGGACCAAATATGGGTTCTCTGCAAGAGCAGCAAATACTTTTAACTGAGAGGCATCTCCCCCTAACACATAGGATCATTTTAAGATCATTTGGTAGTTTCCTATTAAAGTTAAGCAGATAGTTAGCAGATGAGTGAGACACTTGCCCAAGAGATGAGAACAATGACTTTAACACTCTTATTCTGACACATAAAAATTAGAATAAGGGAAATTTATTAAAAAGACAAAGGAAAGAACAATTTCACAAGATTATTACTCACATGTTAAAAGTAATAAAGGAATCTACACATATTACTGTATTATACCATGCAAGAATCAGAACATTAATTAACTACAATTATAGAAATCAGCCATTGCCTCTGGTGTTGGCATGATGTTTAAAAATCAACTTATTCAGGACATTTCCACCACCCCCTCTAAGGCTCTGGAAACATCTCAGAAGAGGAGCATAAAGAGTGTAAGAGCCTAACCGCAGAGAGAAGGGCTGTGGGATGCCATCTTGTGAACGTGACTCAGAGCAGCTGCGGATGCCTATGCTAGGCCTATATGACTCTTATCTGCCAGCAGCCATCTGTGGGAGGGGTAGGTGCTCAGAGAACCCTAGCCCACCTTGCTGAAATAGTGACCACTGAAGGAGTGTGGGCAAAAGGAACCATTATCTTCCAATGTATGCCCCGTGGTGTGCCTCGTAGGCTCCTGTGGATGCTTCCAGACCCAGGATCACACAGACGGCTCAGGCCAAACTCAGTGGTTCACAAGGTAAAAGCACATGATCGTGGGAAAGGGACCCTTAGAGAGCGTCAGGTGTGGGAGGGAGTGGGAGTGGGATAAGGACAGTCAGAGTGGATGATAGACATCCATGAAATTGTCAAAGCACACATCTAATCGAAGCTGACTAGAAAAGCACATAGGAAAATCTTCCAGATTCATGAAAACAGTCAATTCTTTGTTCTGACTTGTGGTTACATAGATTGACACAAGTGCCAAAGGTAATCAAACCTAACACTCAGGGCTTGCACATTTTATTACTTAAAAATCATATCTGTGTTTTTTATGTCATTAATGAGGGTTTTTGTTTATTGTTTGCTTTTTCATTTTTTTTATTTTTGAAATTATAATCACACTATTTCTCCCTTCCCTTTCCTCCTTCCAAACCCTCCCATATACCCCACCTTGCTTGTTTTCAAACTCGTGGCCTCTTTTTTCATTAATTGCTTTGTTAATTTCATTAATTTTAATGATTTCATTAATTCCACTTATTTATATTCAGGAATATAAATACGCATAACAGAAAGTATTATCTAGCCTGCTCAGTGCATAGAATGTCAGCTGTGTGCATGTTTTCAGGGCTGACCATTTGCTATTTAATAACCAGTGTCTGTGCTTTTCCCCAGGGACACTCTTGCTGCCACTCTCAGCATTCCTTATTCCCTGTAGTTCATTGTACATGGCTGAGGCAAGGTCTCTGTCCATCCTGGTATGTCCATTGCTGTCTCCCTTGTTCAGGCCATGTTTGGGCAGTTCATGTTTCTGAGATGTTATGGGTGTGGCTCCTGGCATTACTGGGAAACACAATCAAACAGCAAACTCCTGACCTTCTGGCTCTTCCAGTCCTTCTATCTCCTCCTGGGCAACGCCCCCTGAGCCTAAGACGCGGAGGTGTTTTGTATCTTTGTCTGTTGGGACTGGGCTCCACACTCTGCACTCTGATTGCTTGCAGTTTCTGTAGTGGCCTCTGTCTGTTCAAAGATAAGTTTCCTTGATGGGGAGTGAGATGGTCACTGTACTTGTCTGAAAGTACAAGGGCAAATGTTTAGAATGTAGTTAGGGGTCGTGCTGGCTTAGTGAAATGGTAGTTGTAGGTCCTCCACGAAGACCCAGGACTTCCCTAGCACTGAGTAGCTGGCTACATTTCCAGTACCCGACGTGACCTCCTTCTCACTGAGTGAGTTTGAAGTCCAATTAGCCAGCTGTTGGCTACCTCCAAGATATATGTGCCACTTCTGCCCTCAAAGTTATACATCTGTTGTTTCCTGACAAAACGGCACACTGACAGAGCTGTATGATAATATAGGCATAGGCCTATATTAAATTAAGATTACAAAGGCCCCAGAAGACATGGTGAAGACCAGCACTAGTCTTTGCCATTACTGAGTCTGAAATCAAGGACAGAGGGCAGTGTGCAGATGAAGGCCATGGCTCAGGCAGGAGACACGCATCACAACAGAGGCAGCGAGACACTGGCAGAGTCCTCAGAGGACCACAGAAATGTAGGTCCAGCTGGTAGACAGCTGTGTAGATGGATAGGCAGATGGGGGGGGGGGGGCTCCGCACCTCCCCCAGGTGAATCACTACGTCCATGCTGAGCTGAAGAGAATATAGGGCGGTTCAGGACGATCTTTGCCAGCACAGACCACAATTTTTGGAAAAGCAGCAAGAAACTGAAACTAGAAACCACCTCTGAGAAGTGCAGAGAGGGTAGGTGGCAGGGGACACATTTGTATCGCACAAATGTCTGGCCTTTAATATCTTTTTTTACCTTATAAAAATATGACTTTTTAAATTCGAGTAAAATAAACAATAAAAACGAAGATATTCCTTCTGATTGAGAAGGGTGAAAGTGGGTAATTAATGGTTTTGTGGGAAGATGGTTAAAGTAGAGAAGCTTGTGATGAAGATGCAACAATTTCTGGCCTTGTTAGAACCTCACATTGAATGCAGTCGTGTGGGCTCAGTCACTTTGGCCAAGGGACCACCTCTAGGAAGAAGACCTCACTTTAGGCCACACTAAAGCGATAGGTGGAATAACTATCCCTTTAATAAGATGTTGTATTTTCTCTTCCCAGAATCCACAGACATGTGTGGGCCCTAACGTCTGCCCACTTCTCTGAGCTACTCAGAAAATGGCTTCTCCTTTCTTCCATGTCTTCTCTAAGCATGCTTTCTGGTTCCTCATCATTTTGGGCTCCGTTACATTTTTTTCTAAACTGTCCTACCTCAACAAGTGACTGTCTTCCTGGGGTCCAACCTCCTGCCAGCTTAAATGGCACGGCTTGTTCCCTCTTTCCCTCCATTCTACCCTTCTGGGCAGCAGCTGAAGTCTAATGCTTGCCTGCCCTGTGGGTTTTCTTTTAAATGCAAATAAAATCATTCTCGAGCTTCCTTCCACTTGAGTCTACTTACAAATTCTTTTACTACTGACACTAAGAGCCTCAACTCAACTCCTCCTGTATCAGGACGGCACCCGAGCTGGGTCAGTGGACTGACTACAGAGGCATCGGGCGCAGAAGAGAAAAACACCACGGTGCTTCACCTTCTGTAGCGCAAGCACCAGCGGACTCTAAGGATACTCCGCTTCAGTCCCGAGGCTGAGAAGCGCGGGTGGCTCCATTCCCGAGAACAGGCTATCTGTCTTCCTTGGGAACAGTCTGTATTTGGAATGAGTTCATGTTCCAGTGGGAAAAGCTTGCTGCAGGTTAACAGTTTGTTACATTTTGGCATCTGAGGTAGAGACAAAGAACCTCCCAGCTGCTCTTACATTAGTTCTCCATACACGGTGCAACTCTTGGTGTTTGATGGCCACCGTCTCCTACAGTGACCCCACTGTGGGTCATCCACAGAACAGGGGTATCTCAGGGGGGAAACCTCTCTGCCCTGCAGTCTGTCCCCCTCTGTCATCCTTCCCCCAGTACAAGGGCTACACAACTTCTGAAGATGAACTCCTGCTTACATCCCCTCACTTATTCATGTAAGTTCTGCCACACTAGATATTTCCAAGCTTTTTGGTGTCAGCATTGGGACCATCTTTGATTTCCCATACCAATGCATATTTCTTCTGCCTCTTCCTTGGTCCTTTCAGTGAGATTACAGGACAGTGGCATTCTTCCCTAAGCACAGGTGACTGTCTTTGCTAGAGTAATTAACTCCCTGGCGCTGGACAGAACAAGGAACCCATCAGGCAGACTGGTGCTTCCCCATTCTCTGTAAGTCTCCCCTGTATATGCTGAACTGAGGGAAAGGAAGGTGCTGGCATCAAATAGGCAGGGATCAGAACCCAGCTCTACCACACTTTCAAACGGCAGATTGAACTTTCTGTTCCTCAGCTCCCTCTTCTGTGGGGTGGGACTGTTTACAGTATCTCTCTCCTGGAATAGTTATGAGTTCAGGGTGAGCTGGAGCCTCGAAGGCTCCATGTGCACTGGTAGTCAGCACCTGCTCCCAATGTTAAGTACACTATCCGAATCTTCTACCATCGCACAGCTGGTGCCAAGTTCAAATGCTCCTACATAGCTTCAAAGTTCTCACACGGAAACGTCTTTAAATATTTTATTTTAAGTATTAGTAAATTAGGTGTAGAAATATATGTTTGTAATCTCACACTCAAGAGACAGAGACAACAGGACTGTGAATTCCAGGCCAGCCTAGACTACATACTAAGGTGCTATTTAAGCTGTTTAATTAGAAAGGAAGGAAGAAAAGAAAGAAGGAAGGAAGGAAGGAAGGAAGGGAGGGAGGGAGGGAGGGAGGGAGGAAGGAAGGGAGGGAGGAAGGAAGGAAGGAAGTCCACAGTACAATTGTATTTGATCTAATTCTAAAGTAGTTTTTAAAAATGAAACAAACATCCTGAAAGAACACACCCTACCTGCCCTGACAGGCTTTCCCACGAGCTAGGAATCCTAAGGCAACCGACACTCATTTCCACACTAGAAAATGAAATTCCATTTCATCAAAATTTCACAAAGATCCACAGTCCAGTGCCAACGAGACCCGGTTCTCAGGTCACGGTGCTGTGGGTTCTTCCTAATAAGTGAGAAGCTTTGCACCACCCTAAGCCCGACACCTAAGGCAGGACCCAAGGATCAAGAGGAGCCACTAGTGGGACTTAAGCAGATTTACCTTGAATCATTATTGGAGGGCAGGAGTTATGGGCCCAAGATTAAGGCGAGCCTCTCTCTCAAGAGCGTACTGTAGTAATCGGTAGGAGAAGCCCTTTCCCTTTTAATCTAATGAGAAACGATTTAAGCCGGAGAATATGTCTAGACAGTAAATCAGACAGCTTTGGGGATATACTGGAAGGTAACAGAGCCAAAGCAATTACATAACAGAGCGAGACTAGTTAGAATTAGAAAGCAATGCTTGGGGGTGTTGAGCCCTTGCTGTGGGTTGCCTCAGACAGGCACACGCAGAATCAATCCTGCCTCCGCCCCTCACCAGAGGAACCTTGTCTGTTCCTCTGAACTCTGCCTGAAAGATAACTGGCTCACTGTTCTCAGGTGCAGTCTGCAGCAGATGGAACATGCTCCTGTGTGACCAAGGCCCTTCTCATGCCCCTGCCTGACAGCTCACAGCCTCAAGTGCACAGACTGACATCGCCACAGGCTTTTACTGTGTCTGTTCTACCTGAGCATCCCAGGTGACGCCTCTTCAAGCAGGAGCATAGCTCAGGTGTTTACAGTAGCATTCCTCGGTTTCCTTCTAAATTAAAACCAACAGCATGGTGTTATTAATTAACATTATATGTGAATGCCAAGATCCCCCCTTTAGACTGGACTGGAAATCTGACGAGGACAAGGATTCTGCCTGCTGTACTGTCTGCTGTGTTTGCACAGCACGTGTGTTCATCAGATGCTTACAACATGAACAACAGATTTGCAGCTTCTCTCAGCATCAGAGCTTGGGCACTGGGTCTCCAGGGCAGCAGGTCCAACTGAAGTTTCAGCTCTGTGGGTGCTGCAGACAACCTGTCTGTAACATGTTATACATGTATGTGGATAAACACATGCCAGTGTCTGCTCCCACTCTTTCCTCTGTTACAGCTGTGCTTTGGGGTCCTCTGCTGGGAAACCACTTATTTTTCTTAATGCTTTCCACAATTTGCCTATTACTTGTCATGCCTCCCATCCCCCCGATCCCCATCCCACCCCCCAATTTTACCAATCACTTCATTGCCCAGGACCTTCCTTCATGGGACTTGATATTGCATTGTCATTCATTTATGATGGTTTGTTGGCTTTGATATGTTTTCGCTTTGAAGGTCTGCCTACTTCTCTGAAATGAAACTCAGATATTTAGTTAAATAGAGCAGCCATCCATCCATCCATCTACCTATCTGTCTATCTATATTGGCTTTAATATCATGGTCTTCACTGCTGAGATGGTATTTTAAATCCTAAGATGAGTTTTAGGAGCATCATGTGTGCGCACAATGTGTGTCGATCACACCCACCTCCAGCACCTCCCTCATACTTCCCCTAGGTACCCCCAGCAGATCATCATTCATGCTCTCTCCTTTTTCCTTTTGTAATTCGTTAAAACCAATCAGTGCTTCCTGTGGGGATGTTGGCTGAGCCTGTGGGCTTGATGCTGTGCAGGAAAACACAGCATCAGTGAGTGCATGGGTGCAATGGCTACACCACACCCAGAAGACAGCAGTTCACAGGGCTGCTCCCCACTCTCTAGCACTAACATTCTTTCTGCCTCTTCTTCTGCAATGACTTCTGAGCCTTGGAGGAGGGGCTGATGTAGATGTCCTATTTAGGGCTGAGCAGTCAAACATCAGCGTTTTGAGTCACGGCATTAACTGTTTCCTACCGTGGGAGAAGGCATCTAAGGCTATTGCTGAAATAAGCATTGGTCATAGTTATGAACATAAATATTTGGAAGACAGTTTGACAATATGTCCAGTTACAATGTAGCAATATTAGATCTCCCCACCCCGAGCCATGAACTTTTGTGTCCTAGTCATATAGTACCAGACATGAATTCCCTCTATAGCGAAGATCTCAGATCCAATAAAAAATGATTAGTTACCCCATAATCTTCATGCCACTGTTGTACCAGTGGTCACATATTGCCTGGCAGGTCCACACTTTAGCATTCAGGGGCCAATGGAAATAATGAAGATCTTGCTAACGTTCCTGATGAAAAAACAAAACAAGAAATGGCAGGTGTTATCTCACATGCTGAAGATATATATTGATTTTTGCGGGTACACTGGTTCTGATGTAAAGGATGCATTCCTGTAGGCAACATTATTTGTGTATGAAGGCATGGCTCCTAGTCAGACCACAATCTCGTGATTCTTTCACCTTCATGTGGAACTCAGGTCCCCCTTGTAATGAAGACCAGACAGGAAAGGCCTTGATTTCTTTAGGTGGCAAGAAATGGGCACAAACATGGCTACATTTCAAAGGCTCTCTCATTTCTATAGATTATGGATTTGATAATATTGTTATTTGAATGGATGAATCAAACTAAGTTATCAGTCAATATGGACTCTCAAAAACTATGAGTGAGAAGCATTACCAGGCTTTTCTAACCACAGATACACTACCTATGCAGAAATACATGAATTGTGCAGACTTGAGTTCACTCAATTGTATGTGTGTGTGTGTGTGTGTGTGTGTGTGTGTGTGTGTGTGTGTGTGTACTTGTGCTTAGAAGTGGAGGCCAGAGGGCAACCTCAGAGCCATGCCTCAGTGCCTCTGCCTTTGTTTGTTTGTTTGGATAGGGTCATTGTAAGGCCTGGAGATTGCCAAGAAGGGTAGTTTCAGGGGTGGGGGGTGGGGTTCAGCAGGCTCAAGGGATCTGTGTATTCCAATTCCAGTGCTGGGAGGACAAGCATATGCCACTGCCCCTTTCTTTGACATTGAACTCAGGTCCTTACACTTGCAAAGTAAGCACTTTGCTAACTGAACCATCTCCCCAATCCTTTGGTGAATATCTGTTCTATGTGGAACGAATTATGCATTTCTTGTTCTCATTGAATTTATAATCTTTCCCATTTGTCTAAATCAGAAGTTCTGACCCCGATGGCAGACCCATCTAGGAAGTGTTCCAACAGCAGACACCTGAACTCCACTCAAGAGAGTCTGAACTAGCCTGCAACAGGTCTAAAACCTTGTAATCATGACAATATAGACGTAATATAGAATTTACTACATGCATCACTTTAAAAGTATGCTGGTTGCCTGTCTTAAGTATATTCACCTGGTTTTACTTACAACCCACAGCCACATGCCTGGACTTTATTCGTCTTTCCAAACTGAGACCCATTAAACACTCCCAACTTCACCACCTCCTGCCCACTTAGCTACCACTTACTCCCTATTTATATCAATATGACTACTTAAAAGCACTCACATAAGCAAAGCTGTCCATTACTGGTCCCTTGGGAACTGGCTTCTTTAGCTAGGTATAACATTCTCACCATCAGCCATGTTGCTGCATGAAACAGGATTATTTTCCTTTGTACAGCTACAACCACTACTGTATGCACATACACTGTGGTTTGCTACATTCCCTGTCGGGGATGCCCAGGTTGCTTCCATCTTTGGGCTTCCAAGAGTAATCACTGCAAGGTACATAGAGATACAAATAGCGGAATCCTCATTTTCACCGTTCTTGGGTTATATACTTAAAAATGGAACAGCTGCATGCTAGTCCAGTTTGACCTCATTTTGTAAGTTTCCATTTCTTTATTACTATTGTGTCTGTGTATGATGATGTGTGTATCAGAGTACAGGCGTACACGTGTAAAGGCACATACATGTACAGAGGTCAGAGGACAACCTTCAGGAGTCAGTTCTCCCCTTCCACTGTGGGCTCCAGAGATCAAACTCAACTGTTTGGCTTGAGCAGCAAGAGTTTTTTTTTCTTGATGATGATGATGATGATGATGATGATGATGATGATGATGATGATTTATATATGTGTGCATTTTACGTGTATGTGCACCATGTGCATTTAGTACCTGCAGAGGTCATCAGATCCTGTGGAATTAGAGTTATAGATGGTTTTGAGCCACCCTGTGGGTGCTAGGAATCAAACCTCCAAGAGCAGTCAGTACTTTTAACAATTGAGACATCTCTTGAGCATCAAGCATCAAGGAGTTCTACCTGAGCCATCTCTCTGGCTTACATTTTCAAGCTCAATTTTTGCTAATTTTATACATGTATTCAATGTATTGTGAACACATTTAGCTTCTTCCTTTCCTCCTTCTTCTTCCCAACTATTTCCCTGCTACTGTCATGTCTTCCTCTTTGTGCATGTCATATGCAGAGAGCCACAGCCTCAGTGTGTTCATTATTGCATTGGCCACACCATACGTTCCATTTTTGCATTCATCTCTTGCTTTTTAAACATTTTTACACCAAAGCTTGAGTTTTTTTGTTGTATGTCTATTGTTTTCTTTGAAAGTACCTTCTATTTATGTAAAATTTCAGAATTTTAGTTTTAAATGTTATATTCCCTCCATTCTAAACTACCTCAAGTAACACTGCGTTGCAAATATTCATACACACATGTTTATCATGTCACTAACCTTGCGTAGACTTGACATCTACAAGGTATGTCACAAAAATTTTCATATTTTGAGCTTCCTAAAATGTTCTACCTGATGTCTCTTCAGAAAAAATAGTTACCAATATAGACTAGCAGGATGAGACAGGAGTGGCAGTAAGTTTGAGGACATCCTGGAGTATATAGTGAATCCCAGGGCAGCCCAGGATATATTGTGAATCCCAGGATAGTCTGGACTAGACGAAGACTCTTGTCTCAGACAACCATGACAGGAGTTTAACCTGACTCCAGCAGCTGAAGACGGTAGGAAAACATGTATTTTTACTGTGACTTGCCTGTAGAGCTGGGGAGAGTGCTCCTGTATGAGGGAAGGTGTTCACGGTCTACAGAAGGAAACAAGCACTGGTACAGTAGACTAACTATGGAGTAGAAAGGAGGGGGACAAGGCTTCAAAGTCACCAACAGCCTCCACAAAAAGATGGCAGCCAGGTGCCGTATTTGAGGTTACTGGTTGGATTTTTATAAACAGACTCTAGTGCTCTTTTGAAACTAGCTCGTAGTACAGTTCAGAGACACAAGGCAGAACTATGTTGGACCTTTTCATTTATTCACGGGATCTCAAGGTAATAAATTAGTTTCCTATCAACTTCTGAGGGTGGTTCATTTTTCTAATGCTCTAATTCATACCTTAAATGCATTTGATGGCTTGCCGTCCGTCATGACTTTCATTCCTGCAGGGACTCAGTGGCTCTACCTCCTGGAGCTTGCTGGAGCAGGTACAGCTTTAAGTGTGCTGGTGTCATAGGCACAAGCTTTTTGTTGTTGTTGTTTTGTTTTTTTCAAGACAGGGCTTCTCTGTGTAGCCCTGGCTGTTCTGGTGTTCTGGAACTCACTCTGTAGACCAGGTTGGTCTTGAACTCAGAGACATTCTCCCTGACTCCACCTCCCAAAGGTGTGTGCCACCACCACCTGGTCGCAAAAGCTTTTACACTTCCGATGCTACTATGATTTTATTCTGAAACTAATGCATGCTCACTGAGAACATCAGAAAGCTCAGAAGGTAAATAGAACACAATGAAAAGTAACCATAACTATACAACGGCTAGAGAACTTAGATCTTGGGTATTTTCAATCCTTTATAAGCAAACATAAACAGGTGAATGCATATAAATACTGTACAGTGCTATAAATACTGTACAATATTACATATATATTAAATTTTATAATTATCATATGATTTTTTTCCTATAGCCTTGGTTGCTCACGAGTTTGACTTAGGCAATTAAGACCTTGCATTTGTCCAAAAGTTTAAGATTTTCTAAAATAACGTAAAATGTTTACCTAGGAAGAGAAATATCTTTTCCTTAAAACATGCAAAAAATAGAAGAGCTAAGTATATTACATTTTTTAAATTAAACAATACAAATAAAAGAAGAGCCTTTGGCTTAAAAGTAAACAGCTACAAAGTAATATAACCTACACAAAATGTAAAATCTTAAGAATCATTTCAGGTATTCCCACAGCAGGCAGCAAAGCCTAGGAACTCATATCCTCTACTGTCGAGACTGAGATGTGATAAGACAGTAGGAACCAAAAAGGCCAAATTAACATGAACGTGTGAAAGAAGCCAGTTTACCAAGAGAGAGCAGAGGCTCTTCCCTAGCCGGGCATCACCTAACAAACAGAGCAAGAACCAAGCCCTGGGAATACAACAGGAGGGGGAGGGGCTGGAAACACCATGCACAGGGGACAGATGGCGATCTTTCCTTCCTTCATAAGCTGTTTCTCCTCCATGGCTAACTTAGAAGACAGGGCTTTTCTCCATCCCCCCTCCTAATGACTGTCAGGATGTTGACTAATCCAGGCTGCTTTTGACTTAAACTCTAAAAACATTTATTCATACAAATGGTGCTTGCATCCATTTCTAATGAGACTAAGGACCCACCCCAAAAGGGAACCCTGGTTTCTGCAGTAGCAGATAGAGGTCACCTTGCTGAGAAAGGTACTGAATCCATACCCTGGAAGACGAGAATCCATTTCACAGGTGGCCAATAGTATCTTACTTAGTCTGACCTGGAAACACAGCATTCAGCTGGCACTGGAACTCATTCATGTGCGGTGGTTTAAAAGTCACAAAGACCAATGGCTGCTCTTACAATGTTCCGCCTCTCATTTGGCTCATGGCACACTGAATCTCAGGAATTCAAACTCACAGAGAACAAGCAAACATACCAGCAGACCAGGTGGATTTGGGAAGTGTCCTAATGTCTGAAGATTAATTTGCTTTATCAACTCAATGTCAGCCTCTCACAGATGAGTTTAAAGCTCATTGCATGAAGCAGCATAAGGCAGTGACACAGTTGGGACTGTCACCACTGGAAGATTATAATAGGCTGGAGAAATGTCTTAATAACTGTGACAAGCAATCAGAAAGACAGACACTGACTAACATGGCAACTCAGTTGCCTGAAGTAGGAAGGCCACCTTCATTTGTGCCAAAGGCTCTTGGGGACACTCTCAGGAAACAAAAGTTAAGAAGAAACTAGCTCCTAGTGTGAGATTATTTTTCCCCCTAGAAAACATAGTTAGTCTGAGAAGGACTCATCTTCTCCAAGTTTCCTCCTTCCCACTCAGACCTATTAGCCAATCAAGTCAGAGTGAGAAGCTCCCACCAATGGGGTGAGACACAGTCACCACCTGCATTAAGGAGAAAAGACAGAGGCTATCCTGTCAGGTGTGAGCTTGTGAGTGCTAGCCCAGGCTGGGTTATGGTGCACTGTTTTTGAAAAAAAAAAACAAACAAACAACTTGTCTATTTGCTTTTGCTTTATGTGTTCCCTTATGCAACACAAGATTATTCTTTTCACAGTCCAGAGCAACTCCAAACTCAACCAGGAGAGCTAGTGTCTCCTCAGACACTCCGCCTGGGGACTCGGTCCCCTTGCTATAACAGTAACAACTCTTTTGATTCCAGGCTGTGCCTTTTCCCATGTAAACCACACCACATGGAGTCCTCGAGCCCCAGCTGTAGAAAGTAAGCTATGCAGCAGCCTGAAGGGCAAGCATCGCTCAACAGGGATGAGAAACGGTGTGGCCTCCAATTACCTCAGAAAACATTTTTCAATATTCATCCCCCTCTCACATGCAAAGAGTTATTAGTAGGAATTTGAACATTAAAAACGAAGCAGAAATGTAAAAAACCTAATCCTGTTATGGGTGTGACTTAGTTCCTAAGACCTCATGCTAGATGCAGAAGACCGTTTCTCAAGAGGTTGGATCAAAGGGTTGCTCACACCTTTTAAAGCCTGCCCAGTCTGTGGAGATTAACCACGCATCCACTTTGGGCACTGTAGTTCTGAAAGATGATTCCCATGGGGCCAGACTCCTCCGCTGCGCTGCGCTGCCCTGGAGAAATGACGCTGACTCTGAGAAAAGACGGTTTGCAACATCTCCTCCCTGTTTCCTCCCTCAAAACCTTTATGGGCAAATACGTTCTGCTTAGGAAGCACTTGGTGTTGCCGTACTTTCCACTGGCACAGTTCTTTCATGGTGCTGGTGGCCCTCTGCCATCTGTTGGGAGCATGGTGACCCAGATCATGGTTTGCCTGGGTGACTGCTTTCAGGACCACTCAGAAGAGTGGTCTCCCTCTTTCCCAGCAATCTCTCTGTAGGAAGCACTTGAGAGGAAGGGGAAGGAATTTACTGAGCTGACTACAGAGAACAAAAGCCCAGGCTGGCTCTGCCTCTGAGCCCCAGTGGATCAATTTCTGTCACTCACACCCTCCATTCCATCTTAGGCCACGCTTTATCATCCCCCCATCTCAGCATTTCTTTGTTCCGTCTGAGAGGAGAAAACAGCTATTTTCCCTGTGTCTACATTTCTTTCTTTAAGGAATGATCGTCTCCGTGTTCTTCCCACTCACAGCTCTCTCATTATTCTCAGCAGGCTCAGCATCAAAATCTGCTTGACAGTGTCCCGGGAACTTATTCTTCTCCAGGAGAGCCTGGGCTCCTCTGAACAGTGCAGCTCAGCGGCAGGCTCTGAGGCATATTGGTTGTTAAAATAGCAGCCCAGTTTACCTTCAGGGCCGGAATTCGCAAGATTTTTTCCAGCCGAGACTGAAAAAATATCATAATGATATAATAATTACAATTTTCTAGGTATGTGTCGTGGTGAAGATGCTTGTGCAATTTGCACTCCGTTTCCTACCACCTGGCTCTGTTTCCCAGCTTGCACCTGTGGTTCTCATTGGGCATGGCTAACTGCTCCCTGTTTCCCCAAAGCACTCGCCTACTGTCTGGCTTATAGCTTTTTCCCTTGCTGCATTTTCTCCTCCTCATAACCCCACCCACCTTAGTGCCAAGCCCACCTTCCCTGAGACCTTAACGACTCTCCTGACCCTGATCACCACAGACTTTCTCCCTCCACTGACACCTTCCCCCATCCTCCCCAGGTATCTGCCCCATGGATAGACCTCTGACTTGTGGTGTTCTGACCTCCTTTCTCAGGTCATCCTGAAGAGTCTCTATTCATATCTGTGAAGAAATAGGACCAGGGAAGGGTCCCTCATCCAGCTATGATAAAGACGGTTATAGTACTAAATGTAGCTAATTTATGGGTTCTCTTTTTTTCCCCACCATTTAGTCCCTCTCCCACCCCATTTTACTCCCTATGATTAGATAGGAAAGAGAGACAGACAGAGACAGACAGACAGACAGAGAGAGACAGACAGACAGACAGAGACAGAGACAGAGACAGACAGAGACAGAGACAGAGACAGAGAGAACCCTGAATCTAATTTATTTCTTTGTCTTTCTTCTTTGAGCATGACTATAGCAAATCTCAACCAACCCCCCTGAATGACCAATAACCACTCAGCCTGCCTACTGGGGCTCTAGCATTTTTATACCCTCTGAAAAAAATTCCCAGTTTTCCAAATGTCACACAATCACAGAAGCTATCTGCTGGTGGTAAAAACCATGCCTCTGCTAGAGCAAGAGGCAAATTATAGCTGCTGTGGACAGTCTGAAGCAGCCCCACATCCCCACATCCCCGCATCCCCACATCCCTGCATCCCCACATCCCTGCATCCCCACATCCCTGCATCCCCACATCCCCACACTTGGGATTAAAATGAAAGCATATTCTTAAAATATTTCTGTTTTTTAAAGAAACCAAAAATTCCACAATTCTCCCTATAACTAGATATTTACAAAATTAGCACTTATCACTCCAGGTGCAGTGACCCGACTCTTCACATTGCAGGTGAATATAAAGATAAAGAGCCTAGTAGACTGAGGAAGGGGATGCAGGCTATCCAGATGAGACCTGATAGGCTGCGGTGAGATGGTGGGGTGGGGGAAGAAGCCCACCGGTCAGAGGGCTAGGGGAGGGAAATAGAGCTGAAGTAGGAGGGAGAGTGGAAAGAAGAATATCAAAGGGAGGGGCTGACAATCACGATGTAATATAAATAAATAATAATAATAAATTATAAAAAAATATACAGTGCTCACCTTGGTCTGCTTCAGAGAACACACGAAGACTGACGTAGTAAGTTTGAGAAATAATTACTGAGTAGCCACCATCTAATGCCCATGTGAAGCATCAGAGAGCCAAGGCAAATACTACGGGAGAAGATTAATAATGCAACTAAGCAATTTGGCTTTATCTCCTTCCCTTGTGATGAATTAGCTTGATCCTCAAACTTGCTCAGTGGCGGAAGAATCACCAAGGGACACGCCCCTTTGTGTGTTTGTTTACTTACACATTGATTTTGGAGTTTCCTTAGTTTCTGGGAATAAGTAACACACTCAACCAATTCAAACTCAAAATATTGAAAAGGCCATAGCATCCAGAGGATGCCTTGCAGCACTGCCCAGCCACCAGAGCTCTGATCTGGAAAGCTTACTGATTTATTTGTTACCAAGGGGATTTTTTGTTTTGTTTTAAATTATTCTTCAGTCCTACTATAAGGTTAATGACTGAGAATCTCTTTTTGTCTAGAATGGGTAGATCCACAAAATCCCCGAGTAGGTTCTGACACCTTAGTTGGCTTTTGCAATGTGGGATTTTAGAGAGTAGACTGGTGGGTGGCAGAGGGCAATTATAAATATTTCAAGTGTGGGCAGGTCAGGTTCATTGACTCCAGATGGATGACACTGAGTTAGCAAGAGTTGGGATCTTTTTTAGAAGCCAGAAATGGCCACTTAATGAGCAGGGGAGCCAAAGACCCTTCCTCTCGTGTGTGAGCCTCTGAGGACCATATAAGGTGGCCCAAAGTCAGTTTGCACTCTCCCTTTTTCTGAGAAGACCCTGGGATGTATCTGCACTGTGAGATAAGTATTTGACTAGAGCAAGAAGTTCCTTTTTCACATTTAAGAAGAGTTGGTCCATGTGGTGGTTTGAGTGAAAACGGCCCCATAGACTCTTGCTCAGTGGCGTTATCGGAGGTGTGGCTTTGCTGTCACTGGGAGGTGGGCTCTACATTTTCAGAAGTTCAAGCCAGGCCCAGTGGCATTCTTTCTTCCTGCTGCCTGCAGATTCCGATGTAGAGCTCTCAGCTACCTCTCCAGTATTATACGTTCCTGTTTGTCACCATACTTCCCCCATGATGACAATGGACTAAACCTCTGAACTGTAAGCCAGCCCCAATGAAATGTTTCCCTTTATAAGAGTTGCCATGGTCATGGTGTCTCTTCACAGCATTAAAATCCTAGAAGTAAAGTTTACATGTGACCTTCTGGAGCCCACAGCCGTAGCAGCCATACTTTAGGCCCTGACTGTACTCCATCCTCTCTTCCCCTACCCAAGAAGTCAGAGGTGAAGTTATGACAAATGAGAGTGGAGCTTCTGTTCAATCCAAGTGTGGCCTTTTATATACTTCAAAGGGTTGGTGGGTCCATCAGACCAGATCCAAGTATGAACAGTTGTACATCCCCATGTCTGAGGTCATTCAAGAAGAAACACTATTAACCCCAGCCAGGCCCACTGAGAGGCAGGTAAGATGATAAACATCTCACCTGGTAGAGGTGGACTCACCTTCCTGGGAGGAACCAGATGAACAAGGAGGTCTATCCACAGACTCCCAGCCTTTCCGCTTAGGCTGAGTGGTGTACTCAGCAAACAGCCTTCTGTGTACTAGCACCTTTCTGGAAACATCCCATTCTGCTTCACAAGCAGCCTGTTTCTTCTTACCCTGACAGTTCTTTTGGTAGGCATGCAGTATCGGGGAGTTGATGGAGACAAGGCAAATCTGCACAGTACAGAGCGCCAACCATGACTCATGAGCTCAAGTCTGACTGACCTCTCCTTCACATGTTTCAGCCACCTCTGCCCTCCTCAGCGTGAGGATGGTGGGGATGCTTGAGATGGTTAGCCTCCCTGGACTTGTTTCTCTACTTACAAAACCATGCTTATGTCAGAAATTTTATTCCAGAAATTCTAAGTAGTTTTCAGCTGTTATCATGATAGCTCACTGCCTGGTATAGTAACCTCAGAGTTCACTCTGGCTAGCTAGTGCTCCAGCAACCACTGAACAGATTCAGTGGGAGTTTTTCTACCCAGCTGCCCATTTGTTGACCACCCACATTTAGACTTGATGAATCAAGGAAGTTTTCAAGGTGCTCAGAGGCTCTCAGACATTTTCAGATAATGACCTTGCTCATTTCTTCCCTGGGGAGCTAGGACTACAGAGGCTGGAGGCATTGAATTTATAGCATCACAGTTCCAGATAGGATGTCAGAGGTAACAGCGAGACAGGATCTCTCTCTTCAGGGAGCAAAGCCTCGGTCCCAGAGCTAGAGGACAGGTATACCCAGCCACTGGCAACATTTCTGATCCTCCAAACAGAGTCTCAAAGCAAACGAGGCTAGTATAAAGAGCATAACGACACACCACAGCCTGAGTGGGTTAAATGACAGACCTGTTTGCATAGTTTTAAAGACAGCAAGTTCATGGTCAAGGTTTTGGCAGCTCTGCTTTCTTGGAGGCCCCCTCCTCCTGGCCTGTTGATGGCTGTCTTCTTGCTACGAGGTATGCAGTCTATTTTGTGCAAAAGCATCTCAGTACTGTCCTTGCATGTCTAATGACTTCTTACAAGGAACCAGAATGACAAATTAGGGGCCGCCCTAATGGCACATCTTAATAGGAACCCTTTAAAGGCCCTGTGCCCAATGCAGCCCGTTTCTGGAGGACTGGGGCATGTGTTTTGACATATGAACTTGGGGGACACAATGTAGCTTAAATCCCTACATCAGATGCTTTCCCCCCTCTGACTTAACTAGTTTGAAATCATCTTCCAAATGACACCATTTCCCCAGGAAGCCCACTACACCCAGACACCCAGACACCCAATTTCCCGCACCTCCCTCTCCAGTTTCACGCAGGTACAAAGTATTGTGACTATCCATCCATCCATTGACCTCCACCACATCTCTTTATCTCCCTTGTGCCCTTCCTCTTCTCCGCTAACTCCCCAGCGGCTACAGTCCTCTGCAACAACCATCAGCAGCCAACAGCTCCTCAAATGGAGGTAGGGACTCACGGACACCTCCTCCACCCATAAAGTTCAAGTTGAAGGAAACATGAAACAAGGGCTTCTGTGTCCTGACTACGAAATTCTATTTTTCTTGTTTTTCACATGGGTCCTGCATGTATATTTGTGTATATGTATACACATGTATGTGTCCACTCCATGCTGACCCACCGGGCAGTATATGCCCTAGCCTATGCAGGTAGGTACCCATAGTCACTGTGTTCATGATCGCAATAGCTATATCATATCTGGATGTCAGACATTCGTCAGCTCTCACTTTCTTTCCATCCGTCTTCTTTAGTGATCCTTGGGCCACTGGTGAGGTAGAGGATATGGGTTTCCACTTAGGGCTGAGTGTACAACAACCATTTATTCTCAGCCCTTTAACTAAATACGAATCTCTGCATTAATTGCTGTTCTCAGCAAAAGTGGAGCTTCTGCTCCAGACTGAGAGCAGTATGAGTCTATGGGTATAAACATAAACATCTAAAACAAAGTTTGACAGCATGTTCGTTTACAGAAGCAGTAATGTGCTCTTACCCTTGGGCCTATAAGCTCTCCAGTCATAGGTTTTTAAAAATAGATTCATAGTAGAGGTGTATGTTCCTTCCCATGGCCTCCAATCCAATTACAAAGTAGTTGGATATCTCCAATACTGTCACACCACTATTGCACCAATAGGTATGTATATACTGTCTGGTGGGTCAGTATGGAGGTTGACCTCTGACCTCCACACATACACATACATACATACTACATACAAATATACACAGAGACACATGCAAAAAAGAAACCTAGAATTTCATAGTCAAGATACAGAAACCCTTAATTCATATTTCTTACAACTTGAAATTCATTTTTCTTAAGTAAGCTGCACAGTTATTGGCTACAGGAATGCAAAGGGCACAGAAAGTTACTGAAGCATTGAGCTGAGAAGTGCAAATGTCACAGGTAAAGAGAAAGTTGCAAATAAAGTCCCAGATGTCAATGTGCAGACAGCAAAAGTAGCTGTGTGGCGCAGTGTCCTTGGAAATAGGACTCAGATTCTAGTAGCTGTTGCTGGCAGTTGGTATAACAGCCTCCAGCGCTCTTCTGTATTCTAGCATGTGACACGTAGTAAACTAAAACTACCTGTATTGTTGAGCAAATTACGGAATAATAAATATTTATTGATGAAGTTGAAATGGTGGCGTTGAGATAGTTATAAATATGTCTTTTCCTCAATCTTTCTTCATCATACACTGCCATGGTAGCTGTAAAATCTATTTTACTAAAAACCTCTTTCCTTGTAGCTATCATACCTATTTGGATGGCCGGCTGTAACCACAGCAGTGTACTGGTGCAGTACAGCTTACCATACAACTTATGTGAGACTACCCAGAGCACTTCACCTGTCTGTAAGTTATTAAAGCACGGCACCATGTAAGGAGATGCTCTGTCATCTCTCAATCATTTCCCTCCCTATTCTTCCGTGTTGAGTGCCCAGACAAACAGCACTGTCTCAGTCACCAAAGCTCTCACAGGAAGTTTCTAATGTGCTGGCTATGATCCCTGTCTCAGCCACATGGTCACACGGGTGTGAAGAAATGTAAACACATCCTGGGTTTTGTACCGAACATGTGTCAGCCTGTCTGTAAGCATGTTGCAACATGACCAAAAGATTAATTAAAAAAAAACTCATTACCAGTAAAATAAAAATTTAAATTAAAAAAATAAACTAATACTTTGCTTAAAAGAAGATTAAAACAAAACTAACCTTTGTAACATAGATACTTCGCTTTAGCTCATAGGGCATCAAAAGGTGAGGGATGGGGTAAAACAAAATTCAAGATTAAGCATGGACACCCTGGTTGACACCTGGGATGTCAACAATGCACATGCGCAGGCTTCCAGACCTAAGTCCAAAGATATTACTAAACCTTAGAGGGTACATTCTTTACCTGTTCAACAGAACTGCACGGTACTGATGACAACAGTCGGCGAGAACAGCAGCATAAGGGACAAGTGACAGGAGACATTCACATTGCCACCGACAGAATGTTAGTTCTAGCACCAATTCATTTCAAATTCAAAGAAATGTCATCTTTTTTAAAAATATGAAGAAACTGTACTTCTGCTAATACAGAAATATTTTGAAAAATAACCCATCTGGGAAAACTACATTAACTGTGAAAATAACAGTTCAATAGTTGGGAGTGCAGGTGGCTCAAGAGGACGGTGCTCTCTGTGGCCACATGTCGACTGTACATTTCTCACACTGTTCAGCCCTTTACAACTTCGGAAAGCCATCTCATCTGGAAGTCATTCGGGTCTGCTTCACCCAAACGACAAGCCCAGGTTGCCAGGGGTCATAAAAAGCCATCACCGTAGGAGACTGGGTCTCAGCCTGGAGGTCAGGAGGCTAACCATCCATGACACGGAACTCTGGTTGTTGGAGGACAACCTCGGACGCCCTCATACACGGCTGTGTCCCCAGAGCACACCAGGACACAGATACCTTTATCCTCTTGTTGGCTTACAGTCTGTCCATCTTTGGGTGCCTTCGACTTAGTATTTAATGTGGTGCAGTGGTTAGGACTCCAGTGACAAGTGTGTCACGCACAAGGACACTCAGCTGTGACTGCTGACTGAGTCTGCTGTCATCCTGCTCTTCACTGAACTCCATCTGCTCTAATCTTTGGCGGTTCCTTTTTTGAATTTTTTTTACTCTATCTCTTTGGGTTTAATTTTCTGTTTGCATTGCAGCCTCCTAAGATAAAGGGTGAGGCTATTGACTCGGGACAGCGCTTCACTTTAAAACAGGGCTACCAAAAGCAAACATACTTATCAGCATTTCTGTAGCTGCATCCTATAATTTTGGTATTTAAAAAAAAAAATTTTTTTTTTAACTTCACCTGAAAGTATTTTCCAACTGGATCTTTTTCTCCCACATGCTGATTAAGAATATGTTACTTTATTGTATGTATATCTGTTATTTCCCTAAATTTTTTACTATTGGTTTCTCATTTAATGCCTTTGATGGTGCAATACAAAGATCACATGAGTTTGGTTGTGGCGGTCCCAGGAGGCTCACTCATGGCCTAACATGTGGTCCTGTGAAAGCAATGCCCTCTCCCTTTGCTGTCTGTCCATCTATCTGAGTGGCTTTTGTGCCTTCCATTTCCTGACTGGTCACTGTCAGTTGTTCTGGTCACTGTTGAGAATGGGGCATTCAAGTTTCCGACAGCCGACTCAGCGGATTCCCCTCAATCCATCCAGTGGCTTTCTGGGTTGTGCTTGTGAAGTGCATATGAATTTTCAATGGTCTATTTTCTTTCTGTCTGGATCTTTGTATCACTAGAAAATGTCTTTTATGTCCTTAATAATAAGAGTTACTCTGATTCATGCTTTCTCTCTCTCTCTCTCTCTCTCTCTCTCTCTCTCTCTCTCTCTCTCTCTGTGTGTGTGTGTGTGTGTGTGTGTGTGTGTGTGTGTGCTCTGTGATTGTGTGTGAAGCATGCCTCCACTGGTAGCAGATGGCTGTGTTGTGGCTTATACCACAAGGCTCTGATGCTGTGTATACTTGAGTCATATTTTTTTTTTCTTCTCAGATGAGACAACTCAGTCAGCCTGTGCTCATTCTAACTGTGTGACATTGTGGTCACGATGCTAATTTGTGCTCAGTGCTAGACATCTTTGAGAAGAGCAGAGGCAGCTCACCTCCGAGATCATTTGTGCATGTTTTTCTCGTGCTTTTCCTACTGGTGGCTGCTTTTTCAGCCATATTTCCTAAGCTGCCCCGCTAACTAAGGAAAATAAATATTACCCATGGCTCAGCCCTGCAAAGACTAACACACTGTCCCCTACTTACAGAGAGCAGAGCCTCCACAGGTTTTCAGGGAAGAACCTACTATATCTCACCCCTGTGTTTCTGAGTCTTTCCTTCTAGAAGGCCTGTGTCCATCTCCTTACACTTCATGGTTTCACTGTCATCCCTGCAGCTTCCCTCAGAGAGTGGCTTGCTGGCTGTCACCAGCTCTGGAATCATGTAGGATGCATAGTCACTCTTAAACATCAGTCATGAGATTTCCAAGGGCTGCTTGAGCCCACCCTGCCTTCCTTGGCTTCCTTCTCATGAGCCTCCTCTCATGCCAGCGTTAGCCGAAGGCTGCCCCCATGTCTTCTTGTGTTTTTTACTTGCATTTGCTTGTGAGCTTGAAGGCTGTGAGATTCCAGCCACTCTTGTTCAACATGTTTTGAACTTGATTCCCTCCCCTGCAGGAGAACATTTTTCGAAGATGACTATATTTACATCCTTCTGATGACAAATAGCTACAGCTGAGATGACCTGAGAAGGTCTCATCTTTGTACCAGCTCACTGTGTGAGCCATTCAGGCACCGTGCTTGCAATTATTGAACAGCCACAACATGTAATTGCAGGGTTATTTTCTCTTGAAAATTCTATGGGATGATAATAACAAATGAAAATCGTAGAACAGAGAGGCGGGGCATGAGTCTGGAGAGAAATCAAAATAAGTACTCAAAGAACTCTGTAAGAAACATTCAAATCAATATTTCTCCCAGTGTAGGCTATACAAACTTAAAATATTTCCTTGTCCCTTAGGAAAAAATATGATGGATATCTCTCCTAATCAGATATATTGACCAAGCCTACAAATAATTCTCTTAAAAGTTTACAAAAGATTTAAGGAGGAAAAAAGTATTATGAGTTTAAAGGAAAAAATTACATATAGTTCATATCTAGAAATTAATATATACATATTATAAAACCACATCCAAAGATCATATATACACGTATATGTGTATACTATTAAATAGAGACCATTTATGTGTGTGTGTGTGTGTGTGTGTGTGTATCCTTGAATACAATCATAACATTATCTGTTCCCAAACAGCTTTCTCACTAAAGTATTTTTATAATAAAATTTCCCTCCTGATAGTGACATAACCCAGCTACTGCTGACATTTTCTTCTCCTCCCTGGGCAAAGTGCACATGTGTAATATGTGCAATGTAAACTTGTAGACAAAGTGGACATGTGTAATACTAGCACTTGGAAGAGGTGAAAGCTAAGAGTTCCAGGTCTCTGCAGCAACATGCGACATGCGACATAGGAAATGCAGGTCAGCACGGACCACCTGAGACCGTGTCTCTCAAAACAAAAAGTATGAGGGAGAAAGGGAAAAGGGACGGAGGGCTGAAAGCGAGCTTCTTTTGAAGCTTTATTTACCTCTAATCACCATTATTTCTATAATAATTTTATCAGTTCCACATAGAACTATTTTTTTACATAATATAATTGGCCAAATTTCTGTTCCCACATCTCATTGCATTTTGATTCAACACCATAAAGTCCTGGTGTCTGGGAGGAGGTTTGAGCGGCTTTATTCTTTTCTTTTATGATGTTCCCTGTTGTTGTCGATGCCTTGAATGTTCTTATGCACCTCAGAGTTAACCCAGGTCCACAGTACGGACTGTTGCTGGGATACTGACACAGAGTGGTATGAATGGACAGCTACAGGTATTGAAAAGACAGCCTTATAGCAGGTCTTCAGTGACCATGGGCTCCTTTACTTAAGTTCCCTGTCAGTTCTGAATAGTGTTTTGTTTCCCTGCAGAGACCATCTTAGGTATTTGGTATTTCTGGTACTAAGTGGCAGAGGTTTATATCCTGAATGATATACCCCAATTGTTCCCGGCTGACACAAATATATTTATTTCATCTGCACTGATGTTAATCCAGCAGCTCACTGCTGACGTATCTTGTGTCCTGTTTAGTCCTCACATCTCTTGCCCCTGGTTTGGATGACACTGCCTTGGGAAAGCCCACCTCTCAAGAGCATCCTGTTCTTGGCCCTCAAAAGAAGCTTTAACCCAGACCACATTAAGTTCATTTTCTATATGCCTTGTACTGTTCAATGTCTAGTTTGCTAAGACTTTTGAAAATTATCATTGGCTTTTACTTTTTATTTTTCAAATGTATCAAGCCGTGGCCACATGAATTTATTTATTCTTTGATGTAGTCAATCCCATTGATTTTTAAAGGCTGAGTAGAATTGCATTTGGATAATTAAATCACCACTACTCTCGATGAGCGAGCCTGTCTTATGCATTGCTGGGCTACTTTTAAGGCTAGCGTGGCTCATAGCATCCACTGTAGTGTGGTCCTTCACTGTTTTCCCTAAGATTACTAAATCAAAACTTCCCCTTCCTTTTCTGATTTCTGGTTTGCCCAAAAGGTTGTGTCATTTTTCTATTAATGTCTGGTGTATTTGTGAGTGAAGTCGTGGATCTCTGTAGGTTTTCTTCGCAAGAAGGTTTAAGTTGTTAATTATTAAGTGTCTACAACAGTTCTAAGATTATTCAGTTTGCTATTTCTTCCTGGTTCTGTTTTTTTTTAAAAGTAGGTAATATTTTCCTAGGCAGAGTTCAATTCTTCTATTTTGATTTTACCAGCATAAAGTTTTGATAATATCCCTTTAACTGCTTACATAGTATGACGTCACGCCTCATTTTCTGCCGTTAAGATCTAAGTTCATTCTGCTAGGGCTTTATCAGTTTTATTAGTCACTGAACTAACTATTGACTAGTCCCCTCTACTCTGCACCTCACTAACTTTAATCCTACTTTTATGATTTTCTTTTTCTTCACCATCCTTCTCTTTTCTAAAGGAACTCAGTCTGCACACTGTCACTCCATTTTCCTACCCAACGTATTTATAGCTATAAATCTGTCTAAGCTTTGGCTTTCCTTGCATACTGTAACTATACATACACATATATTTATCGTGTGTGTGTTCATATTTAATGTTTAGTTGCAATGGCTGTCACCCCCAGGAGAATGACAAGTGCAGCTCCCCCTGAAACCCACTGCTAGATGCCTTTTACTTACCACTATATAGTTCCTCCTATAGCAGATAGCCACTGTCCTTGTGCCATCCCCACAGGCTACCTTTTTCTGCTTTGGACTGGAATTATATAATACACATTACTTTGTATACATATTTTTCAGCTCGCTTTTATATCTGATTCATCTATGCTTCTGCGTGTAGTTTAAGCTCACTGCTTTTCATCTTGGATTATATTTTGTTATGTGAATACATCTAGACTTTATGGGTATTTGGGTCATTTTTAATTTGGAGGGTTTATAAAAATATCATCCTGGGAAATCCTGCTTTTTAACACACTCATGCAGGCATTGGATGTGGCGAGGGGTATGGGGTGGGGGAGGATATGGGGTGAGGGGGGGCAGGGATAGATCTAGGGGCAGAACTGTTCATACAGAATATACATGCCCAGTCTTAACAAGGAAAAAGCGGTCTCTCCAGCAGCAGAGTGAAGCTTTTGCCTCTTTCACATGCCTGCTAAGTGCCGGGCATTGTCAGTCTCCTCGGTGAATGTGTGCTGTCATCCTCCTGCGGTTTTCGGTGGCTTTCTTCCTGTGGCTAATGTATAGAATTAGCTCTTGACTTTCCCAGAAGGGCCTCTGGGATGGCTGATGTTCCACAGACATATAAAGCCAATTAAAGAAAATGAAACGTCATACAGCCAGTCCTACAGTCTGTAGATGAATGTATACATCTGTCACCTGTATATCTTGAAGTTTTTTCTAGAGGCATTGTATGCTTTTTTTGGGGAGGGGGACGGTCATGCCTAGTACCATGAACTTAATTAAGTGTTTGGATTTTCTGATCTCACAGTACCTGTAACGAACGTTATCAGGAGATTTTTTTTTTTCCTCATTGCACAAATATACCATCTTCAGGATAATGACAGTTTTCTCACCCACTCCAATCCTTGCATCTTACATTTTCTTTTCTTGCTTTACTGTACCATATGTGATACCGAGTAGAAGGGGTGACAGCAGGTATTCTGCTCAGAGCCATTATTATGGAGAGCGTTAGATCTGAGCATTAAGTGTGTGCAGGGTGGCTTTTCGCAGCTACTATTGACCAATTTAAGGAACTTCCTCCATACTTCAACTCTCCTAAGAGTTCTTTCTGCATGAAATGCTTCTTCCATGAGTCAGGAGTGACAGTCTTCTGGGACAAGCAGCTGCCATCTTGGGGAGCTCAGTTGTGTCCCCTGCCTTGCAAAAGGTCATCCTAGCTGGCCTGGTTGAGAGTGTAGACCCTGGAAGAGTGATGCAGGTAGGGCCTGAGATTCTTCCCTGAGTGTCCAGCTGCTCTCAAACCGCCCCCGCGGTGATGCTGACCTTGGGGAGCAGCTGTGGTATCGGGGGTCTGGAAAAGATTACTGCAGTGGGGAAGCCCTCAGGACTGTTGGGTAAGGGTTTTTGGGTCCAGCATGTTAGGGGAGAAGTGAAAATCATAAAAGTAGGACTAAAAATTAGTGTGATACACAGAGGGGGGTAAAGGCAATATTTAGTTTAACAACTGATAAAATCCCAGCAGAAATAAACTGAGATGTTTCCTTTCTTTCTTTCTCGGTTTTGTTTCGTTGGTTTTGGTTTTTGGTTTTTAGAGAGAAGGTCTCTCTGTGTAGCATTGGCTGTCCTAGACTCGCTTTATAGACCAGGCTGGCCTTGAACTCACAGATATCTGTCTTCTTCTGCCTGCCTCAGTGCTGGGATTACAAGAGTGTACTATCATGCCAGCTTTTTTTTATTTTCTTTTTCTTTCTCTGCAGCTGTCCTGGATCTCACTCTGTAGACCAGGCTGACCTCAAAGTCAGAGCTCTGCATGCCTCTGCTTCCCAAGTGTTGGAATTAAAAGTATGCACAGCCACTGTCTGCCATAAACTGGGATCTTAACAACAGAAAATCAGATGTCTTTATACTATGTGAGCATTTAAAGGTAAAGGGTATTATCAAAACTTTATGCTGGTAAAAATCAAAAGTTTAGAAGAATAAGATTCTTTCTGGGAACAATTTTAGCTATTTAAAAAAAAAATAAAGCAGAACCAGGAACAACTAGCAAACTGAACAATCTTAGAACTATCAGAAACATTTAATTAACAACTTAAGCCTTATTGCAAAGAAAACCTCCAGAGAACGATGGCTTCATTCACGAATTCACTAAACATCAATAGGAAAAAAAATGTAACATCTTGGTCAAATCAGAAATCAGAAGAAGAAGTTTCAATTCATTAATCAGTCACCTTTAATAGCAAAATCAATCAAGGACATTAGGCAAAGCAATGGAGCTAGCCAACCACAGGCTAAACCCTTATAAGCCAGGAGTAAAAATAGCTACTTCTTCATCCCCCCCCCCCCCGGCATTTTTGTCGCTGTGATGGGAAGCTACCTGCCATGGCAACCTGTGTGTCCTCAGCACATGAGCTCGGTGCTGTCTTCACTCTCTAGTAGGTCTAGACCACAGCTTGCTGCTCGCCTCGCACTTCCATGGAGAGTTAACTCTGGATTTGTGTGACCTCAGACTTGGTACAGGATAGGCAAGTGGGGGACTGCATACAGGTGACAGTACATGGATTAGGCATGTTGTATTTATATATTTAGGAGTGTATGTAAACATATATATGTAACAACAATCAAAGAAAGGGAGGCTATGAATTTGAGAGCCAGTAAGGGGGTTGGTTGGCTGCAATGGGAGGCATTGGAGGGGGGAAGGAGAGAAGTGATGTAATTATATTACAGCTTCAAGAATAAAAAAACATCCCTGGAACAAGGAGTACCGAGAGAGAGGAAAGCAGCCAAGTTACAAACTCCGGTGCAGCCCCCAGCAGGGAGACGTGCCTCTTCTTTGCTCACTGATCCTTGCTCTGCTTCACCTAGGTAAGAATTTTCTCTCTTTCAAAAGCCTAAAGCAGGTAGTTCAAAACCTCCAGGGTGAACTGTGAATGACTTTCTGCTGCAGCGAAAGTAAAGACAGCAGTCACTCCCGCCCCCCCCCCCCCCCCCCCCGCCAGCACACTTTTCAGTAGCATCTAACCAAACCAGGAGCACAGGATCGCGGGAGAGCAGACAGTGGCCACTGGTGCAGTAAATGACTCCACCTGGGTAGTCTACAGTAGCGAAGTTCTAGGACAGACATTCTGAGGGCCAATTTAAGAGGGTCTGAGAAAAGGAGAGAGACAGAGAGACAGACAGAGAGAGGGGAGATAAAGAGAGAGAGAAAGAGAGAGAGACAGACAGACAGACAGACAGACAGACAGAGGGGAGACAGAGATAGAGAGAGATAGAGACAGACAGACAGAGAAACAGAGACAGACAGAAAGGGAGGGAAGAAGGGAGGGGGAGGGAGAGAGAGAGAGAGAGAGAGAGAGAGAGAGAGAGAGAGAGAGAGAAGAAGAGAGAGAGAGAGAGAGAGAGAGAGAGAGAGAGAGAGAGAGAGAGAGAGAGAGAGAGAGAGCAGGATTGAGTCTATGCTTTTGACCTTCCACTGAAAGTACTTTATTAAGAACCCCGTTGTTGGGCTGTGGTTATAGCTTAGTCGGTAGGGTGCTTACTGTACCCAAGGCCCTGTGCTTAGACCCCAACACTGTATAAACCAGCATGGTGGCATATGCTTATAAATCCCAGAACTCAGGAGGTAAAGGATGTAGGGTCAGAAGTTCAAGGTCATCGTTGGCACAAAGGACCCAAGCGTGTTCTGAGCTAACAACTCTATCTCAATAAATGAAAGCAGCTGTTGTTAAATTTAAAAAAAATTTTTTTGTAGTTTGTGTTTCACTTGAACTCAATGGGATATTTATTATGCAAGGAATGTTAAAACCCTTATCAATCAGAACAGCCTTTGACCCTCCAATCTCATAAATCTGCCTTGAGAGTAGGGATAGAGGCTTTCATGTAATTTTTTTTCACACTGATGTTACTTACAATAGCAAAAGTTTCTTTACAGAAATGTCAGGCACCGAACCAATGGATTCTAGAGTGTACATGTGACCTACTGTAGCTGTGCTTCCCAAGATTTCAAAGTATGTTGGGAGAATCCTCTTGATCTATGCACACAACAACAAAGACATCAGATAAAAAAATCTCCCCACATTTACAATTACATCAATCTTTTAAAAAAAGAAGACAGATTTCCTACTGGCTGTTTCTGGATGGCAAGAAAATTTTTGCTTTCATTCTTCATGTACACATATTTATATCTATAAAATAAATCAGCAAATTGGCATGTCATTTAAAAAAAAAAGCTACTTCAGTCTTCTCAGTCAAATACTGGAGAATTTGCCCTGGCTGTTGCACAAAGTTGAGGAAAAGAAGAGAAGCCATTAGTAAGAGTCCTTCCTCTGATGGAATGCAAAGCCTGGAGCAGCACAAGTGGCTGCGCCCCACCAAGTGCCATATGGGGCTCGGTGCAGATTAGCGGTTTCCTAGGAGCCTTAGCCACTGATTCTAGGGCATCTGTGGAAAATGAAGGAAGATTTCAATTTGTGGGTCCAAAGTGATGTTATCAACGCCATTGGAGACAATAAGTCTCCAAATGCTGTTCATACTCTTGAGCCTTTTCTTTTTTCCTTATATGAAGGCTAGGCTCCACATAATTAATGTATATTTCATTTTAAAGCATTGTTTAATAAGTTCTCATACTAAAGTTTTCTCTGTCCCTCCCTTCTTTTCTCAGTTGAACTAAACACAAGACTTCCAGTGGGGTTACAGAGGGACAGCACACATGCCCCATTTGATGATAGAGCTAGATGTAGTTTTATCTGAAGGCAAAGATTTCAAAACATTTCTCTGTACAGGCTTGGAAGCCACCACACTCATCTCCCTGCCACTACCTTTCCTCAGAGATCCAACTCTATCCACCCTGTCCTGTGAGGACCAACAGCAGCTAAACACGCTCACCTCATAATGCAGCTGTCTGACTGCTGCATTGAAAGACTTCTGGGAAGCCAGCGTGTTAGAAACAAGTGCCTTCCCAGCAATCGACAGCTCCAGTTCCACAGGCATCAGCAGGGGGCGGGGCGCAGGGGGAGGGCAGAAGAGCTTTCCATCTGATATCAAACATAATTACAAGTAAGCCAAGCAGCCTCTGTGGAGGTAAATGGAAGTCTTTACCTGCACAACCTAGGGAACAGGCAGGGGACTTGAGGTCCCCTGGAAGCTGCAACCCTAACGAAGTGAGCTTCCAGCCCTCAGCTGAAAATGGGAAGGGACACGCTTCAGAAGTATGTGCTTTGTGGTAAGTGAAATAATGTGAATGCTCATGGGGAATTCACAAGCACCAATCAGACCGATAAGTGTTTCAAAATCAGGAGGCCTTGTAGCTAATTAGTCTTCTATCAAAGCAATGGATTCAGGGACCCTGCTGTGGTCAGTTGACTAAGGCCCAAATCTTTGCAGCTTCCATTAGGCAGTCTGTACCCCTGCACCCCCTCGCCCCCCCCCCTGCCCAGGCAGCACTGGCCCAGTGACTCTTACTGATCCTGCAACTCACTGTGGCTGGCAGAACATAGCAGGAATTGCATTCTGTGAATTCTGAACAAAGGTGCCAAGCAGCTGGGCAGCTCCCATTGACTTGGAAGTTGGCATCTGTGGGAAACCTGTGTTGGCTTCCTGTGAGAGGAAAGACAGGAACCACACAGAACCAACCTTTCCTCTTCCCCAGGCATCCCAAACGAAATCCCCAGGTGGCAAAAAGTAGAACAGAAATAAGCCATCCCAACTGAGTCTGGCCCTAATTTCTAACCCAGTGAGTCATAACAGAAACAAGCTATTTAAATCTAGACTCTAGATGGCGTGTTATGTAACCAAGCTAACTGTTAGGCTTTCCACACCTCCTCCCTCACAAGAACAGGCTCCAGCGAGCCTGCCTGACACCAGCCTGGTTAGAACGCCATAGGTCCTGATGATTGTGTCATGGCCTGAGACCTGGCCTCTGAATTCCACATTGTCGCTCTGTCTCTGAGTCTGTTCTTGCAGGTAGGAGAGCCACCAAGGAAATGGAATGAAAACTGAGAGATGTAAACTTCAATCCTTAGCACACTGATGTCCTCCATCATTGGAGGCCTGTGCTGGCTGGCAAACCACTTCAGAACAGGAGACACGGCTGCACAGGGAGGCACTGTGGCCATTCTTCACCCACAAGCAATGCCCGCTCCGCTTATTTCCTGGTTTTGAACCCCTTGGCAGACACACGTTTGCTGGCTAGACTTGTGAGGGGACCATTGGAAACCAAGGAGAAGGCCTGGAGGGGGACTTGGCACATGGTGGCTCTCAAGTGACGCTGTAGTCAGTACAGAATCAAAACAGCAAGGGGTGCCGTGGGCACCAGCGCATGTGGCTCTGACACAGAAATGTACAGCTTTTCAGTAAACTTCAGAAAAGGTTTCCAGCCCCAGAGCTAAAACAGTTAGGACATTTAGCTTATGATCTAGCCAGTGCAGCATCGTCCCATGAGGCCAGAGCATGCCCCAGGGCCACATTCAACAGACTGTGACTCAAACTGCCCACATCCCACGTCCGGGCTTGCTTGTTAATGGAAGTCTTGTCCTTCTCTCTAAGTCCCTGGGAACTGTCCTCTAATGCCAGGATACTTGCTGGGGAAAAAGGACTAGAAGGAATGGAAGGCTAAAAGTGTCACAAAGAGTTGGTCAGGATTTGCTTCCGGGTTCTCCAGCTAAAGGCCATGACCGTATCTTAGCAGACTTTAGCAGAAAGGTTGTTTTTCTGAAAGGCAATGTGGGCACTTGCATGGTCAGAGTAAATGCTATGAGGTTTGTGGACATATCCCCTGGGATTGCTATCACAACTGGACTATATATCGTGGGATGTGATAAGTCCCAAGCCCAAAGAAACAGGAATCCTATCAGAAATGGATAAAGTGTGGGAAAGAATCTAGTAAACCCCCACACTTAGGGATTCACATTTGGGGCTTCACTGTGTCTAGCTCAGCACCCTGAGCTGTCCTGGCAGTGCCCACCCACCTCCAGGTTGCAGCCTTCCTCTGTCCATGTGCTACTGGGCTGGGTGCCTGGAAACCCTGTGACTTCCTACTGAATCTGGTCATGGGGTTGGACACACTTCTGTTTGGTCTCTGAGATGCTTTGGTCCTCAGCTCAGCTGCCACCCGTACCCTCACTGTAAGACATGCCCTGGTCAAGGCCTGTGGGTTGGTGGCAGAGCGATCTGTCACAAAGCCATCAGTTTCCTATGAGGCACCCAGACATCTGGACAGGATGGGCTGCTGACAGACTGCCATCAGACAACTCACAATTGCCAAGGGGGCCATTCTGTTCTGGTCAGTTGTCAGTCCTTAAAGGTAAAACTAGCATACACAATGTACCTGAGTGTGCCTGGGGCAGGCCTGAGATGACCGCCCTCTGCCATGACCCCTGCCTCACTAGTCATTCCAGTCAGGGACACCTGACCACCCTAGCATGGCTGGAGGAATGCCTTCCGCTGAGGCATGTATTTGGACTCTGACATAGGGCAACATCTGGAACAACATCTGGAGAGGGAGCAGAGCACCTTAGAAGAGGCAGTGGTTCAGTTGGGTTACACAGTACAATTATGCATACTTACAGCTTTACAGAGCTCAAAACAAATCCCTCTGTTAATGACCTAGTATTTGGGGCTTAACAGACCTTAATGAAGCTTCCCATTGCTTCTGCCAGATGGCCCTTCTCTCTCCTCCAGCCTGATTGATTCCCCCTGATCCCCCACACTGCTTCTCCTCAGTAGCTCAGACACAGCCTTCTCTAGATCGTATGTGGGCTTAGCCACTCAAATATACAGATACATTCTGGTATGTTTGCCTGAAAAGATTATGTCTATGAACCAGGTCTGTCTTTGGCTGTATGTTTTTATTTACAGCTTGGCTTCAGAAAGGACTTGAAACAACAAAATCTCAAGGTGGGGTGTGATGGTGTAGGAATCTCATGTGACAAACGTTCACTGCACAGTGTGTGAGAGGCCACCATGACTGTGGAGGAGTTAAATAATGTCCGAGTTGTTCCCTTCGCCGGGGGCCCTCATGAGGCACAGAGTGTTAAGAATCATGAACATAATTTCAAACAACTGTCACACGCTCCGTACCCAGGTGCTGCCAAATGGTTTGTTGTGTATGGGAGAGGAGCCAAGTGCTCTAAAGACAAGCAGATGAGAGAATTCACTTCCACCCCTTACTTTATAGATGAGGAAATGGACGCTTGCAGAGATGCCGTGTGTGGTTAGGAAGTGTGAAGGGCAGGATCGGGTTCTCGGGCTGGGTCCTATGACTGGGCTTATGGGCCAGATGCTTCCTAGCTCTTCCCCAAAGAATGGACAGAGGGGCTGGCTCTGGGCAGACAATAAGGAATAGGCCTTGGTGGAGGTATAGCTGGAGTTTCCAGGATGCTTTGTGCTAAAACATTCAAGGCCTTATTCAAGAGGGAAACAGGCTTCATCCTTGGAAGATGAGTTACAGCTAGCTTTATAAAAGAAGACCTAGGCATAGCACAAGGCGGGTTCATGGAGCCTGAGTTAGATGGCAAGTCCTCAGATATGGGGACTTGGGTGATATGAATCCAGCTGTGGAAGTTGAGAGGAGGTTTTAGGGGCATTTAAGTGCTGGTTGGAAAGCACCAGGGCATTTTTGGAGGGTAGCATACAATTGGAGTATCCCGGAGGAGCACATGGAAGGCAGCCATGCTGGGTGACCCACTAGGAAAGCAGAAATGATGACATTGCCAATGAGTGTAGATATCCAGGAGGGATTAGAAAGCAGAAGGTTCCAGCCAATAGCCTTGAGTGTTGAGGGGACAAGGAGATGAGATTCCCAGAGGACTTGAGCCTGGCAGCCACTGAAGGCAGCATGAGGTGCGTCCGGCCTGAAGACCAATAGGTGGCATAGGGGAGCAGTTCCTCCAACCTCTGTGCATGCAGGGATGAGGGGTCCTGGTGGGGGTGAAAGGGGAGCCACTCCAGTGAGGAGACAGATTGAAGGAATTCATTCCAGTGTGGAAACAGATGTGTGTGTGTGTGGGGGGGATTCTTCAGTGCAGAGATAGCTTGGGGGGATAGACACATTCCAGTGACGAGACAGATGGTGGGAGGTCCCCTCCAGTGAGGAGTTAGAGGGAGGCGCAATGGCCAGTGGAACTTTTGTGCTTAAGACAAATAGTCTCTTGTCCATGATTTTGAAATGTAGTTCTGGAAAGGAGCCCATTTGTATGTACCTGTGCGTACTTGTGTGCAAGCATGCATGTGCACATGTGAGCATATATATGCATGCATGTATGTGTGTGTGTGTGTGTGTGTGTGTGTGTGTATTTAATGTGTCAACTATTCATTTGTACTCTTGGGCAAATACACTGGCTATACCACTGGACACCGAGGGCATGAGTTACACCCAGAATGATACCAAATATTTCACTTTAACAACAGCAGCTTCGTGCAACAGAAACAGTACCCCGTTTTACAGAGGGAGGGCCACAGGCCAGGCTGGTGAGTGGTGGCATCACCACGACACACAGTTCCCCAGTCAATCTGTCAAACTGTTTTGAGATGGGGTGACTGAAACCTCATACAGCAAACAGCAGATGCATTTACCACATCCTTTCAAGTGATACAAGTGTGTTCACCCAGGCTATCCTGTCATTGTCTTCTGGAAAGGCAGAGGGAACATCATCAAAAGCACAAACCAAGAGCATTCTGGGATGTGTACAGCATTTTCTTGCCAAGTAAAGAAGGCAGGTGATTTGGGGGGGTGGGTGGCTACTCTGGTTCATACAGCTGAGCTGGTGAGAGCACAGGCTATGGGTCACCTCATAGACGTGTGTCCCTGCTTGTCCTAGTTTGCTTTCTGTTGTGATAAAGCACTGAAACTCACTTAGGGAAGTAAGTGGCTTATGCCAGCTTACAGGCCACAGTTCGTTATAAGTGGAAGCCAAGGCAAGAACTCAGGCAGGACGCTGGAGGCAGGAACTAAAGCAGATGGCAGAGGAGCGGTGCCTACTAACTTGCTCCAGGCTCGTTTCAGCTTCTGTTCTTAAACCACCCAGGCCCATCTGTCCAGGAATGGCACTGCTCGTGGTGGGCTAGGTTTCTTATATCAATTAGCAACCAACAAAATGACAAACTTAGCTTGCCCTCTTCTGCTGCAATAGGCACCATGGCAAACACAACTTGAACAACAAAGGGCTTGTTGGATTTATAGGTAGTAGTCCACCAGTGGGGGAGGTCATGGCTGAAGCTCAAAGCAGGGACCTGGATGCAGGAATTGAAGCAGAGGCCACAGAGGAGGGCTGCTTACTGGATTACTCTCCATGGCTTGTTTTCTTATTCAACCCTGGATCACCTGTGCACAGTGGGCTAGAACCTCTTGCAGCAATCATTAATATATATATATATATATATATATATATATATATATATATATATATATTTCCCAGATATGCCTACAGGTCATTGTGATCGGGGTGTCTTTTCAATTGATAGTCCTCCTTCCCAGATGATTCTAGTTTGTGTCAAAATGACAAAATCTAAGCGGCACACATGGCCGAAGGCCAATGGGATCTGGGAAATTGTCTAATTGATGGTTTGTCTTGTCTTCCTAGCTGACTTCAAACTTCTGTCAAGTTGACAGATGATGTTAACTAAGACATAGTATGTGATGAATAAACAATCTATGCCTCAGTTTCTTTCTTTCTTTCTTTCTTTCTTTCTTTCTTTCTTTCTTTCTTT
>OU015746.1:86587643-86598585 GCA_907169655.1 Acomys percivali | reverse complement strand
ACACACACACACACAGAACACACACACAAACACACAGAACACACACACACAGAACACACAGACATAGACACACACACAGACAGAACACACACACAGAACCACACACACACACAGAACACACACACACAGAACACACAGACACAGACACACACATACACACACACACAGAACACACACACAGAACCACACACACAGAACACACAGACACAGACACACACACACACACAGAACACACACACACAAACACACACAGAACACACACACACAAACACACAGACACAGACACACACACACACACACACACACACACACACACCCATGCATGCACGCACACATGTATATAGAAGTATTCTGTCCTCCTGCTGAATTCATACCTTTGTAATTACATAATGACCATGTCTGCTTAGATTTACCATTCATTCTGCTTGGTGCAGGTGTAATGAGCCCACTTTTAGATTTTAACTATACAGAATATCTAACCCAATCCCCTCACTTTCAAGCCTATTTATGTTTGTAGAGATGAAGTATTTTATAAGCAATATAAAGTTAGCTTTTAACTTTTAATACATTTGGACACTCTGATTTTCAAAGACACTTAAACTATTTACATTGAAGGAAAACTGATAATGTCCTGCTCAAACCATTATGTAATGTTTTCTAGTTTTGTTCTTCTGTGGTTTCAGTGAATTTATCTAGTAGTATATTTGGATTCCTAGCTTAATGTTAGGGTTTGTATGTTATAGATTTTTGTTTTGTGGCTATTTTGAGACTTACAAAGTGGTAAGAGGGTGGAGAAGGAATGGGAGTGGATTTGATCCAAACATATTAAATGTATGTATGAATATTAAATATTCTTCCATCTTCTTTTTCATTTTTGTTTTTGTTTTGTTTTGTTTTTGTTTTTTCCGGAAATTGGCTGTCCTGGACTCATTTTGTAGACCACGCTAGCCTCAAACTCATAGAGACACAGCTGCCTCTGCCTCCCTGAGTGCTGGGATTATAGGTGTGCACCACTGCTCCCAGCTTTAAAATCCTCTTTTATTTATAACAAAACCATTTTGAAATATAGCAACTTAACACAATTGAAAATAACAGAAAAAAGGACAAGATAAAACATGAAAACCCTACACTTTGCCTCACTGCTCCCACATTCTGGATTTTACATGTCTATATTGCCTGTCTCTTACAAGACTATTACAAATATTAATTTTTGGCTTGTCTTTAGACTTCACACCCCACAGTGTAAACATTTGTTCTTTTATTACTGCCTCAGGACTCTTGTCAGTCCTGCCTTTTCCTCTATAACCTACTTTTAAACCCTCCTCCAGCTGGGCTACTGTCAAACAGCCTGGTTTCATGCTCACTAATTCCATAATCATGAATATCAACAGTCAAAACAGCAGGATCTTGACTCACCAGGAAACTGATTGTGACATGTCTGCTGCCAGGATTCCACATCAAGTGACTCTGCCCAAAGCTGTGAACTGCAAACCCTTCCTCCTGTAAGTTGTTTCAGCCAGGTACATTCTCACAGCAAGGAGAGAAGTAACTAACACACTGGGTTTTGTTTGTTTGTCTGATCTAGGCTGCTGTAGATACTTTTTAAATTCTGAATTTTTCTACTTGTTTTTTTATAACATTCAGCATATCTAATATCTTGCTGAATTTCTGTTAAAATATGAAAACAACTGTTGGGGAGGTTTGTTTTGGTTTGATTTTTATCCTCTAGACTCACTGAATCAACAATCTATCAACTCAACCCTACTTCTGAGTGTTTTCCCAAAGTTTCGGTTTCTGGCATGTTATTTGGAGACTATATGGGGCCATGGCTTCCTGAAAGTTTCGACGAGTAACTGGTACATCACCCTGTGTGAACACTGAGTGGTTAGGTGCTCATTCTAATTTTCCTAAGCTGGTTGTGTCGTGCCTTTTCCCCCAGGATCTGCAGCAGGCCATTTGTTTTCTCTAAGGCTTTAGGTAACTTCCTTAGTTCCACATTGAATGAATGGTGCTCAGAGCTATATTTTCTGTGCAACTTCCAGTAGTGAGTTGTTGTTGTTGTTGTTATTGTTGTTTTACTACGAGTGGGCAATCTAAGCCCAAAGATGCCCAGATACATTATTAATGGATTATTCCAAAAGAAACAGGAGAGTGCCTAATGCATCCTGTACTCACCAGCCTTCCCCCTAGGACCAGCATAGCTGCAAACACTTCATCCATAGCTGTAGGCTTGCGGTCAGTCAGAAAATGACTGCCTAGCTCTGGGCAGGGTCACTATGGGTCAGCCCATCCGACACCAGTTTCCTATGTCATACCTATGGTTACCAACATTGCTAAACTGGATCCATCCCGAGCCCAGAGTTCCCCAAGGCCAGTACAGCACTGTGGTGGAGGAAGGTCCACACAGTATCTGGCAGCATCTGTCTGGCGGCTGGCCACATGTACTCCCCTAGGAGTGTGGAGCTTTTCCAAAATTTCATCTGCAGGGGAGGGGCATACATACATACACAAGGCAAAAATACTTGGACACTTAACATTTTTAAATTCTGGGGAAGACAGATTTAATGACATAGAAATAAATTCATAGCAAGTATGTGGAAAATAGTTCACAAAACAATAGTATATACTGAGTGTAAAGACCATCTTTCTAGCCATTAGAAGTACACACACACACATATGCATGGATATAGAGGCGCGCGCGCGCACACACACACACACACACACACACTCAAGGCAAACGGCAACATCACAAATAAAAAACCCATATGTTAGTAGTTATTATTCTTGAATCTATTTTTGCTAATATTTAGGTTTTTCTTTATTCTTTCTTCTATATCATTTTTTCTGTGTTAGCCATTTACTCATTCTCTCTATTCTACACTACTCCTTACACAACACACATTGGATTAAAAAAAAAACACTCGCCATCCAACTGTTAGTAATTGTGCAATCTATTAGAAACCTGCCTTCTCAAATGGCCAAAACACTTAGCAAGTACCAACTAAAAGGACTCACACCGTCACTAAGAAAAACAAAATGTGAATTCAGCAACAGTTAGTTCCAAGAAGTCCCTGCTGGCCATAATTAATTCAAAGAAGCAATCAGCGGAGCTAATACCATCTACTGTGATGTGTGTAACTCACTTGCTCTCAATAATAAGTTACATTCAGTAATCTCCCCAGGACCAGAAGCTGATTGCTAAATATGTCTGCGAGGTCCATGTAACTTGGGAGGCATTTATTTTTATCACTTTCCTGCTGGTGGCCATGTTCCTAATTCCAAGTCAAAAAGCCATGACTTAACAAGAGGAAACATGATTTGAAATTTAATTCTTCTTGGACAATCCAAGACGAAGAGCCCTGTGCCTAAGCAGGTCAGGAGGCCAGATGCCCTAAGGGTACAGCCTGAAGCACCATTTACTGTCTCATTCTTCCTCTTCCAATGACTTTAATTTCTCTCTCCTTATCTTTTTACCCACTTGTTTTTTTTTTTTTTTTTTTTAACTCTTGCTTCCCATGCTGCTTTGCAGCCATATGTTCCTTTCCTTTTCAAGCACATGGCTGTTCCTGAGCACAAATTTTCTCTGCTATCGGCTTCTGAAGCTATTCAAAGCCCCTCGTGCACTTCCAGGGCTACTGAGAGAAACTACAGTGCATCTTGACCCTGTAACCAGACAACATAACAGTCACATCCAAGCAACTGGAGGACCATGGGAGGACCTTGGGAGGACTGAAGAGGACTGCAGGATGACTGTGAGAGGGCTCAGCACTGAGAGATGCCTGCCTGCCTCCATGATGCCCTGAGTTTGCTCTTTGGATCCTATGAGGTTGAGGTTGCATAAGAGAGCAGATCCCAAAGAACTATCCCCTGACTTGCACACACATGCCTTGGCATGTGCACACACACACACACACACACACACACACACCAAAAAACAACAACAACAACAACACAGCTAAACACTAGTAACAAAGTTCCATCGTGCACAATGCAGCACTGGTGGACGAACGCCCAGAATCCTCATTATAAAGCAGTCTACACCAACCCCTATGTTTCTGTTATGCCACTGAGGAGTCTTTAGAAGGAATGCACCCATGGGCTCACTTTATCATTCTCTGGGCTCACAGGCATCTCTAGGACAGATAAAGAAATGTATTTAGGACAGGCAGGAAACAAATCTGACTCTCAACTTCAGCTACAGATTTCTAGAGATAACCAGCCTAGAACTGGACTGAGCCAGAATACATTGAAAAACAGGGAAGGCACGAGAGTCTAAATAACTGAACCAAAATATCAGTATAGTAGGTGCTTGTGGCAATATAGTGCTGTCCAACTTTACTGCCTGTGTTCCTTGGTTAGAATAAATCTTTGGGGATGCGTAAATCAAGCTGTGAGTTTTGATTTCACTTTCATTGTTGTTATGATTAGAATTCCAATGAGCTACATCCCGTATCTGTTTTATTTCTAAGAACAAGCCAAAAATATATCCATAGAAAGCAAGATAGACACACAGAGCCTTGGGTGGTGTTAAGATTAAATCAACAGGAGAGAAAGGCTATAGGGAATCAAGTCAAGAGTAGTTGGTTTTATGCAAAACTGACATCAAAAACTACATCTGTGTCGGTCCAAGGGTGAAGCCAACTTGCATGTGCATAAGAATCACCAGGCAGGTGGATGATGAAAATATGGGCAGAGATTAAAGAGCCCAGCAAATAGATTAGTCATTTTGTAATCAGGTTGGAATACAAATTAGAGGCCAAATGTCTTTTATCTGGGTTGGTTTGATTGGCTCTTTTTGTAATGTAAATTACACGGTTTTTGGGACCTAAGTTTCTCAATGAGACTCCACAATGTCACTTTTCATCTGAGTCCCTTACATGTCCTATTCATAGATGCAGCCATAGCTATGTGGTGGTCACGCAGTTCTGCAGGCAACTGTTACAGGACAGGCCCTTCACTTGGCCTTCTGTGAGTCTCCATAGCATCCCTGGTTATCTGTAACCTTCGCTTCCATGCTGTTGATGGGGCAACGATGTTGTAGAGGAGGACCCCTGTACCTCATTCAGACAGGAAGAGTCCAGCTGAACCCTTTTCCTGCACTGTTCCTGCCTACCTGCAAGGGACACTGCCGGAAATCTCTCTAAATCTCCCTCGTACCCAGGCCTTCGACCCCATCCACCCTGACTGCCCTCAACCTCACCTGTTGTGGTTAAAATACCAGTATGGTCTAATAATGTTTATTATTAGGCCTATAATTATTATTAAGACAGTATTTTCTAACTCACTAGCAAAATCAATCAAGATACATACACCTGTTATATTTCAAAATAGCCTTAGTTAACCTCGGGCAGGGCAGATATCAATCCTCTAAACTACTTCCCATAGTGGGGCAGATGTGGGATACCTGTTCCAATCCCATGCCATCTGATTCTAAAAATTTCTGTCAAGCTACCTCCCATCCATAATCCCAAATACTTGCTAATGTTCTTCATCTGGACCAAGTCCTCCATCCACGCTGGCCATGTGCTTCTCCACCTAACCCATGGCCCAGCCTTCTTCTCCTCCGGTCTCCTTTCCTCCCAAGATTCTCTCTGTCTTTCCCAAGCCCTGGAACCTTAGCCATGCCTATCCCAGTTGCCCTGGCCAGGTGTGATGGTCTTTGATTGGTCAAACAGGTTAGGCTCTTAGGTAAGTTGGGTCACAGAGACAGCAAGCAGTAATTAGCATCAAAATACATCAGACCAACCTCCAACACTCAGCAGATGTTTTCTCCATCTGGGTTTCTCAGTCTCCCATGTACATCCATTTGCTGCTGATGTTCCTCTCAGGTTCCTCACCACCTGCCATAGCAAATGCCAAGATGCACTACCACCCTGACAACTCAGAGTAGAGGGCAGCTTCCATGGCTTTGCCTCCTTTAATCCTCATAAAGATTCCTGTGGAAGGCCCCGGACCTGAAGGCTTGGTTCAGGACTTTTGATTTTGCCATGGGCTGAGAGGCAATCCCATCCTAAGTGGAGAGGGGCTGTATTCCCAGACTCTACATGCGTCTGGGCCTCAGAGAGATTGAGGACTCAGATCAGCTTCCTAGGATATGGGTCTAGGATGTAACCACATGTGTGTTGCGCTCGGAAACTTGAGTGTCAGCTGCTGTTCTTTCTCCAAGCTCTTACATGCCAGCTCCAGCTTGACCCTTCTCGCCCAGCCCGGATCTCAGAGTTCCCAGGCAGAGCTGAGCACTGAGTTATTTACCTCTATTTTACTTCATTTCCCCATTAAATTTTCAACCCTAAAAGAGGAAAGCTCCCAAAGACATCCCCCTACACACACACACACACACACACACACACACACACACACACACACACTCAGGGCTCCTAGAAAAGCAGTGCTCATTTCAATAAGGAAGACCTACATGTGTGTTTCTAAGGAGGGAAAAACCGCCTGGCCCCTCCTTCATACTCTCTTCCTCTTCCCATGACAGAAGAGAATAGCAACCGGATCGGTTTGTCTCTGCGCCTTCTTCCGTGCTCACTATCGGGCAGGGCTCGAGTTAATATCTGCATGTTTTCTGTCCTTCCTGTTTCTCCTTCATGTACCTTAGTCGAGTATAAGATTCACAGAGAGACCTGCTATCTTTGTCCCTTTTTCTTCAAACACATGGGCTGGGCTGCTCTCTCTCCCCCCCGCCCCATGTCTTCTGTTCTGTGTGTCTGTAATTTCAGCTTCAACTAAAGATCTCTTAAGAATCTATTGAGCCTTTGGAGTAGGCTGAGTGCCCAGCCCAGTCACCCACCTTAGCCCAGCCAAACTTACCAGAAAGCACCCAGTGCATTTAAGTAGCCAACAGTAAACATGGCTAATCAGTGTTATGGGGTTGGCTATCTGTTGTTATATAAACTGATTGCTCCGATGAGAGGAGTAAAATGAATTCTTACGCCATCACAGTTTTTGTCTCTCACCAAGAGCTGATGCTGCCTAGATCTTTCATCACAAAGCCATTGGCTTCCTTGAACATCTACTTTAAGCCGCAGGTCTGAAATGAGGAGCGTGATGAAAGAGCAGTGACCACTTTAGTAGGGAAGGCTTAAAGCAGAGCACATACAAGGCATCTAGAGCCCACTGCCTTCTGGGAAGCCTCAGGAAATTCCTGGGAGAACTGCATCTCTTTTTAAGGAAGTTTACTGTGTGGGCACACTGGACTTAGACATTCTCCCTTATAGTTAAGGACCTTTGTTATTGTTGGAAAGTGACTAAGTTCTTATGCTGTTCTGGTGGGTCTCTATCACACTGTGACCAGGGTAGAAGGTCTCTGCAGCATCTGGGGCTCCAAGCCCTTCAGCACAGTGCCCTGCCAGAGTGCAAAGTCTTCAGTGGAACTGAGTTGAGAAAGAATGTTCAACAATTCCATGATTTCTTACTTCCTTGGAATAAACCTTGTTTAAAGCAAATTTGGCCACAGAGTTACATGATGGGGGAAGGGAAGAAGAAGGGAGGGAGGGAGGGAGGGAGGGAGGGAGGGACGGAGGGAGGGAGGGAGGGAGGGAGGGAGGGAGGGAGGGAGGGAGGGAGGATGCACTGACATGATGTATGTCACCCTCTGCCAGCCTCACTTCCCCCTATCTTCTACACTGGCTGGTTGACTGGAAAGAATTCCTAAAACCCGGGGCAAAGCAAAGCCTGGGTCCCCTAACACCTGACCTCTGACAACCCACCCCCGACTCTGACACAAAGCAAAACTAAATGATATTGTTAAAAGTCACCCAAAACTTTAGATCTTAACATCATTCACTTTGAATAAACACAAATCCAAATGGCATCTGGCTTGTTCAAGTCAGGATGTGCCGGGTGGAATAAGACACAAGATCAAAGTAAAAACTCTAAAATTGATGGACAGCAATTACATATATTTCCTCTAGAATGTTTATGTACACGAATGATTCCACCAAGAGGGTCTTTGAAAAGCCGACTCTCCAGGAGTTCTGAACTCACTCTCAACTATTTGGAACCATATCTATGGGTGAGTTATGTCCACAATTCACTCATTAGAAGAGATGAAAGATTTTGCTCACGTACGCCTTTCCTTCTTCATGACCAACACCCTGTAAATAAATGCAGCCTGTGACTTGGCCCAAGCATACGCATTTCATTATTTATGAGGAAGAGTGCTGGGCTGTGAGGGAAGGAGACTTGACTGGCAGTCTCGGCCCCGATCGGTCCCAAACTCAGAGCAAGCCTCCTGGACTCTCTGGGCCTCATTATCTTCGTCAGCTGCCAAAGGAGCAGGAAAACAAAGGTGAAAAATTTTGAGGAAAATATCTTTCATTGGCATATAATAATTATACATATTTATGGGTCTTAACTTTTCTTAAATCAAGTTACAGTACTTAAGCTGGAAATAATAAAACTGTGGTGGTGGTCGGGGAGGAGGGGTACGGGGAAGCCAAACTCCATAGTATCCATGGTGTAACTAACAAGATATTTAGGTTTCCAGGCCTACATTAAAAAAAAAAAAATCAATAAAGTCAGCCCACAGGTAAAAAAGAGATGTCAGATTCCATGCAATGTTCCGTGTTTTGCTTATTATGAAGTCCACATAGAAAGTGCTGACACAAAGGAAGGAAAAAAATGTCAGGTCATGAGCAATACATGGAATTTATCCCAGAAGGCTCGAGTTACCATAGCACGAGGCTGCTCACTAGGCTTCTGGCTGTTGGCAGTCTGACAGATCACCTGTCCTGGTGGCTAGAGAAGCGGGGACACTTGGGAGTAAACACAAGGGCTGATCTGTGCTTTCACTCCCTCCTAACAACTCACCAAACTGCATCGGTGATTTACTCCCTCTTCCGGGAAGTCTTCGCCACAGGCCACGGGAGAGCAGACACCGGGTAGGGTCTGTGGCGTGAAACCTCCACGCAGCCTGCTCCTGGAGCATGCCAGTCTGTCCCTCATGCCAGCCCATCCACACCCGTGAGTAAGGCAGCAAGCTCTTTCTCCATTTTAGCAGAGTACCTAGCATACTTGATAGTGTGTTTGGGTTGTAATTTAAATACGGTAAAGTTATACCTTTCTGGTACATAGTCTCGATTTTTCTATTAATGTGTCAGATCATGTATAATCTATTCCTCCTACATATAACAAGAGCATTTTCAAGAGTTATTGGGAATAGTCATTATTTTCTTCCTGTGTTATTTAGCTATATGACTATTTTAAAATACTACCCAAATTCATTGAATATTAATGTGAACGAAAATCTACGCCGCTTTAACAAGAATACCACACCCTCCAACTTACATCATTTCAATGTTTTTTTTTTTTTTTTATTTAAAGCAAATGCTCCAAGTAGCTCCATTTCTTGAACCAGAATTGCTCATCTCAAATCTACTGTTTAACTACAACAAGGCATAAAAGCATAAGATAGGAGACATAAACCAGATGCTGAGTTCAGTAACTCTAAACCACGCTGAACTCGTGACTATAGACTCAACTATCTGCTCTTAGGATGAGCTGGACACTGGCCCACTGGAGACTACCCATGTCACTGTGGGTTCTCTATGAATTAGTCCATGTACAACCTGGCACTTATGACAGGATGGGTAGTTAAAACACGCTCCTTGAAGGATGTGCGCATAAGGACTAAGACCCACCGGTCCCTATCGCAAGGATTAGGACTTGGCCTAAGGAGATTTTTCTGGAAAGGAGTATGATATCACTGATGTTTAGAGTTGCTGACACAGGGTAATAAGAGGGGAGACAGCATTTCAGCTAGTTCGGTCAGTTTTAAACCCACTACAGTCAGTGCAGCCCTTACTGCCTGTGCCTTTATCAGATTGCCTTCACCACAGCACTCTTGCACCTTGGTGTGAAAATGGCATTTGGGTCTAGCCTCCAGTGGGGCATCTTTCAATCAACTGAAAGAATAAAGTCAGGAACTTCTTAATATTGGCAAGAAAAACAAGATGAACTCAGTTTTAAATCCACATAGAGACAGAGGCCATCCTGAAGGAAGTAAATTTCTTCTCCTAACATCAGTAAAATTTTCTCAACTAAAACATAGTTTCCAAAGCCTTGGCCGTGCACAAGACACAGTAGGGCCATGTCTGCTGAAAACACACATTATTATCTACTTGCAGGTTTCCTTCAAAAAGCTCATTTTCTCCCCAGTGTGCATTCCTGAATAAAGCCTTACATCATGACCATAATTAGATAAAACACAATGCATGCAAATGAAAGCAAAGTTGCTGGGTTTGGCATCTAAATCCAAAAGAAATAAACAGGGAAATGGATAATACTTCAGATGGTCAACTCGTAGAGGTATGTACTTAAAAGCAAACTTCTGAGACAGAAGAATAGAATCGTTCAAGAGGAAACCTTCTTGCTCGCAGCAGGATCAGAGCCACTTGGTTCCAGGTGAAGAGAAATTCAGTATTAATGAGCTGGCTTGAGTGTGTAGGTGTGGTCTAATTGAATTCCAGTGTGTGTGAAAAATGAAAGAAACAAATAAAAAAACAAAAAAAGAAAAAGGAAGGAAGGAGAGAAAAAGAAAGAAAATAAGAAAGAAAGAAAGAAAGAAAGAAAGAAAGAAAGAAAGAGAGAGAGAGAGAGAAAGTTACCAGTATTGAATCCTGAGAATCAACTTCTAACCAAACTGATGTTTCAAAAGCCAAGTGCAGGAGCAGCAGAGGTAGCTAAGTGGTTAAGAGCACTGGTTCCTCTTTCAGAGGATAGGAGTTCAGTTCCCAGTACAGGCATGGTAGCTCACAACCGTCTGTGATTCCAGTTCTAGAGGATTTGAGCCCTCTTCTGGCCTCCAAGGACACTGCATCAGTGCCCATATAATACATACTAGTAAATATTCATGCACATAAAATAAAATAAAGTAAACATCTTTAAAAGTGTGTGTGTGTGTGTGTGTGTGTGTGTGTGTGTGTGTGTGTGTGTG
>OU015746.1:86538610-86583087 GCA_907169655.1 Acomys percivali | reverse complement strand
GTGGCACCATGCATGTCATCCAGGCAGCCACGATGCAGCCCAGAGTGGCACCATGCATGTTATCCAGGCAGCCAAGATGCAGCCCAGTGTGGCACCATGCATGTCAGCCTGTCACACATAGAAGAACAAGCACAAAGCTAGGCATCACGAGGTCCTCGCGTGTGTTTCACTTCTGCTGTAACTCTGAGGAGTTGATTCTGTTCCTATTGCCTTAGTTCGTCAAGAGAAAAACAAAGTAAGGCACAAAATATTCAGTGGTTTGTCCTCACGAAAGCCACAGATACAGTTCTTTGGGGGAGACTTGATCTCTGGGTCTTTCTTTATTCCCTTTGTTTCTCCAAACCCTACATGCCTGTCAAAAGCCCAACAGAACTTCCACGTCCTTCCAGAAGACTTCATGGATGACCTGTTCTTTTCTGAATTATGTATCACCTCCTTGGTGTACACATTTTAATATTGCTGTTATGAGTTAGGACTCATTTATGCTTCCTTTCCTCCAACAGCCTGTGATCACATTGAAGGCACGCATGTCTGTCCAGCCCTTGTCTTGCTCCCAACCTAAATCCTGATGCTTGCAGACACATGCTGGGGACATTCACTGATGAGCTAAATTGTGCCACCTGGCTAAAGCCCGTATTCTCAATGTAGTACTCTTTACACATGGAAAAAATTCTACACTTGGGACATTAAAGAGAGGTTACAAATTTCACTTTCTGTATTTCTGAGTTATGTTGACTTCATGGCCATTAAAAATGTTTTTATTTGTTTTGTGTATGTGATAGGGGTTGGGCAGCGCATGCTACTGCACACACACACGAGGTCAGAGGACCAACTTCCAGGAGTTGGTCCTCTACTTTCACTATATGTGTCCAAGGGTTGAACTCGGGTCAGCAGGCTCAGGCAGCAGGCTCCTGTACCTACTCATGCACCATGCCACACAAAAAGCTCTATTCATAAACCTAAAGTGAGCTTTAAGCTGAACCTAAAGTTTGAGGCAGGAAGAATGGGGTGGGCATTTGGAAGAGCATGGAGCAGACATGGGAGGCGTCGGTTCTCAGGGCTCCCATCTCCTCCTTGGATGAGCCTTGGAGTTCATTGGCTGAAGGAGAAGGGACTAAGGAGGATGGCAGAGGCCTGCCACTGTCCCACCTTTACTTAGTTCTGTACTTAGCTTCTCAAAAACATGCTATTCAGTCGCCTGAACAGGGCTGGTGGTGTAGCTCAGTTGGCAGAGTGCTTGCCTTAGCCTGCATGACGCTGAAGCCACAGGTCCCACCCCAGCATCATGTTGGTACAAACCTATAATCCCAGCATGTGGGATGTCAAAGTGGTACAGTCCAAAATTCAGGCTCACCCACAGCTAAACAGTGAATTTAAGCACAGCCTTGCACATGGAAAAAATGTATCCATGTACCTCAGTACATGACATAATCTCATTTATCCAGATCATGTAATCGTGTATCTCAGAACAGTCTGATGTCTCAAGTCTTACTCTTAGAAGGAAATTTTGATCTTTCCAGACCCCGAAGTAAACCCATTACTAGAATCTAGGTGCCAAAATGTTTCTCCAAGTTTCCAAGTCAAAATATGAACATGTTAAGCAGCCATGGCTGTTTAGAATCCTTTCCATTCAAAAAAAAGTTCAAGCACACAGCACACACCACCTGCGGCGTGAGCTGTGTCTGCAAGGGTTTACGATCTGCACCGCATCCTTCCCTAGCCAAAGGGGTGTGCCTTTTAGAAAAGTGGGAACTGTGACCTGCATGGGCATAGCTCAAATCAGGGACATTTGGGGGGACTTTGAAACTGTCAAAGACTCTTATTCGTAGAGCACTTCCGCTAATATTTTATGCATAGAAGGTCATCCAACAACTGATAAAAGGAAAATGTGAATGTGTGCATATACAATATAATTACTCAGAATCAATATGCATTTTCTATTAGCTTTTCAAATCTGTTTGCATAGGAAGTTTCTTCACCAAGCCAGCGCCTCTGAGGGCTTTTGTGGGAAGAAGTGACTGGGGACATGATCTCCGCAATATTTCATTTTGTTATCTCTTCTTATTACATGATGGCCCAGAGCATGGCATGAATAAAGCTGTCTTGTCATCAAAATGCATTCATTCGTTTAACGAGTTCCTGAAAATAATGGAACCGTTGCTAGGCAATGGGGAAATTATACATTCCCAGGGATCCACACAGATCCTAGCAGCAGAGGCAGCTCTGGGGACAGGCGTTACTCTCTGGAACTCACCTCAGTCAGCCAGCACTGTGCTTTACCTAGCCGCTTGGAGAGGCATCTCTTCATTTGTTTCCTCAGAATGACCCATGGTTCCAAATAACAATGCAGGTAGATTTTCTTTCAAGCAGGGGCTTGGGTCCAGTTAAAGTTGCAGCCCAGCATTTGTGTTTCTCATTCATTCTGAGCAAACTACGGCCTCGGAATCACCAATGCTATTCTGAACAAATTATGATATGAACATGCACATTTCTTTAACTAAGAAAAAGCTATATTTTACGTATTTACTTTAATTGAAAAAAATACACTGACAAGGAATAGAGAGATCATATATTAAAAAATACATTTTTAAAAAATAAATTACTCATAACTCAGCTCTTCCTCAAATAGATGATATCAATATTTTGGAATGTACTTATCACTTTTCTAGATATGCACTGTTATTATGTATTATCACTTAACCTATTTCACACCCATACTACACACTATACACACACTGCATACATTATTCTTTTCAAAGCAATTTTTGCCCGGCATGGTAGAACATTCCTTTAGCCCCAGCACCTGAGAGGCAGAGGTAGGTGGATATCTGTGACTTCAAGAGCAGTCTGATCTCATAGCAAGTTCTAGGCCAGCCATGGTCACACAGACTCTGCTGCTAAGGGGGAAAGTGATTTTTTTTTAGAATTTAGGTTCTTCCTAGTAAATCGCCATCACAAATAACCCCCACTCATCTTCCACAGATCTTTAAAAATGAAACACTTTCTCAATGCGAACTGACACACGTAGAGAGGCGTTTGTTATGCAGCAGAGTAAAGAGCTCAAAACCCTGCCTGCAGAAAAGCACAAACACCACACCGGCGGGGAGACACAAACCTCTCTAGCATTCTGGAAATTAACCAAGGCTCAGCACATTATGCTGAATGTTAAGAACGGCAAGATTCATGGGATTCTAGCTTATGTTATTCCCTCTGCCTCTCCTGAGATTGACAGTAAACTTGAAAACAAGGAGGATCACAGCTACCAGTGCAGGCTCTATGCTCACAATAGCCCCAGTTACCTGAGGGGCTGAGGCAGGAGAGGAGCTCACCATAGAGCTCCATGCCCAGAGGCTGTCACTACCGCAGCTGCCTGGCAGCGCCTTGGAAAACCCCCACTTTACAATGCTTGTCTTCATTTGACCGGACTCAAAGCCTATCAGTGGGAAAAGCCCAGTTCCCCAAGGTGTTTGTTGACAAGCAGAAAAATGCTTAGGCACCTCAGCTGCCTGAGTCAGCAGTATCTGCACATCCACACTGAGAGAGAGGGCTCCCCGCGGATTCTAAACCATGATCTGAAAACAACAAAGATGCTCATAGGCATTTTGAAAAGACGCAGTATGTACCAGGAGTCCCAGAATCCCCTCCTTGCATGCAGGGCTATGTAAAAGCTCAGAAAAATGCTTAAGATCGGAATATCCGACCTCTGGGTGACCTTGAAGCTCTGTACAAACAAAAGGAAAGAAGTGAAACAGGCATTATAAATTGTGAAATTGTTACAAGTTGCCTCAAAACAAAGAAAGCCCTATCTTTTCTTCATATGTGTCTCCCAGCCTTTGTCACAGCTCTGGGTTATACTGCCTGGCACAGTTTCTATACTCTGACCATTTGTAATTCTGCCATAGTTATCCAATCACAAAGAGTGTTAAGAGCCAAAGTTAACCTGTAAGCCCAGCCTGGCCAAAGGCCAGGTAGTGTCTTGGAATCTGGGAGTTGTAGTTCTTGGAAAAGAGCAAAGCCACATGGGAAATACAGTAGCCATGTAGCTTTGCCCTTAAAGAACCCCTGCAAAGTGTGACTCATCACCTCTTGCTGGGATTCCAGAGAGTCACCTGCCCAGACTCCTACCAGGTCAGTATTTAATTAAAGCTTGCTTCAAATTTGGGCCAAAACTGTGGAGGTGGCTTTTCTCTTGTGAATTTCAGGATTAACAAGAGCAAAGGAGTGAGAGGACCTGGCTATAACTCAAAGCACACACATGAAATGTTGCAACAAAACTCATTATTTATACAATTAAATTGTGCCTTTAAAATGTTGCCATCAGTGATGATAAGATAAGAGCGCAGAGGCTTCAGGCTTCTCGGCTTTATAGAATTCACACAGGAATGTCCCCAAACAAGAAGATGCAATATCAGCCACAAACATGGATGGCAGTGAATCCCAGGGAGGGAGGAGAAATCTGATTTCCAAAATAGCCATATATTATCAACTAAACTGTGGACTTGTTATTGTTATATGGAAGGCTGGTGATGCAGCTTTGTCATAGAATGCATATGCCTTGTATGCACAGGGTCCTGGGTTCAGTTCAATTTGCAGCCCTGAAAATATGCATGAAGCGGGATGTGGGGAAATGGCTCACATGTGACAAGGGAGGGACCAGAAAGCTTAGGCATTAGATGTCCTCAACAGAGACTTTAAACCAGTTGTAAGGTTGTATCGTAAGGTGGTTTTGAAGCTGTGTGGAGGAGATTGCTATATTAAAAAAAATAATGCAGTAAGGTCTAAGGTGATAAGACATAAGAAGGTACCAGGCAGCACATATTATGTTATAGAGGAGTTTATTAAATGAGCATGGGGGGAGAAGGAAAAGGGTAAAAAAGTGAGGGGGGGGGGGGGAGGGAGGGAGAGTAGCAGGTAAGTGATGACATCACAGGTAGGCAGACTGAAACAGAATCTTAACTTTTCCTATAATTAAAAAATGAGGAATGTTGGATTGTTTTATATAAGGCAAGTTAAAGTATATAAACTATATAAATGTAGGTTCATTGGAAGCAGCTTTTGGCTGCCATGTAAAGGGAAAAAAGAGATAGAAAAAAAAAAGCAATAGCATCAAATGTCCAAATTATATGGTGAAAAGGAAGGAAAAGTTCTGCCCTGAAAGTTTAAGATAGAGGGCAGGCTATGTCAGTCAAGTCCTGCAGCAGACAGGGCCCGAGGAGTGCTGGGGAAACCTGGATCTGTTTGTCCCAGGGCTGGAACATACCATTTCAGCCTTTGCAAATGGATAAAGGGTGAAGTAATTGTGTTAACTACTTCCTGCTGACAGTAGGGCAGCAATAGGGTTTTTTTTTTTAAGGCTGAAATGTTGGCATCAAGAAACAGCAGCGAGAGAAAAGTAGACACCCTTGGCTCCAGAGGACACCACCAGAAGAGTACTGTCAGCACAGAGAAGAAGGCATCAGGTCAGGCACTGAATAAGAGTCTGTGCCCAAGGTGTCCAATGAACTCTGCGATCAACTATAACATGACAAAAATCTCAATTTGTGACAGAAAAAAGGACCCAAGCAGAAGGCATGCATGTTGCCAACAGTTTGATGACACCCAGGACCATGTGCCTTCTGGGAACTGTGAGCCAGCATCAGAGACATTGACCCTGACTCCCTAAGTTGGACTAATTCAGAAAAATGAGAAGAGCTGGGGACATTTGAACTCACAAGCTCATGAGAAAAGGAAGCAGGGCAGAACACAGACAGTTTCCTGAATGAACAGAACCTATAAGCCATCAATTCCGTTTCTCTGATGTAGTAAAGAGATGTGAAAAGATGTGAAGTTTCATAGTGAGGTAATCATTACAGTCAAAAGTGGAGATGGTGCGAATGGTCATGCTGCTGATGAGCAAAATGAAGACTGTCCTTAAGGTGGAACATTATATGAGTACGGAAAAAAATAACCAGTGATGGGACAATCATGCAAATAAACCTTAAGCACATCACACTGTGAAAAGCTCTAGACACCCTGGTTTATTATATGAAATGTCCAGAATAAGTAAATGCACAATTATGTGTTCACTGTTAGCAGTTTCTGAGGAGAAGAAATAGTTTATGGTTAATGAGTTTCTTTGGGTAGGATGGGGGTGTGTGAAAAGTCCTAAACACAGATGACAGCACTAATTGTGAAACTGAGGGGTGGAGGATGTAGCCTCAATGGTAGTCCTTGTCTAGCAGAAGGAAGGCAGAGTTCTATGCTGGCATGGTGGTACACACCTATAGTCCCAGCCCTTGGGAGGTGGAGGCAGGGGGGTTGGAAGTTCAAGATCATCTCTGCCTCCATAGTGATTTTGAGCTTGCCTGGGCTACATGAGACTGTGTCTCAAATAAAGAATTGCAGAGCCAAGAAGATGGGTCAGCAGGTAAGAGAGAGTCTTTCTCTTCATCTCTTGGTGAGGATGTGAAACTTCTAGAACACAGAGCCACATGAGCAGAACAGCTAAGAACAGCCTTGACTCATCTCTGAGTAGCCTGGCAGGTACACCCTGTTGAAAGCCTGTCTTTGCCCAGCTACACCCTGTGAGCATCTGAAGGAGGCTGCATCCCTCTTTTTTTTTTTCTTTTTGTTAATTTATTCTTGTTACATCTCAATGGTTATCCCTCTTTGTTCCCTCCCTGTCACGGCTTTAAAGATGCCCATCTTGTTTTTGTTCCTTCTATTTTCTAAGTAGCCAATAACACAGGCAGGCCTGTGTCCTTACCAGTGAGTTGGATTTACTTTAAAACAACACTTCCACTTTTAAAGCTATCAGCTGAGCCAGATGCATGGGTCCGACTGTACAGGAAACAGGAAATGTGAATACATGTTTCTGAGGACCGACTGTTTTGGTCACTTGGTCTTATGTAACAAGAATAAGGACCCACGGCTTACACATCAAGCGATTGCTGCAGGGGCTGATTTCCAAAGGGGGAGGCCTACACTGTGGTTCCTTTTAGACTTTAGTTTTTGTTTTTGTTTTTAATCAAAAGTGAACCTATTCAATTCCACAAATAGCATTCCTAACAACTTCCATCATTAAAATGCTTGAGTTTTTTTAGAATTGGGGTGTCTGGGTAAGAGTTACTTGTATATAGTTGGGGATTCAGAATACATGACATGGGCTGGGCATGTGTGATGGCTCCTCAGTGGATGAAGATGCTTGCAGGCAGGAGTAACAATAAAAGTCCCATCCCTGGAACCCACCATGAAGAAGAGAACAGACTCCCAAAGTCTTACCTGACATGTACAATAATAATAAATGCAATGACTCTTTCTAAAGTCTTACAGGACACATGATCAGCACGTCAGGAACACTACTGGGTGCGGGGAAGAGTTCGGAATGAGATCATCAGACCCTGCGTGGCTGGTGAAGAATCCCCTCTCTTGACCACCTAAGGGAGTTCTTCCCCAAACCACACAGCTAACATTCAGAGAGAAGCTTTACTCTCATCCTGTTTCAAGTAAATAGGCTAATAAATTAGTGAGACTTGGTACATAGCCCCAGATGCTGTTTCCATCCTAGCAATCCTGGCTTGGTCGTAATGTAATAGGATTTTTCATTATGATATTAAACTGGTGAATTATAGTAATATAAAGCAGTGGCCGCAAAACAGCCATGTGCTTTAAATGGATGCTTGCCAACTCTTTGAGTGCCACCTCCCCCTATGTAACTATTACTTTACAGTAGATGACACGCAGAATCCTTTAAAGTTGTTAAGGCCAGGACCATATTAACTCTGCGGTGCCACCTCACTGGAGCCTTTAGCTGTTTCTATTGGACTCTGACCTGAGCGTTTTCCATTATCTGATAATAGTTAATCTCAATTGCCCCTCCCCCTCCATTGCCACCTTCGCACTTGGAAGGCATGGCTTTCCACTCCATCCTTCTTAAAAAGACACTCACCCTACCTCCCCAACCTGTCCTGCCCACTGCTATTCAAAGAGCCCCACCCGGTCACTTGTGCTGCTGTTGTTCTTGCCGAGAAGCCTGGCCAGGCACAGTGTGATGTCCCTCAGAATGGAAACAGGTGCTCTCTTCTTCCTTGACCCTTGGTTCACTAGAGGCCCTCACACCTACTTCTCAACTTGCCTCAGCCATCCCCCAGGCATCTGGCAATACCTGCATAGAGCTTTGTGAAGAGGATGGCAAACTGTCCTGCTGATGTGGGGAATCTCGCTCCAGGACTGCTGTCGAAGATGCTGTAGGAACCCCGGATGGGTTCCTACATTGCCAGATACCCTTACTGGCTCTGCTTGCCTGTGCTTCAGCTGCCCTGCTATTTGCTTCTTATGGGTCATATAGCCAGGAAACCTTCATCATATTACCATTGGTTATTGGTGCTGCAGCAGCCAGTACTGGGAAGCCTAAAACCTTGGGTGCTAATAGGCTCCCAGGATGCACCTGCCTGTCACAAGAGGGTACAATCTGGCTTGAACCTCCTGAGAGTCAGGTATGGACCAAGACTTAGCCTGGACTTTTTGCCTTCCTTAGTTCTTACTCCCCTCTCTCACATGTTTATCTTGAAAAACCTTCCGTGAAAGGCTAGATGTACACATCTTCACCTAGGGGACTGCCTTCAATCTGCTCCAGCTCGGATGTCTGCTTTCATGGACACAGCCCTCGAGGTCCACAGGACAGACTCCACTATATCCAGAGCTCCCAGCTTGCACCAGGGTCTACCCCATGGGCCAGAGATACACCGATGAGGGAGAAGCACAAAGGCGTGTGACTTTCCCTGAGAGGTGACAGACACATTGACTAGACAAACACATGAATAAAGATCATTTGAATGCCATTGAGTTGTTAGAGCAGAAATGAATTAATCTGCCAGAAAGTGACCAACAAGGGATGACAGCTCTCCTCGGCTAGGTTGTCAAAGACAATCTCTGACAAGACACTTGAGCAGGAGCCATAGAAACCAGAGGGTCACACTACACAACGCTTGTCTGAAGAGCCTTCCACGTGGAGGAGCAGCAAATACAAAAGGACACTAACAAGATCAGCAGGCTCTTACTGCAACCAGAAGTTTCTAAAGTAAGGGCCAGTGAGCTGAGAGGAGAGGAGCAGAGATGAGATACACAAGGTGTAGACAGGCCAGGGCAGGTGAGGAGCCTTAGGTGTTGAGAGAACACTGTGGGACCATTTTAGGAAGACACTGGCATAGTTATGATTTCATTACAATGCAACACAAATCATAATTGTGACGTTTGCTACAGCACACCCATACAGAGCATGAGTGGAGAGTAATCTATAAGGAACAAACTTGGAAGCTGCAGACCGCGGGAAGGGGCTCCCTGTGGCAACCAACCCACCTGTTTTGCTCAAGGACACTTTTAGCACATGAGAGTTAGCAGTGACAACTAGGCAGAGGGTTCAATTACAGAGTACTGCTGCTGGGGGCGAGGGCAGTGGCAGGGGGAGTCAGATGAGTACAGGACAGCACAGATAAATTTGGATTGCCTATAAATTATTTTGGCATAAAAATACTATATGGAGAAAAATGGCATGGCATATTCTCACAGTAAATTATATATATATGTGTATATATATATATATATATGTCTACATATACACTGTTTATCTGAAATTCACTTGTAACAGGGCACAGTGTTTTGTTGTCATTCCTCAACAAGAAAAAAATCAATGGCTCCATCAAAAACTGGGCTTCTGGTGCTGAACAGAACTCTCAGAGGAAGAAACAACAGCTATTGGAAGCACATTTAACATAAATCTCCACCAAGAAAAAGCAAATAAAAGCTATGTTCAGATTTCATCTTACCCCAGAATGAAGTAATAAAAAAAAAAAAAGAAGAAGAAGAAGAAGAAGAAGAAGAAAGAAAGAAAGAAAGAAAGAAATCAAACAACAACAGATGCTGGTGAAGATATGGGGGAAAGGAAACTTTGCTTACTGTTGGCAGATCCTAGCTTTGAAATGTTAAATTTTTGTGTTTCAGTTAGTGTTTGAAGCAACCAAAAAGCAGTAAAGGAGCCACCACGGCAGGGGAGGTTCTAAAGCAGGCAGGTACTGCACACAGATGATAGCAAAGTGAGGGGGGGGTGGACAGGGGCAGGGGCAGGGGTGGGAAAAAACGACTACAATACAACTCAATATGAGAAAGTTTAAGTGATATTGGAGTGGGGGATGGGGGATTGTGTGCAAATGGGGGGAGACTGGTTAAAAACACTGACAATGCATGAAAAAGGCAGCTATAAACCTGCTACTTAAAAATAAAGCCAAGAGAGAGCTCTTCAGTTACAGCTCAGTGGACTCAGTTTATTCTTAGAAACCACATGAAGGCAAAGAATTGGCTCTTAAATGTTGTCTTTTGACCTATACATGAATGCTGTGGTGTGCGTGTACCACCCCCACATGCACATCACACACTATTAATAACAATAACAACAACAACAACAATAGTAATAGCAACAACAACAACAATAATAATAGCAACAACAACAATAACAATAAAATAACTTTTAATTAAAGTAAACGAAGAGCTTGAAATGAAGATATCCTACATGGGTGGATAATGTGGCTCCAGAATTCATGAACTCTTTTTTTTTTTGGTATTGTTTTGTTTTGTCTTCAATTATTTATTTATTTTTATTTATTTATTTTTGTTACATCCCAATGGTTATCCCATCCCTTGTATCCTCCCATTCTTCCCTCCCTCCCAGTTTCCCCTTATTCCCCTCCCCAGGATTCATGAACTCTTAAAGCAGCCATTATCAACCAGTGGGTCTCGACCCCTTTGGGAATTGCATATCAGTTATTTACAATCATAACAGTAGCAGAATCACAGTTATGAAGTAGCATGGAAATAATTTTATGGTTGAGGTCACCACAACAGGGAAGACTGTATTAAAGGGCCACAGCATCAGGAAGGTTGAGAACTCCCGAACGCCCAGGATCCTGTATGGGATACCTCCCTGTGAATTAGTCAGAGAGTTTCCAGAGGCTTCCAAAAGAATATAGGCTGTGGCTATTGACCGGGCTGCCCACTGGAGCTAGATGGTGAGACTCTATTGCTAAAGACACAATACACTTCGTTGCAGGACACAAAGGGACAGAGTTGGAAGTGAGCTGGCAAATCGTTAGTCCTGGAAGATGCTACCCCACAACCTGCTGGGAGAGAGACACCAACAGTCTGTTCTAGCTATAGCGTTAGCATGCTGCCACACTGACGCGCCAGGTAAGAGGCCACTGGTGCAAGTGAGTGATTTGACTACCACTTGGACACCAACTCTTTGTGATTGGATTAAAGGCCAACTCTGTGGGGAGGAACACACAGCTGGTACTGAAAACCTGACCAAAAGCCTGTGTCTGGGAGGTCATCAGACGAATGGAGGACAGCTGTTGTTTCCCTGACATGTCGGCAAACTTCGTTCTACACATTAATGTTTACACCCATAGATTAGTACTGTTCTCAGCCTCTAAATAGAGGCTCCCCTTTTTATAGAGGAAAATGGTTAATACAGAGACCAATATCAAAGTGCAGGAAAGGGTAACTGTTGAGTCCTCAGGCCTGACTGAGGCATCTATATCTCCCCTCTCCAGTGCCCAGGGAATACTACAGAACATGGGGCATAAGGAACGTAAGAGCCAGAGCTTGAAGAGGAGCAATGCCATCTTGATGCAGCACGGCTGTTGCCATCACAAACACACAGCAGCTGTAGACCCCTGCACAAGACCAGGCCCTTCAGCACTCCGTCATGGATGGAGAGGTATCTGTGAGGCTGGCCCCCTAACGGAGGAGGAGCTGTTAACAGTAGCTGGAAGAGAGTGTGTCATTCTCTTCAGTGGTGGAGCCAGGTAAAGAAAGGGACCAAAGAGAAAGAGAGACGGATAACAGAGGGTACCCAGGGAACAACTGTAATGACCATAGACTGTATGTATGCATGTGGAACTGTCAAAAGAAAAAGAGAAGACCAGTGACCCACACCCTATCCTTCTTGTCCAACTGAGATTCTAGTCTTTGTCTTATAGGCCTATGTTGAGCTAGAAGCAAAGCTAACGCTTTCTGGTTAGTTGGTGCATTGAAGCAAAGCTAGCCCTTTCTGGTTCGTTGGTGCATTGAAGCAAAGCTAGCCCTTTCTGGTTAGTTGGTGTAGAAGCGAGAATCAGAACACAGAGACAAGCAGCACCTTACACACGCCTTCTGCGTGCCCAAGTTTCCCCGGGGAGCACAGTTTTACTCACTCCAGAAGGGAATTCAATGAGCTCACCGATGCCCCAACTTGGTGAGCCACTGAGTTTTTGTTGGGGTTACTAACAGGAGTGTGAGTGAACGATGACTCAAAGGCACCGGCCCACCCAGGAGAGCTGCAACCCTGGCACTCTCTGCACAGCAGACAGGTGCTCTCCCAAGCACAGCTGTCAGTCTCCGCCCTCAGCAGTGATCTTCTAATAAAGCCGGGTGGGGACCTTTGAGAATCTGCAGGGTTTTACTTTCCCAGACACGTGACCTTCCATTTACTTCTGGGGCCTCTGAGCCTCTCTCTCCCTCCTTGAGGGAGGAAGCTGTCTAGCATTTCTTACAAGTGGGAAAAATGCTCAGGGGCCCTGAGAGGGCTGAACTTGCCTCAAGAATCCCTCAGCCTCTGAAGAGGCTGAGTCTGGAGCCCTAGGTGGGAATGCATTTTTACCCTCAAGATTGTGTGAATATGAACATGTTAAGCTTAGTTTCCTTGTCAGGGAACAATAGCTTCTCTGTAGTATATGGATTCGATAAGACAGCAACTGAGAGAACCTGTTTGTCATAGCACTAGATTTATAGTAAAAAAAATAATAATAATGTTAAACACCAAAGATGTTATTACCCCTCTGAGTTCACAGCATGGTTGGAGCTTTTCTAATATAAAAATCCAAGCCATATCCATGGATATATTTGCTGGAGCGTGTGCTGCCCAGAGCAGATCCAGCATGAGGCTTTGTGTAGAGATTCTTCGTCAGTGTCATTGAGAGCAGGAGCTGTGGGGAAAGAGAGCTACACTAGACTGCGATGCCATGAAGGATGACTCGGACTCGGTCCCACAGGGGAGGTACCAACAGATGCCCACCTTACTCAGAAGGGGACTGTGCAGCCTCAGTTCGGAGACATAAAGCCAACACCGTAAGCCAGCCTTTACCTAGGGAGGCAAGCACTGGCTGTCAGGGAAGGAAGACACTGGGGAGGACTCTGCACACAGGAAAGACAAGGAGACCTCCTGGGCAAACAGCGGAAACACCTACTGCTCACCTCCACTCAGCCTGAGAAAAGAATACTTTGATAAAGGGCTAGAAGAAAGATCTTTGGTCCTTACACACTTGGTACTACAATCCCATCGAAAAGGGGAACAGGCGCAGCCACTAGGCGGGGAGAACTTCCTGTCCCTCACAAAATCCATCAACAGAAAAACAGACAAATGACATGAAAAGGCAGTTTTCAAAAAAAGCGAGCCAAATGGTAAATAATCACAAAATCCCTAACCAAAACCCACCAGTGACCAAAGCAACTGCATTTAAACTATGACATGTTTGTTTTACCTATCAGAACTGGTATGATTTCTGTTGCTGTGAAGAGACACCATGACCATGGCAAGTCTTAATAAGGAAAACACTTCACTGGGGCTGGCTTACAGTTTAGAGGTTAAGTCCATTATAATTATGGAGGCTAGCGGGCCAATCATGGTGCTGGAAAAGGAGCTGGGAGTTCTACATCCGGATTAGCATACAGCAGGAAGAGAGTAACATTGGGTCTAGCTTGAGCATAGGAGACCTCAAAGCCCGCCCCCACAGTGACACACTTCCTCCACCAAGGCCACACCCACTTCAGCAAGACCACGCCTCCTAATAGCCACTCCCTAAGAGCCTATGGGGACCTTTTCATTTGTGGTTTGAGATGGCCACACAGGCTATTTTTAGAAGGAATGTGTGGCCTCAGCTGATTACACAGTTCAGGAGGTTATAGTTTGTTTTGGGGTGTGGTCTGCAGCCATGAGTGATTAAGATTGGGCCCTGAAGCTTTACACTGGCTCCTTGCTCTGCTGAAATGTGAGCTATGAGAAGCAGCAGCTATGAGCTCCTGCAGACAAGCCCACTTCAGCTGCTAGCCGTCTCCGCTGTGACGGACGGCTACCCTGCAAGGCCATGAGCCAAAACAACCCTCTTCCTACACGTTAGTTCTGCCAGACACTCCATTACAGAGACGAGCAAGGACGCTGAGAGAAACTCGGTGCTGAGAAGCGGGCTCACTGCAGTGATAGACTCGGCTGCGCAATTAGTAAGCCTGGAGGACAGTTCCGAGGAGGGCTGCGGGGGAGTCCTGTGGTAGGGGGCCAGAGAAGGCCTATAGTGCTATGAGCAGAGCTTCACGGGCCTTTTTGCTCAGAGTCTGGAGGGCTAGATGCAGTACAAACCTAACGGTGAGCAGCAACCGTGTGCTCTGGAGCGAAGCAGAGACTCTATTGGGACTACACGAGAAGTCGATCCTGTTACATTCTGGCAAAGGATGTAGCTGCATCCTGCCCCTGTACTGAAAATGTGAAGAATGAACTCAAGCCAAGCGGTGGAAGAAGTCTTGAGACAGTGCGGTGCTACCGTGCAAGTCTGTGGCATGGTTGCTGCCGCCTGGTTTTAGTCAGGCTTATAGTGGGAACTAAGAAAAAAAAAGCAGCGAGAAAGACATGAGAAACACACTGTTTGGAGAGAGAGAGAGAGAGGAAGACTCAGGCACTGAAAGCTGTGGGCGAGGCCTTAATTGTTAGGAATTAGTACCACGAGAGAAAAAACAAATAGGACTTTGAATGGAGACAATTGTAAAGCTATCTTGAGGGTGAGACTCTCACCACTGAAGGCTCCAGATCATAAAATGAAAGTCAATCTGAGGGGATAGTGCCCTACGAAAGAGCTCCTTAGCGACACACCCTGCTGCAGGGACATTGTGCCCACCTGGTTGCTGAGGGGAATGTGTTCCTCGGCCTGACTGAGCCCCAGCTCAAAGCCAGCTGCCACTGCTGAGATACAGCTTGGGCCGCAGTCAGAACCCGGCACCTTCCATCTGACGACGATTTTGCAGGCATGCAAAACACACAAGTCATAAGGTCATGAAAACCTGCACAGTGGTTTTTAAAAACAGCTAAGGCAACCAGGCTATCTATTTCAGAATGTAAACTCCTTGCTGGCAGGCACCAAAGTCACCATATGGAGCTATGAAGTTTGCGAGTAAGCTGCAGCAGAGCCCTCAGGACATTGGAGCTCAGCCAAGACTGGCCACCACACACTCCATCTATACAAGGCATGAAGGTGGCTACAGTGAGAGTTCCCCTGCCTGTTTTCAGTCCTTCTTTGGCCTGCTGTTTGCTTGCTTGCTTGCTTTTTGCTTTTAACCACATTCCATTTTGCACCTCTAGAACCAAACCTTTTCTCAGTGCCATTACATATTACAAACGCATAACTTCTTTCTCGGTTTTCCAGGGGCTCACAGTGAGGAGCCTGCGCAGAAGACATTTGAAAAGTTTGAACAGTGTTGGGACTGTTAACAACATGAGGGTCTTGTGGTTGGAATAAATGTGCTTTATGTCACGAGATGGCCATCAGCCTGTGGGGACCAAGGACAGAATCTCTTGTGAAACACCTACAGGCACGTGAGTTTTCTCACTTGTCCCTCAGCTGCTGGGAGGATTTCCGGAGTTGTATTAGCTGGCATAACTGGGGCTCCCAGGGACCAAGCCATAGCTGTTATGCCTTCACCACACGGTGGGCTGATATTCCTAAAATGTGGTCCAGCATATGAACAAGTCCTTCCTCCTCCATGCTGCATCTGTTGGGCGTTCTGTAGCAGCCACAGGAGAAGACACTCCTGGGAGATAATTTCATAAAATGTTCAGACTCTCATAAAACTATCAAACTTCAAGTTGTTTTTACATGGCACGTAATCATTACTGTGCCTATGAATATTTCATTAATTCTTTCTGCAATATATTTTATAATATTTAAACAGGAATTACTGTAAACGTATCTCAATCATCGATTCAATTAAATAAACAAACATACATGAGTTTTCATTAACTATGTAGTCACTTAAAATGTCATAAGGTTATTACTGACAAAGATTTTATCCATACATTATTAAATCATGTTATAAAATATAAACAGTGTGATTCAGTCTAAACACTTGATGCACACACGTAGAAAAAGCCAGAAAGGATATCACCAAAATGTTAACAGTAATTATCTTCAGGCACAGAGGTTGACTTTTAATTTCTTCATTTTGCTTATCTATGCCTTTCTAATTTTTTCTACAGTAAACATGTTGTTTGAGTAATAAAAAGGTTATAAAAATAATGTATTTCCTCTGTGAGCTTAGTTAAAAATGAAGAACTCTCAGAGGTCGGGCAGCATAGATAGCCTTCCATTACCTTAATTTCCTGGCTCATTAAGAACATATAACGAACAGTTTTCAATGGTGCCAACTGGCTGCATGACAGCCAAGTGCTACACAAGTGAGGTGCAGGAAGCCACCATCCACAGGTGGTACTTCAGGCAGCAAACAGAGGCCTCAGGACTGAGTCTCCTGGAGTCTCTGCTAGAAAAAAGGCTCCCACAGGGGACCTGTATGTGTGTAGACACTTTAGGTATATGTGGCTGCCATTTAATTCATGGCCTTCCTTCTCAGAATGACAGGACCAGGCGAAAAGCTAGGATGGAAAAATGCTAGGCCTATATCACCAGGAGGCCTTGAAGTAGTTGCCATAGGTTTTTGGTTGGTTGGTTGGTTGGTTGGTTGGTTGGTTGGTTTGTTGGTTGGTTTTCTTGTGTGTGTGTGTGTGTGTGTGTGTGTGTGTGTGTGTGTGTGTGTGTATCGGGGTGGGGGACTTCACACTCGGCACCTAAGCCTCTGGTTTTCCTAAAGCACCAAGGTTCTGTTGCTTATGTGGTTGTTAATCCACAGCAGAACTCACTGCGTAGTAGTGGACAGTCAGGAGGTCACGTGCCAGGAACTGCCTCACACCATTCAAATTCACACACACACACACACACACACACACACACACACACACACACACTGCAGTGCCCCTGACTATGCCCAAAATGATTGATGTCATTGATCAAAGGACACTCTCAGCATTTCTCAGAAACCTGGGAAATGTGTTTCTGTCTGCCAGGGGACAGAAGTTTCCTAGAAGTTGCCTTGGTCATGGTGTCTTTTCATAACAAAAGTAACTATATAGGTTACGTGCTTAAAATCGAGCCATGGGTGTATTTGAACCCCAGTAAGCATGAATGTGTAAGTACCAGCAACTTCCCACCACAAACATTGCTTGGCCCTGGCTCCATGTGGTCAGTGCAGGGTGGAATGGCTTTCCCTGTCCCTTCCATCACCATCTCCTCCCTTATATGGCTTAAGACCTAGGGGAGAGTGGACAGAAACCATAGGGTCCCAGGTCAGGGAACACATGAGGACAGGGTGCTTCAAAGGCATAAGGCTGTCTGCCCAGAAACTTCCAATCACAAATTCTGCTGCTTCTGTAGCTTACAAGTAATTCATCCAGCCCTGCAAATCAACATACATTCTTCTGTCTTGAAAACCTTTAATTCTTTAAGGAACTGATACATTCCAAATGCCCGGTACATTTGGTTGCTAGCTGCAATATTTTATTCACTCTGGAATCCTCTGTCTCTTGATGACTATTTAGGTGGCTGTTGGTCCAGCTTTCCATCACTGTGGCAAGACCGTAAGAGAAACCACACAGAATGATTTGTTTTGGCTGATAGTGTAGATGGCTGGCCCCATCATTTCTGGGTCACAATGAGGCAGTGTATCATGGCAGAGAGAATAAAGGGGAATGGGAGCTGCAACACTGACAGTGGGAAAGACCCAGCAGCAGGAGCCGGGGGCAGAAGCTGAGAATGGAGCCAGCAAAATGGCTCAGTGGGTGAAGGTGCTGGCCACAAAGCCTGATGACCTGACTTTAACTGTCTAGCTTAACCCTAAAAGGAGAAATCCAACTTCTGCAAGTTGTCCTCTGACCCTCCACACATGTAAAGGACACATACACAAGCACATGCACATGGACACACACATACACATGCATGCACACACATGCACATACAAACATAATAATAGTAGTAATAGTACTAGCAGTAGTAATTTCTATGAAGAAGAAGAAGGAGAAGAAGGAAAAGGAGGAGGAAGAGGAGGAGGAGGAGGAAGAAGAAGAAATAATGAATGTTTCTGCTCAAATCACTTCTCTTTCGTTTGTTTTCAAGACAAGGTTTCTCTGTGTAGCCTTGGCTGTCCTGTACTTGCTTTGTAGACCAGGCTGGCCTTGAGCTCATAGCAGTCACTGCCTCTGCCTCCCTGAGTGCTTGGAATAAAGGCATGTACCACCATGCCTGGCCACTTCCCCTATTTTAGTCAGTCTGGTATTCTTCCTCACAGAATGGTCACTCATAGTGGGTTGGTCTTCTTACATCAGTTAATCCTATCAAAGTAATCCCTTATCTTGGCTTCAGTTTCTATTGCTACAAGATTGTGTTCTTAGATGTCCCAGGCCTACCTGCCCAAGGTTGGCACCACCCACCGTGGGCTGGGCCCTCCCACATCAATCCTCAATCAGGAAAATGCCTGGCAGACTTCTCTATTTGACGTCTCACAGAGGGATTTTTCTCAACTGAGAGTCCTTTTTCCCAAATGACATAAAACTAATCAACACATCCCCCAAGAGGCATGCTCAGTGGTGTCTCCCCGGTGATTCTAGATCTCATCAATTTGCCAGCTGTAATTCGCCATCACATGTAGAGAGCAATTCCTTGACTGTTCCTTTGTTGGAGGAGGCCTTGACTTTGTACATTGCTGAGGATGCATTTTGTTTTCTTTGATATTTTATTAGCTTTTAGTTCTTAAAAGTTAATCTGTCTTTTTTTTAGACCACGTCATACATGTATACAATGTATTTTCAGCCCGTTACCTTCTACTGTCCTCTCTTGTCCTCTCCTAGTCCATCAGACCCCGCCCTCTTCCCAACTAAACCTACCGTGATGGGTGGTGGGTGTAACTCAGTGAGGTCAGTTGGAGTGGTGATAGGAGCATGCGGGGCAAGGGCTGGGACTTATCAGATCATGAACAGGTCACCAGTGCTACACCCCTGGCAAAATGCTTCTCCCTTCCCGGGCATCTATTACCTACCAATAGCTCCTCCTGGAGAGGTGGTTTCTCATTCCCATGAGGCCCTACTTATCCATGACAGAATAATGGCCTGGTTTTGAGCAAGTCTTGTGCAAGTAACCATATTTGCTGTGCATTCATGAGTGCAACACGTGTCTGCAGCCTACCCAGAAGACAGCGGGAGTAAGCAGTTACTTCCTGGTTGAGTTGGGAAGTCATGCCTGGCACTGTAAACTTGATCAAAGCTTATGGGTAGGGCGGTCATAGCCCCTAGCTGGAAAACACTGCTGCTGATTCACTAAATACACATGTTGTGCCCATAAAATTGCTTTCTAAAAAGTTGTTGCTGTGCCCATAAATTATGATGCTCTCAGCCTGGAGCAGAGAAGCAGCTTTTCTGCTGTGGGCGATAGCTACTGAGGAGACACAACAGGTAGACACTCTGAGTGACCATTGAGTGCTCAGCCCCCTTGAGAGTTGATCACGCATTTCTGGCTCCCTGCATTTTGTGTTCTTTTGAACTGTAACCAAAACACATTGAATTGTATATTCTGAGGGTCCTGATTTCTGTCACATTCTTTGAGAGGATGTAGAGGATATTAATTATTGTCATTTTAGGTTAAAGGTAAGTTATCTCATCTTCGGTCCCCCTCTCTGTGAGCAGCCCCTTTAGTGGTTGAAAGCCTTTGCTTTGCTAGTATGACTCTGTCCCGCCCCACTGTTAGTCATGGGTCAGTCTGGAACATGGAGGTGTTTTAAATTGTTCTTTCCCAGTTCTGAGATCCTGTTGTTTGATGTGGCTTGTTTCTCAAATGCGTCGCTATGTCCTTACTTTTCCTACATGTGCACAACTCCAAAGTGGGCCCAGAACCCTGCCATGTCAGTGATGGATGCCAAACCTCAACCCACACAGAGCACCTTCCCCATCCCTCCAGCCAAAAAGAGGAGGAGTTTCTTTCCCTCAGTGTCTGCACTGCTTGAACCTCACCTGCAAAGTTCTATAAGGGGCCTGCCTAGCACTGTGAGCTGCAAGACTCCTTTTCTTGGTTCCTGTGAGGTGAAGCTTTTATGTCAACTTGGTACATGTTAGAATCATATGGTGGGGGGGGGTATTGTTAAGGGGGGTCAATTGAGAAAATGTTTCCAGAAGATCTGGCTGTAGGTAGCCTGTTGGATTTTTCTTAATTAGTGATTGATGTGGGAGGGCCCAGCCCACCGCAATTGGTGTCATCCCTAGGCTGGTGGTCCTGGGTTCTATAAGAAAGCAGGCTGAGAAAGCCCTGAGGAGTAAGCTAGTAAGCAGCACCCCCACCCATGGCTTCTGCATCAGCTGCTGCCTCCATGTCCCTGCCTTGAGTTCCCCTCTGACTTCCCCTGATAATGAGCAGTGATTTGGAAGTGTAAGCCCAATAAACACTTCCTCCACAAGCTGCTTTTGGTTCATGGTGTCATCACAGCAATAAGGCAGTTCCTCTGGTCAGAAAAGAAGGTTCTTTCTCAGAGTTAATGGCTGGCCCACACTCCCAGATGCAGAATCACCTGAGATTCAAAGACTGAGGGATCAAAGCCAAGAGGAAAGTAAACAGGGGGAGTGGGGAACTCATTCTTTTGCAAATCAACATTCTGATTTTACTCTCCTCTGTAATCTCATTGCTTTTTTTTTTTCCAGTTCTAGTGATAGTCTACCACAGAATTCAGTAATTTTTGCTTTGCAACCAGCCAGCAGGAAGGGGAGTAGGAATAAAAGAGGCAGTATGTATGTAGGGGGGGAAGGGAGGGCCAGTGGCCACACAGCATAAGTGTGTGAATATCTAATACACTATATAAGTGTATGAATATCTAATAAAGTAATCCATTGTTCTGAGGCTGGAGATGTAGCTCAGTGGTAGAGTGTTTGCCTAGCTCTTGGCCCTGGATACAATTGCTTCATTGCAATAAAATAAAATACAGAAACCTATCCTTTGCACATGTACTAAAAAAATTAATTACAAATTCATTAGCAAGTTATGAGCCATACTTCTGGCTTTAGCTCCTCTCCCAACTCTCAGCAGTGACAGAACATTTGTCAAGCATCCTATCCACCCAACGTGAGTCACTGCAACACTGACCGTATTCCTTATTTAAATATTCATTCCTTCAGAAGTTATTTTTGAAAGAAATATCTTGTCTTCTAAAGGAAACAAAGTACCAGACTATGGAATAGTATGTTCCAAGCATAAGAAAGAAACCTGAGATGATAACCAAGAGCATAGACACGCGTATAACCTTTCCTGTTGCGTTGCTGTAATGTAGCCCAGGCTGGCCACAGGCTTGCCTGACCGCCAGGACCTCCTGCTACCTCTTGAGTGCTGAGGCCGTGGATGTGAACCACCACATTTGGTTTATGCAGCACTAGGAGTCGAGCTTAGGGCCTCATGAACTCCGGGAAAACAGACCAACTTCACCATAGACCCCACAGCTACATGTGCAGCAACAGATGCTAAGAGAAACTATGTGAGCCGACATCTCTGGTGCATGCTGTTAGAACTACAGTTTCAAATGTTGAATGGTATTGGGAAGTTTTGGTAAATGAGTATACTCCAGCTGTTCTCTCCACACATAAAAAACAGGTAAATTGGAGATGATAGGAGGTTGGTGTCCTTCACTATAACAACACCACTGTATGTTCTGCACAGTGTGGTGCCCTCAACCTTAATGTGCATAGTAAAATTTTGTGAGAACCCAATGTGCTAAACTTTTCCTTCTCTCACTCAACATTAGAGTGTTCCATCTTAGTCCATCACAAGCTGCTATAACAGTGAACAGAAGCCAGGAACTTATAAGAGGGTCTCAGACTTCTGAAGGCTGGGAAGCCCAGTATCAAGGGGCCACGTGTGCTGAGGGCTGCTTGCCTGTGTCCTCCGTGGTAGATGGTGAGAAGATGTAGAAGGGTGGAGAGGGGAAGGGAAGAGGGAGGAAGGAGGAAGGGATGATAGAATGGGAGGGAGAGAAGCCAAGCTCTTCCTTTTAAGATACAACCAACTCACATTTCAAATATGATTGAAAAACCACTTCAGCTACATCGCTATGCAGTTGCCCAAAGCTGTCTACTCTTACATCAAACCAAAAATATATCTGAAATTAAAAATGAAAGGCAGTGGCCTTCTACTCACTAGGTGTTTGAGGAGCCTGCAAACAGCTGCTATCAGCTACCAGACACGGGCAGGAAGCACAAGACCCTGAACTAGAGGCCCCTTGAAGCTGGTCTTGGGTTGGACAACATTTACTTACTGCATAATGCACAGAGTTTTGACTGAGCAGCTTTATTGGTGAGAATTCAGCCCACTGAAGGGTGCCACACATGAGCTCAAGTATACTTCTAATGATGTATTTTGTTATAAAGAAAAATATCAAAGCAACCTCAACAGCCAACAACAGGGAAATGGCCAGATAAATTGTGGCATATCCTATTAGAAAATTCAGTACGGCCATATAAAAGATAAAGATCCCTATATGTGTAGTCTTATGACTATGTCTCAAGTATACTAGTGGATAAAAGGAGATTGAAAGATAAATTACTCTGCATTGTTCCCATTTTGTGTTAAGTGTATGCACAGAAATGCCTTCTGTGTAGCACAGAAATATATATGTAGATACACACAGCAAATTCTTTTCTACTTTAAGGCAGTCTTATTGCAACATAATTCACGTCCCGTTCACACATTTAGCGTGTATGAGTCATGGCTTCTATTACAGCCAGTCATGCCACCACCACCATCATCAGCTTGAGAGCACTTCATCTACTGAAAATGAAAGCGCAGGCCCAGTGGCAGTCATTTCCACTCCCCCTCACTCCTCCCCACAGCCTGAGGCAACCGCTAATCTGCTCTCTGTCCTGTCCATGTGCCTGCTCTGGACATTTCAGATGAATGAGCCCTTTCGTTTCTTACATCTACGCGTGTCTTTGCAGCATATTGATGAAGCCTTTGCCTAACCTCAGGTCACAGATATTTTCTCATATTTCTTCTAATTGTTTGGTAATTTTTCACCTTACTACTTAGACCTATAATCCACATTGGGCTTTATTTCTATATATTGTGTGAGTGAAGAGGCCAGCTTCGCCATTGTGGAAGAGTTCTCCCAGCAGCCATCTGTTTGGACTAATTGTTCGTTCCTCACGGCAGATCAATCAACCATAGGTATGAAGGTCACACCACAGGCTCCAGAACTGGTAAAGTGTTACTTCCAAAGAGACTAAAATTGAGGCTGGTTTGGCACGCCCAGCCAATGTCTGTCTTTAATTCTCACACATTTCAGTCAGTGAAATGTTTGCAATGAATACATAGTCCTCTGTAGCTTAAAGTTTCCATTTTACTTCTTCATGTGTTTGGGTGTGAGTTCACATATTCACACATGCCTGTACAACACACACTGAAACACACGAAAAGAAGGACAGTGTACATGTACGTGTGTTTTCACATGTGCGGTGTACACAACTCTATAACTGCTGAGTCAACAGCAGCCCCAAATATACCACTCTTTAAGAAAAGCCTGCTTGGTGCACATATGTGGTTGAGTGAAACTGATTTCTCAAATAAGTACTCCGCCACACAGAAACACCTGACGAGGGTGTTCCCTGTTCTGACGTGAAGTGTTTTTCAATTCGGCTTGCACATCTAAATCAGAACACAATGTGTGTGGCAACATATAAACCCTTATGTGTTTACCCTTTAAGGAGAGTACTGCTTCTAAGGGTGCTGGAGGGGCGTGCTGACATCCCGAGGGCAGGGGACGGGTGCTGCGAGCATTCTGGGAAGCAACACTCTTTTGCTCTTTTTTTTTTTTTTTTTTTTTTTTTTTAATTTATTCTTGTTACATCTCTATGGTTATCCCATCCCTTGTATCCTCTCATTCTCCCCTCCCTCTTGCTCTTAGTCATCCCACTTTACTTCTGAATTATGAAAATGTGGTTTTTGTGGCTTATGTTTAAGAACTGCTTGATTCTGGGCAGGTGGTGGCGCACGCCTTTAATCCCAGCACTCGGCAGGGGTGGGGGTGAGGCAGGTGGATCGCTGTGAGTTCCAGGCCAGCCTGGTCTACAAAGTGAGTCCAGGACAGCCAAGGCTACACAGAGAGACCCTGTCTCGAAACCCCCTGTTCACCTTCCCCTCCCCCCCAAAAAAAGAACTGCTTGATGTCTTATCCCATCTTCATCTGATGAACTGATGGTGATTTAATTTCCTAAGGCGATCCAGTGGGATCAAATTCTTTTACAACAGCCCCGAAAGGTCATCTTTTAACACCTGAAAGGGACAGTGCCTTTTCTGTATTTATGGACTGCTAGAAGTGCCCAGGTGATTACAGTTGCTCATGGCTTGCCCATTGCCTTTGATCCCTGTTCTTGGCTGACAATTCTGTAGCCACCATGAGCCTCCCTGTACCGTTACCACACTGCGGGAGATGCACTGGTCAGCCACCATGGGAAGGCAAGTGGAGTGATGACACATTGGGTAATGCATATGGTGATCCCGAGTTATTTCTTAAGCTCTTGGGATTCAGTGGCAGCCAGTGAAAGCAACCACAGTCTTTCCCCTCATGGCCTTGGGGGTAGACATTAATCAAATAATGACATAAGTGGGCCGAGGTCCTACCGCTGTGGCAAAGCACCTGAGATAAGCCACTTATAAGGAGGGAGAGGCTTGGGCTAACTTAGTTTTTAATGTTTCTGTCCGTGGTTGGCCTGTGGCCAGGCAGTGCATCAAAGAGGAGGCGCTGCAGAGAAGTATGACTTTAGTGACCCAACCACACCCTCTAACACTTCCACTGCCCCCCCCATGTGCTCAGAGCCAGGCCTTCAACACATGAGCCCTCGTGGGGGGTGAGGCGTTTAAGATAGTAACTGTAGCAATAAATAATTAAGCACATTATTACCAAGGTGGGCAAGGGCTTTGCCAAGAGGGTAGAGTCCTGCAAAAGCCTTCATGGTAAGATTCAAAGCAGTGATGCCAGAGTCCTGTGAAAGCCTTCATGGTAAGATTCAAAGCAGTGACGCCTTAGATGAGAGAGTTCAGATGGTGAAGACAGGAGATACGCTATTGCAGGGACAGGGAAATGCCCACTTTTCCCCGGATTACAAGCTCAAGGGCAGCACAGCTACTTAGTAGCATCTCACAGAGACCACATTGCTTCGCTTCCATAGAGCCAGCTTCCTTAGCTATAAAGCAGGGCAATGCAGCCCCGTGTCGCTGATGTTAGGAAGCCTATTGGAAATATCATTTACATATGCATGAGTTTTTTACCATAGCTGCTCCATAATTAAATGGCATAATCAGTAGAAGCTATTTCTAACTGGTCTTCCTACATCTCCTCTCTTCTAGACAATTGTAGTCTCTCTAAGTTAGCAGCAACTGTTGGCCTGACACAGTCTGGAGTCACCTGAAAAGAGAGTCTCAACTGAGTAACTGTGGATATCAGGTTGCTCTTGCAGGCATGGCTGTTAGGGACTGTTTTAAGTGTAAGTTGATGTTGGTGGCCCCAAGCCCACTATGGGTGGTACCATCCCCTACTCAGGTTGTTCTGGAGTGTATAAGGAAGCTAAATAAGCAAGGCTTGAGCAAGCCAGAGAGTGAGCCTGCGAGCAGCTTCCTTCCTTGTTTCCTGCTTGATTTCCTGCCCTGGCCCATGACCAGCAAGTGTGAGCTACATAAGGCCTCTCCTCCCATTAGTTGCTTTGGGTTGGAGTATTTCATCACAGCAACAAAGGACACTAGAATGTTCTCTCTTACTTAGTTGTAACTTTTCTAGAATTGGTCCTCTGGTCACTGAGGTCCCTTTAAAACAGTTTCTCCTGTGCACACATTGTATGGGAAACAGTCACCCTTTCTTATCATGTGTGGAAGGAATGGGACCAAGGGGCATCCTCCCAAGCGCTGGCACCAGAGCACAGACAGATTTCCAGTTTGATATTTCTTGACTCAGCAGTAAATATTCCAGCAACTGCCTAGTAATGTCTGCTGTACACACCAATTCAGTAATAAATATTCCAGCAACTGACTAGTAATGTCTGCTGTATACACGAATTCAGTAATAAATATTCCAGCAACTGACTAGTAATGTCTGCTGTATGCACTGATTTAGTAGTAAATATTCTAGCAGTTAAGTAGTAAGATCTGCTGTGTTCTCAGATTCATGAAATCAGTAGTAAATTTTCCAATAATCAGCTAGTAGTGTCTGCTGTGTATACCATAAATAATGAAATCTGAGTGCTTTGTTTTTCTGCCTGGAGGAGGAGAACAACCTTGATCTTCAAGTTTTCCAGTTTCTTCTTCAGCTACCCTGTCAACTTTCCAAATTTCTTTATTTTTAAATTGTATGTGTTTTGTGTAGCCATTTCCTCCCAGTATGAATCATTCCTGCAGGAAATCTCCTTAAAACTGAAAATAAACAACTCAAAATCACTTCAGGAAGTTCCTGAAACTGATCAGATTTACTACCCGCCTCCCCAAGAACAAACAGAAAAGAATGTTGAGATTAACTCTCAGACAAGACAAGACACCAAGAAGACTGAGGCCAGACTAGCCACCTATAAGGAACAAAGACCAGCCAAGCTGCATGGGAGAAGCAGACACTTGCCAAGGTGCCTGGAGGGGTCTTAGGACCTGGAAAGGACACTCTAACCTGTTGAGCTGCCTGTGGTCTGTGTGGTGTGTTCTGGGTTTCTAGCTTCTGTGAGCTGTTACACATGCTGACATAGGTGATGGAGAGCCTGTGCAAGGACTTTCACATCACCACATTCTCACAGCTTGGCTGTTAAGATTTGGGGAAAATAGGGGTCTGGAGAGATGGCTCCAAAGAGCACTGGTTGTATTTGAGTAATTTCTCCTCATATACGTAACCCCTTACTCATATTCCTTGATAGGAATATGTATCCCATTGGTGGCATCCATGCTTTGGTCTGTTGTGAGGTCCAAATATGTGGTGAGTAGACAGACATGTTGTTGCATCTCCTCAGAAGTCCTTCACACAAGAGTATTCTTGTGTGTTTGTGTGCATGAGCCAGAAGAGGGTGTCAGATTCCTTGGCGTTAGAGTTTTAAGTGGTTGAGAATTGCCCAGTATAGTGCTGGAAACTGAACTTAAGTCCTCTGCAAGAACAGCCAGTGCTCTTAACCTTGGAGCCATCTCTCTGGGCCCCTATGTCCCCCAAGCATAACTCTTTTTTTCTTTTTAAATTAATTATTTATTCACTTTACATCCTGATTGCGTCCCCTCTCCTCCCAGCCCCCCCCCCATCCCTGCACACCTCTTTGCCCATTCTCTCCTTTCCTTTTCAGAGATAGGGGAGGTCTTCCATGGGTACTGACTCGCCTTGGCACATTAAGTAGCTACAGAACTAGGAGCATCCTTTCCCACTGAGATCAGACAAGGCATCATAGTTAGGAAGACTGGATCCAAAGGGAAGCATCAGAGTCAGAGAGCCCCCTAGCTCAAGTTGTTGGGGGATTCACATGAAGACCAACCTGGGCATCTGCTACATACGTGCAAGGGCCCTAGGACCAGTCCATGTATGCTCTTTGGTTGGTGGTACAGTCTCTGTGTTCCCCTATGGACCCATCTGATTTTTTTCCTGGTATTTTTCTTTTGAATCATATGTATTTTACTTTCTTATAATCTATTCACATTATATCCCAGTTGTAATCTCCTTACTCCTATCTTCCATTCCCACTCTCTCTTCCTCTTCTGCCCTATTCCCCTCCCCTAGATCTCTAACAGGTGGGATCCTCCTCCCCCACTGTCTCACCGCAGCCTATCGGGTCTCATCTGGATAGCCTGCATCCCGTTCCTCTGTGTTCCCACAGGGCCTCCCCACCAAGGGACAGTGATCAAATCCCAGGCACCAGAGTTCATGTCAGAGGCAGTGGCCCCTCGCCCCCACACTTCTCCATGTGGAGAATGAGCTGTCCATCAGCTACATCTGAACAGGGGTCTAGGTTCTCTGCTTGCAATGTCTTTCGTTGGTGCATCAGTTTGTCCAAGCCCCCTGGATTAAACCTACCTCTAAATAACTAAGTACTAAAAAGTACTGATGTGTTGGTTCTTGCACAGGCTCTGCTCTCCTCATCGAACAGCACCTCAGCTGGTGCTGTCTGTTTGCCTAGAAGATGCTATGCAATACAGAGAGTTCTGATTCATCCTCGGAATCCTTGTGCATTCTTTCTAGGCAGCTGAGTCTTCCTGTCAAAAGTAACTGTGCATGCTGTGCATCAGTGCACTGGGGTGCAATTGCAGTTCACTGCACTTGGCACTGCTGCTCTGGAAGCCTCTTATACATCACTGCAGTCCTACTTTCTCACACAGTTTTTGATACATGATTGATACTTACGTCTTATTCTGGTTTTTTTTGCTATAATAGAATACCCAAGGCTGGGTCATTTATAAGGAAGAGGGGTTTATTTATCTTACTTTGATGGAGGCCCAAGAGAACATCTACTCAGCTTCTGGTGAGACCCCCTAGCAGAAAACAGAATGAGAGGGCAAGCACGTGTGAGCACTGAGCAAATGAAAGACAAGGCTCACCTTGGCACAATTTGCTCTCAAGTACTAACCCAGTCCTACAAGACGCAACAGTTCTGTGAGATCTAACCCAGCGAAGAGAAAAGTTAATGCATCCTCTGAACAAAGACAGCACACACACACACACACACACACACACACACACACACACGCACTCAAATGCATGCACACATCACACACAAACACATACACATTCACAAACATGCACACAGTGCATGCACACACACACATATACATGCACACTTAACGCATATACTTACACACATGCAATACACATGCATATACACAAATGTGTCACACACACACCAATGATACTCTTTCTTAATGTTTCTTAAGATCTGCCCAGAGCCCTGCTCCTAACAATGCCACCTCAAGGATCAGATTTCATCATGGTTTCCATGGGGACAGGCAGTCTTCCAACCTCAGCAGCCAGTCAGTATGTGTTGAAGTAAAAAAATAAGTGAATTAACAATATGCTGCCAGATAAAAGCTTCTCTACTAAAGGATAAATAAAATTAGAAAAGAATCTATTTCTGTGTATGGCTGCTAACTTTACTAGGCCCCAGAAAGCCCACCCATACAGACACAGGATTCTGGGTGGGTGTATAGGTTGCTTCTGGCTGGGGCTGGCGGGTGAGCAGTGCCCCTAGGATGGCAGCCAGGTGGGAGGGACTCATCCTGCCTGACCACCTGAGCTGGGGTTGCTCTCATCATTGGTCCTTTTCAGCCTTGATATTCAGGCCCCTTTTTGCATCTCCAGACCCCTGACCTTCAATAGGGAACTCATATTAGGGTCTTCTGCTTCTCAGCCCTTCAGACAGATGGGAGTTCCTCATTGGTCTTCCAGCCTCTCTATCTCCAGTCTTCTTGGCTCCATACTCCTTGTGATCCCATCTTCCCCTGACAGGAGATTCTGACATGAGGATTGGGGAACAAATATTTTTGAGTGGCACTTTCAGGGGGATCAGTGCATGTTGAAAGCATAGGAAAGGACAAAGGGCAAAGCCAAGGCGGAATCTCAGGAGAAGCCTCAGAATTTTTCCCTCAGGGAAGCCACAGCTTGGCTTGGGGAGGAGACATCAGCCATGAGCCAGGGGGTAGCGTGTAGGCTGAGGAGAACCTTGCATTAGGGCATATCGTGCCTTTGAAGTTGAGTTAAAAAGGTCGCCAAAGTCAGTGTCTGAGAAGAGTCACTGGTCCGTCCACACTGTCAGAAGTCTCACAACTGAACGCTGAAGTTGGAGGCAGGCGGCCTGGACACAGGCAGAGAGCCTGGAAGGAAGTGCAGAAATCACCCACTGCTTCTGCGTCAGCAACTGCTCCATTCAACTGGCAACCCCTCTACAAACCTCTCACTGGACAGCAGATGCTTCTACGACATCGTATTAGGAGTCAGCCCTGTAACCCCTTCTACTGTTCCCCACATATCCATTAGAGTTTGGGATGGAAATGTCCTCTGGCCTTTGGCCCTTTGTAGCTCCCACTAGACAAGTGGAGAGCATCAGCTTCCAGTCTTCCTTTAAACTGTCCCACACAGGAGACTAGCAGATCTGAAGAAGAAAACCCTGAACTGGACACCCACTTGACATCCTGCTCCAGGACAGAGTCCATCTGCTCCGAAGGGCTCCACAGACCTGGACTAGCCCCACTGATTCACCTTGCTCTCTGAATCAAGATGCTTGTCTGGTTCTGGCGTTGTTTAGTTCACTTTACCCCCATGCCATGGGGCCTTTGACACCCCTTACCTGGACCGTTTCCCCTTCTCCCCCTGTGTCCATTTGCTGCCTTCTCATCTGACCTCACCCATCACTTCTTTAGAGAATCCTTCCCTGACCTGTTGGCCTAGGCTGACTCACTGGACACACGTTGCCCTGGAGACCAGCCCCTTTTGGTACCTGGAAGTCAGAGTTGCAATATGTCTATGTGACTTCTGTCAGTTTCCTCCCTGGTACTGCCAGGTTCACATGAGAGGAAACCAAACTAGTTTGTACCAAGCTCCATGTCTCTGGCACCAAGCACTTACAGAGGGATGGATGGTCTCAGAGCACGTCCTTTCTTGTGGTGGCCATGGCTCTTGTATTTCAGAGAGTAGTAGCTATGCCATTGTGAACCCCTGTCCAACCGTTCTTCATCCTTGACTGGTACATTGACCCACAGAGTCCCCAAATAATCCAGTCGGACATATATGTCAAAATAATACGGAGACCAGAAGGAGACAAAGCAGATAACCTCTCACTCTCTCCTCTTGGGCTCAACATGCTCTTTTGACGAACTAGTTATGTCCTGAGGTCAGCGGTTTAGGTTTTCAGTGACATCTAAGTATCACATGATATGCCTGGCTTCTCTACCCATCACTTAGTGATGCATGCAGAGGTGACCCGAGGAAGACCATATGAACTGTCGCTGCTACCTGGGAGCTCTGAAGGGCTGGAGTGTAGGCAAGTCTCAGAACGGATTAGCACAACAAAGCAGGAGGAAAACTAAGATAAAGCTCCACAAAGTGAGTCTTCAAGCCCAAAGAAAGAGTGCCACGATTTCAAAGTCAGTGCCTTTTGGTGATGGGCCCCAAACTCTGTGCCCGGATGTCGAGCCAACAGGTTTTCTGCTTAGGGCCTGCGTTTGGCTGCTCTGCTCTGCCTCAAAATGAGAAGGGAAGCCCACACAGTGCTGTGCTATGACCAGACTCCACTGCCCCTCACAGGGGATGCAAACTGGAGAACAGGAGCATTAAAGTAACTGGTCGCAACCACATCAGTCCCGCCTTTGGTTACAATGGGATATTATAGCTGTACGCGCTGTCAAGGTGTCTGTGGGATATTAAACAGCAAGAGCCAACTGTTTCACAGGAAGTGCTGTCTGACTGTATAAGCAATCTGAGTAGGAAGTTTTTATTTCTCCTTATGTTTAGGAAGTGCTCTGGGGGCAGAGGTCAGTTTAAAAATCTAGATTGATTATGGGTATTAGAAACTGGACACGTGCTATGAAGCCATTCATTCTGCCTTCGATGCTGACAGCTGTAGAAAACAACTTCCCTGTGTACACTGGGATGCAGAGTAAGTTGTTCACATCCCTCTTCTCCCTGTGCCCTGGCTCCCAGTTTCAGGTGCATGGAGAGGCCTGAGCACAACAGTATGGGTGCTGCCTAAGACATGGGCGTGTGGAACTTGTGCAGGATGCAAAGCTCCACCATTCTGATAGTAGGAGACACAAGCACATGTACAGCAGGCACCAAGCAACCAAAAGCAGGTGGTATTGGTGCCTGGATTTTTTTTTTAAATTCTTTTCATATTTTTTGTCTTCATTAAAGCTATCAAATTGGCTATCAAGCTTTTACCACAATCCTGAAAAAAAAAAAAAAAAAAAAAAAAAAAAAAGAGACATAGAGTGATTTTCCTGACTTGCTGAGAAACAGTTTTAAAGAATTCTATTCCTTGGATCATGTCAGGCCAAGCTGGACCATGCACTCTGAAATTAATTTTTCTTGTCCAGTCCTTAATTCTTACCTCTCCCTCATGACCAAATGGATATTTTCTATTCATGCATGAACCATGAGGAGAATGGGATATGATATACCTTGCATGAAAGTTGGCAGCTTGAAGACTTGACGTTACCTGGCTTGTTAATGTCTGTGACAGGGACAGGAAGGTTGCTTCAACAGAAATGAATGGGCACCTTAGGTCAATCTCCATGCGTCGGTTTACAAGGACCGAAAGATGTTTTCTTGAAGTCCAGCTCGTGTTCGCTGTCTCAACAAAACATCCCCCCCAGAACACACTAGTGCAGGACTGAGTTTTCCATGGCACAGTGGAGATTGCAATAACGTAGTGTACACACACACTGATGAGGGGCTGGAAGGTGGGAGACAGAAGGTTCCACACATAAAGGAGAGGTAAGGAAATGGCAACGCTAACACACTGACTTCCATGATGCGTGGTGCACGGGTTACAGTATCATAGTGTGCCCAGAAAACTGTTTCTTACACATTGCGTCTTTAATTTAATGGCTAAAGAGATTCACCAGCTATCACTATGGTATTTAAAGATGTGGCAGCAACATGAGCTGTGAGAAGGTTCAGGGAGAATGGTTTGTAAGGTGGGAGAAACCAGATCATATTTACTCGACACTTGACACCAAGGGTCCCAAGGGGACAGACCTTGCAAATGGCCGAGGGTGGAGCACAAGCCATTAACATCACACTCTACTTAGAAAGGGAAGACCCAGCGTGCAAGCATGATTGGAAGAAATAACATATGGAGCTTGAAGGATGGAAACTCCACTCCTCTACCATCTGCCCCTCCCTGGGAGTAAGTCATCACCGAAGACAATAGGAACAGAAGGGAAAACCAGGGGTGTCCTGAAAACACCAAGAACCAGCTGAGCCAGGACTGAGCCTCTGTCTACACTGAGGGGCCAGCTGAAATGGAAGACTGAATTTGTAACCGTGCTGGCTTGCCCTAGCACGTGTTCTCCAGCAGCTCGGGTCTGACCAGGCCCGGCATGCAAGGAGATGTGACTTGGGTTCCAGTATTGCTCAGACTCTGACTAGGAGCACAAGCTTACAGAGGTGTGTGAGCCAGGAGGGCTTGTGGTCACCCACCCAGGAACAGCGGTATCCCAGGGGAGGGGCTCCACTGTAGAGCCCCGTGACCCCCTGGGGTAGCCTGGGGAGTGCCTGGAGCATATCCAACTCTGAGCACACAGCTGCTAACGTGCATGATGAGGCGCCAAAGTTCTTTTTAAAAAGTAACACGGTGAGCTCAGATTCTTTTCCATTTATTATTTGGTCTGAGAGAGAGGCCTGTTTAGTTTTACAGCTGTGTTTGGCCTCTACCATATTACCCACCCTGCTTCTCCTCAAATCATGCTTTTCCTCCCTTGCTGGGCAAGTTAAAGGAAAATAGGGAGACCTGGGCAGATGGATGGGGTAAGGGGAGGGGAGGAGAAAGAACAGAAAGACAATGTCTGTGTTTGGGGTTCTATATGCTCCCCTTTGCTTTGACAACGTGCCATTTTCCATTCAGCAGCCTGGGCTGTACCGGCCTGCTTCACCAGACTTCTGAGTATTGAGAACCATGGAAGGTTTGGTGGGAAGGTGATGTTACAAACCGGAAGCTCATCAGGCGGCATGAGGCAGAGCTACCGCTTATTAATTGCCCTGCGGAGGTTAGCACACGGAGAGTTTGGATTATGACCCTGGCTTCTTTCCCCAAGACACACATTTCGTGCAGAGCATCACAGCTGATCAGATCGCCAAGTCACAACCATGACTCAGCACACTGAGATTGTAAACTCTAAAGCGGGGGTGGACGCTCCTGACTCTCGACTGTTTCCTCTGGCATGCCTCCCTCCGGGAATTATTTTGGGTTATAGTGATGAGCAAATCAGGGATGGCATTTTAAGAGATGCAGCACGCCCGTTTTAAAAAGCTTTATAATTACAAGAGAGTTGGCACCGGGAGATGTATTTCACTGTCCTCATCCTTAGAGTTGTAACTAGATCCCATGCCATCAGCAAACCTGGGGGCTTGTAGCTATTTCTTTCCACCCTTCAGCTGGAGTCTAAGCTTACAGCTGCACAACCATCACGTTTCTGCAGCAATGTGGTGGTAGTGTTTTTCAGTGTGAAGTCAGAAGGAAGGGGACATATAGGAAAGTCCTTGGATTTTTCTAATTCTCTGCCTTCTAGTTTCTAGTTCTAGGTACAATGCCTGGATTTCAGGGTGATGAATTTCATACAGTTACTGCTGTTTTTCTGATTGTAGGAGTGATACTTTTTATTGATTTGTGGGTTTAATAATACAGTTTGTAAAATGAAAAAAAAATTAAACTAAAAGTGAGGAATGTTGTGCTTTTTCATCACCCAAGTGCTGATGACATCCACTTTACACAGAGACCCTAGGCCTGCCCTCCTCACTGATGACAGGAGGCTCTTGGGGAAAGCAACGCTGCAGCTCTCAGCTTCCACTCTGCATGGCAAAGTGGGCTGAGAAGACCTCTCTTGCTATCAGAGTGCTCAGCACGATGCCAGGTACCAGTGAGCACTCAGGAAACGCCCTGTCTTCTCCAGCATAGGAGAGGGGTGAGGCGCCTCCATGCGTCCTCTGCTGAGTGTCTGATAACAACTTCTTTCTTCCTGGCTTCTCGAAGGATTTCGTGCTCTTAGGAAGGAAGAAGGAGATGCCTGCTCTGTCTGCTCAGCAGCGTCAAGCTGATGAGCTTTAGACATTAAGCCATCGTTAGACTTGAAGAATCCCTAAATCGTTTTCTAATTATTAAAAAGAGCCAAATGAAATTAGCATTGATAAGACTGAGCCTGCTCTTCTGTGCTCTGGTTGAATTATTTCAACTCAATCCAATCTGATGTCACTAGGGACTGAGCTCCCCCTCCCCACACACACCGCCCATAGCAATATTCTCATTTGCACAAATGTGTTTCAGTTTTCAGAGTAATCTGAGTTGTGATATCACAAGTACTCTAGGAGAAGAGCGGGATGGCCATTGTCCAACAAAGACACTAGAGGTACAATTGTAGAACTAGGCAGACCAAAGCAGGACCGGGCCTCAAGTTGTGAGGTACGAGCTCCCCAATTCTCACTCCTTGTCTGCTCTGACTCTTTAAAACTTAAGCAAGACACTTATCCAGTGGCTCTTAGATTAGGGGTTGTATAAAATTGCCTGGGAATCCCTGACAGGGCGAGCTTAAGTCCCACCTCCAGAGATTCAGAAGCATCGATTCTGGGGGGAAGTGTGCATGCGTGCAAGCCCAGAGCCTGGTAATTCTGAGAAGCACAGAGGAAGGAGTAGTGGGGTTCCTAGAACTCCTGTGGTTGGCCAAGGCGTGCCTAGGCCATTTTTCCCATTCCATTCCTATGCACAGTGTAGGTAAAGGAGCTGCAAGGTAAAGGCTCCCAGTGTGAGTGTCATGCCAAAACACATGTCGCCTGACACCCTCACATTTATACTATTGATATGGGTCACAATCCTACTGCATGTCACATGTCACATTCCCCTATGTCTGATGGTCAGCAAGAATCGCACACCCGAGCCTGCCATCAGTGAAATAAGACATGGTGTCCCACCTTAGAAATGGACTGGCTGAAATCACATGACTGTTAGAGAAAATAGCGAGCCACAAAGCCTAGCCAGAACCACTACAGACATCCGTGTTCCCAGACTAATCTCAACACTCTTTCTCCTAAACAGACGTTTGCTGGGTAAGCTTAATATATTTGCATCACAACTTCTCCCTGTTCTTGAACTGTCATGGTCAGACCCTCTGCTTCCTCCCACATACAGTCTTGACCTTGCATACTTTATTTAAACATGCCCAGGTTCCAAATCCCGAAGTGTTAGAGTGTTGTTACTTTCGCCTCCGTGTTCAAACGTGCCCTGAAATACTGGACGCTAACTCCGGTTACTGACCAACCAGGTCTTCTCACTTCTGCCTTGCCAGTGGCTGGCAGGGACATGCGTCAATCAAAGGCTCTTTCTCTTCTGTGTTCAGCTCTAGATCTGACCAGCAGAGAGAACAGCATTGAATCTTCCTTGTTTCTGCAGTAAACAGGCAATGTCAGGTCCAGCCCATCATTAAAACTCATCTTACCTTTGGCCTCTCGTGCTCCCTCCCAGGTGATAATTGGTTCAAAGCTTGACTGATACGTCTATTTTGTCCCTAAATCTACAAGGAACAGATGTGGCAAGTGTAATTTTATTTTCCATGCTGAGTAAATGGTTGCTTGAATTATATATGAATCCAATATATCTGCAGATGGGAGAGTGTGATTAGAATAATCCAGACTCGGGAACCATATGGTCACACACCAGCATCAGAGTGACCAGTGTCAACCTGAAAAAACAAAACCAAAAACCAGCCAACTGGAGTTGACCTGAGGCCCTAAGATGAGCTATGTTCATTCACAATTTGATTGTTATCTTCTGAGCAGAATTGCAAATTACATTTGACACTGTAACTTTAATATAATCAACTACACAGAATTGCCATAAAACCCTGTGAAGTGGGAGCAAGAGCTGATGCACCGTTCCATTGACCTTCTCTTCCTTTCCTTCTTTCCCCTTTTAAAGAGACAACAAACTTCCCTGTGGCTTTCATGATGCTCACTTGTCTATCTCCCTGATCCCCAAACTGATGTTGGAGGTCTGGATACAGCAGGCACCCCCTCCTCAAGACACCAGGGATGCCTTCAGCAGAACATACATTCTCAGAAGTGCGAGTGCACTGGGGTTTCTATCTGTACTTGTAATATGGTCAATAAACTCTGACCAAGTATGCAGTGTGTGCTCGGCCCAGTTCCAGACAACAGAGAATAAAAGCCAACCAAGTGAAGGGATACTGACAATGAGCAAATAAGCAAAACAAAACAAAAAAAGTCCAACGTTACATAAACAGTACAGATGAAAGTAAATCATAAAGAGAAAAATAGCAGGTTCTGGAACTTTCAGTGTTTATAGGATACCTAAAGTTGAAGAAAGTGTTATACAAATATCTGGGCCAAGCAATCCAGGGAGAGCCAAGGTGTAGAGGCCTTGAGGCAGAGGGATGTTTGATGTTTTTAGGAAGAAACAGCAGGATCCTTATGAAGGTCAGAACATGCATATGGCCAGAAATGGAGGTGCATGCATGCCTGCAAGCCCAGAAGTCAGGAGGATCTCTCTGCCCACTTGAGGCTAGCCTAGGCTACACAGTAAGTACAAGACCAACCCGGGCTACATACACAGTCCCTGTCTCAAAATAACAAAAACAAACCAGATATCTTACATATCAACTAATGCCCTGCCTCTTATCTGTGCAATAAATCAACACCAAATCATGAACTAGAGCCAGGTAGAAGAGGCTCAGAGACAAAAGAGACGTAGTATTTTTATCACCTAAAACCAATACATGATGATGCAAAGATTAAAATAAACTGGCCTCTAATAGCCACAGAGTGTTCTATTTGGAGATTTATATAATAACAGGTTGGTGTCCAAAATATCTTAGAAACTACAACTCAATAGCCAAAAACCTGAAGTGACAAATTTAAAGAGGTGCTGAGAAACAGTTTCCTGGGTCCAGCCATCATAGGAACAAGTTACATCTCGTGGCAGGATCAAAACAATCCATGTTCCCAGGCCCGGAACCCAACTCCGATCCTGCCTCCTTCACGTGTTTCATGGTTGCCTGCAGTGTGGCGGCGGTTATCACGTTATCTAAATTAAGGCCCCCCAGGTCGTAAACGTGCCGCCTGACATAACTGCCTACGTGCAGCTTGTCTCTTCTTGCCTAACCAAGCTTGTCGCCTTGGTTCCCTTATCAGTCTAGATTCCAGGCCTCATGACTCAATTTACTACAACAACCCACCCTGTCCGCCTTGCTTTGCGTCCCTATCCTTTAAAAAATGTTGTACCATCCCCCTTCCGGATGCGGCTCAAACCCCGAACTGGTCGTCTCCCTGTGCGCACAGAGAATAAAGCTTGCGTTTAAGCCTCTGTCTCTGAAGTGAGTTTTTTCGGCTTCCACCTCAACCCAACAGTGGGAAACGGAAGGGTAGCTCCTGAAGGGGATGGACGTTGTCATCTTTCTAATTTTGTCATGACACCATGTATGTGTGATACAGCAATCATATGGCACCCCATTAATATATCTAACTGCTGTGTGCCCATTCAAACTTTATCAAATGGGCAAAGTAACTAAATAGCGACTTCTGCTTCTCAGAAGATGACACACACCTGACAGAAGGTTCATAGAAATGAGCTCCACATCACTAACCTCAAAACCACGGAATATCCATCCCCTGACACCTTGAAGGCAGACTGCCACAGGCTAAGAGATACTAAGTGCTGCAAAGTGTGGAGAGCCAGGGTCTTACACACTGTTGAGGGATATAAATAGGCACTGCCCTTGTGGGAAAAGGCACAGGGACTCCTTAAAAACCTAAGCATAGACCTACCATATCATCCAACAGTCCTGAGTATGCTCCCAAGTACTGAATATGATCCCAAGTACTGAATATGTTCCTGAGTACTGAGTATGATCCCAAGCACTGAGCATACTACCGAGTACTGACTGTGGTCCCGAGTACTGACTGTGGTCCCGAGTACTGACTATGGTCACAAGTACTGACTATGGTCCCGAGTACTAACTGTGATACAAGTACTGACTATGATCCTGATCTGGAGTACTGATTATGATCCTGAGAACTGAGTGCTCATCCAGAGGCTGCTTCCTCTGTTTAGCTTGGTGGAGCTCAGTTCTTAGTACAGGGCTGCGAAGTCTCAGGAGGAAGCTAGAGTGTCCCAAGGCCTCTTCCTGTTTGGCTGGAACCAAACCAGGGCAACCTCAAAGAGCTGAGAGCAGAACACAGGTCTCTGCCTAATACTGAGGGCTCCAGAGGCTCCCTGTGGGCTCCCTTGGGCTCTATGGGGTGCTGGGTAACCCAGGGGAAGCCTGCCTCCAGGCTCCAAGACAACCTTGCATGCATTTACCTGGTTTGCTCCCTACTCTGCAGGAAATGGGGGCATCCAGGCCAGTGAAGGAGGGCAGTGCTGAGCGCAGACCTGGCAGTAAGGGTCATGGAGCGTCCCCCACGTTGGGCTCCGTGGTGGCATGTGTGGTCTATACTTAATTCCCACCTATCTCCTGCTAGAGGTGGCTCTCTGGAGAGGGTGGGGATGCACACTTCCCTTCCGCTCTCAGTGTCTCCTCTCTTCATGTTTAGTCCCTGTGCTAACAGTCTGCCCTGGGAACAGTTGCTCTGTTTACTGGCTCAGAGGTGCAGTTCCTCCCAGGGAGTTTACCATCTTCCAGGTATATTTTAGACTCTAGTTAACCTATTATTTGAAGTATTCTCAACACACACACACACACACACACACACACACACACACACACACACACAGAGCCACCCTGTGTGTAAATGTTTTACCTAACTAGACTGCCTCACTACACAATCAATATTTGTCAATTACACATTGATACAGCTGGGGGAGGGGGCGTGGAGTGGGCTCGGAGTAGTCCAAGAAAGTTTCTAAAATGTAACTGTGTCTAAGCAGAATCTTTTTTTCTTCAAAAACAAATCCCACCCAGATGTTGACTGCAGATAATTAGAAGCTTTATCCATATTAATCCAGATATTGAAAGTGTTTATCTTTAGAAAGGCAGGCACTCTATTTTGGGAAGTTGAAAGCTTGAAAAAGTACAATGACTTAACTCTGATTTTTTTTTTTCTTTACAAAAGCTATAATTCTCAACAAGCTGTTATTTCCGAGCGGGACTTATTCCTGAACATCTTTTCAGTTTTTGCCATCTTTTATGAATTAACAAGCACAATTCCTTGTAACAATATGGAGAAAGGGAGCTGATTTTATGGCAAATTACAGTAGCTCATACCCAATACAGATTTGTACTGGTGACCCGCTTGGCTACCTCTGATGACCTCTCAGTTACCACCCAACATTATTTTTAATGCAGCCATTTCTACATCACTGCTTTGATTGCTCTGTAACATGTGGCAGTTCTCAGGGTGTGGCTGTTGATGTTAGAAACCCAGCTCACTGTGTTGAGACCAGCACAGCTTTGGGATTGACCAGTCCAGGGTGAAGGGGAATAAGAAATGACAGACTGATGTTCAGAAAAGCTAGCATGGGTGGGCTCCACACTCTGACGGCCTTACAGCAACAGAGATCCTCAGCATGTTTCTGGTGAGGAGCACAGTGAGGAGGAGATGGGTTACCTCTCCTTGGAAGAGAACTCTGTGGGGCTCAGTGTCCAGTGGGTCATCACACTCTCAGCACTCTGACCTTGAAAGCTTCGGCAGATGCTTGGGTGCACACTGCCAATATTTACACTTCCATCAGAACCAGCCATTGCTCTGAGCCGACCCGTCTTCTGTCAGTTTAGAGCAGGTGGCTAGGAACTGTTGGAGACAGAGCAGTGTGGGTGATACTGTCACTTGGTAGCTGAAGATGTTTAACCTAGGGCAAGTGACTCAATGCCTGCGATCCTCTGTCAAACAAAGCAAAGAATTACACCTGGCACCTTAGCACTGTTAGTCCTGGTGTCACTTGTCCCATGTTCAGAGATTGTTATACTTAATGTTATGGAGAAACAGCGTCTGTGTGTCTGCCCATTGACCCAGGAACTGCAGCAGCCCTACTAGAGGACAGACATATTCACACAGTTCCCCCCTTATCTCTGTGGGGGTCAAAAGACAGAGACACCTCCTGGGTTTCATAAGCAGGACAGTAAATACTGTGTTGATGTCACCTGAGCTTGTGGTAGCCCGAACATGGCCCCCAATTCTTGGTTTTGACTTCCCAGAAGGAAAACATTGAGAAAATGAGATTTTTTTTTTCCCGTTGTTAATAAAAGTCTGCTTTATCTCACATCAGAATTCTAAAGTGTATTATTTTGAAACGGTTAAAGTGTTTCGCTACTTTAACGTCTTTTATGCAGAGAGCATCCAAAAGAAGAATTGTTATTAAACACTCAAAAGGAAAAAAAAAATCTCTCAGTGCAGAACTGGCTGTTTAATAAATAATCCATTGAATTCTTGCAGCTCTTTCTTTCAGATAAAAAGCAATGGCCAGGCGTGCTAAAGAAACCCATCAGGGCAAACCCACACCCAACAGAAAGCGTCTCACAGACTGAGATGGAAATGCAGAGAACTAGAGAAGCCCGCAGTTGTAGAGAGAACAAAGATGCCTCTGGCACTTAGAAACGCATTAGTCTCTGAACTGTGTGCTCAAGGAGAATGGAGGGAAGCCACAGTGTTTGACGTGTGTCAGGGGTGTCCTTCCTGCAAGGCATGTGACAGGTACACATTAGCCTGAGGAGGAAAAAAACGACCCAATCAGCCCATTTGCTGTGAGACCTTTTAAAATCCACAATAGTGTTTCACTGTCCATCTGGCCACTGTTTGCCCACTGTGTGGATATGAAGCCACAAGCCCGTCACCTCCTGGGGCCCTCCACTGTGCCAAACCTGTCAGCTCCAGGATGCTGGAGTTACCCCATTTTGGCACTACTTGACTTTCCTCAGACATGCACCCCCCTCTGTCACCAGAATGTCATGTTTAGGAGTTCTCCAGGGCCACATGGCCTCCCTCTACCACCGTTGACATAGTTTGCACCTCCTCACCATCCAGTGTGGCCACGAGCCTGACAGAACTCTGTCATGAGGTTCTCTGAGGCCTCTCTTACCTCCACAAACAGGCATCCTAATTTCTCCTGCACTCACTGTCAGGTGTGTGTCATCATAAGAATGGAAAAGTCACATCTATATGTCAAGATGCAGTATAACTCTGGACAGAGAGAAGGCTTCAATCAATATCTAAATAAATAAATATATCTATGATGTGATATAATCAACAAATAGGGCTCTCTCCAAATTTGATAAGTATCCTTGGTTTGTCTCTCATTTTCTCAGAGGAGGCATTCGTTCTACAGTTTCTTGAGGTGAAGGTAGGTTAGGCTGTTGAAGTCTTAGGATGCTACTATAGTTTACCAGGCTCCCTAGAACCAGCAAGCCCATGTTAGAAACTGTCCTGTGACAATGGGAATGATTTCAAGCTCTTCACTTCTAGACAAAATTGTAAAAGTTAATATATAAGACAACAGATCTGTTCTGGAGTCACTGGGCAATGCTACCTTGCTCAACTTTAATAGGTTCATATAAATTATCAAATATACAAAACCACTATTACACATTTAGAACTATTAAAATGTATAGCCTCAAGTTAGGAATAAAAGTCTTGCTAGACATGGTCGCGCATGCCTTTAATACCAGCACTTAGGAGGCGGAGTCAGGTGGATCTCTGTGAGTTTGAGGGCAGCCTGGTCTATACTGATGGCAGCCTGTTTCACATAGCAAATTCTAGGGCAGCCAGAGTTATATGGTAAGACCCTGTCTACAAATACATAAAATTAAAAAAGCAATAAAAATCTTGAAAAATTAAACAAAGCATTTGTCTGTGGTCCCGACTGACTGGTCCCCTCCTCTCAAGTCTAGCCTCTGAGGGCAGCTGACAGCTGCCCACTGGGTGCTAGGTGGAGGCCATGGCAAGCAAGCTTACCCCCAAAAACCTACACAAGCTGTTCTGATGAAGTAGCACAGGGCTTTCTCTGTGCAGCCTTTCTTTGTTCCAGAGGCAGTTGTTAGCTCCGGGACCATCTGCTCCTAAGTCCACCCAAGAAACCCGATGGCTTTGGAAATTCACATTTAAAATATTCATGGGATATTTATTTGGCTTTACTCAACTCCAAACCATGTGATGCCACCACCCTGCGGTTGTTGTATAAACCACAAAGGTGGTCATCTACTATGAAGAGTCAAAGAAGTAAACACAGCCATCTTCCGGGGGGGAGCCAATATACAGTGGGCTTGTGTTTCTAGGTTGGGGAGAGCATTGGGGGAACACTCATATCATTGGCAAGGCTGGCCTAAAGCCTGAAGACAAGGCAGCAGGCACATCACCGTCTGAGCATTGATTACAGTTGTCTCTGGAGCAGGATTCAAGTAGGAGTCCAGAGTGGGGGGGGGGACATGAAGGGTCAAGATATGGACTCCAGGAGAGTTTATTCAGGGGATGTCACACAGTAGGATGGACTAGAGAAGAGGGTATATGAGGAGGGCGCTTAGGATCTGGGGCTCGCATAGCTGGTCGGGTAGACAGGACCTGATAATTAGCACTTTGCTATACTGAGCTGCAGAGTCTGGATTTTTATCCTCCAGGTAATTGGAGCTCTTTACCTACTCAGAAGGATAAGGAGATTAAAAAATAAAACTGTTCTTTATTCTTTAATTTACATACTCTCCATTAACTCTCAGACTCTTTTTGTGTTAAGAATTCTAAACCGATATAATTTCTAACTGTATTCTAAATACTTAGCCTTGTGCCCACAGACAAGTGTAGCTCCTGCCTCCTCATCAAAGAAGCTTCTTTTTGCAGCAGACAGAAACTATTTTGGAAATCCACAACTGGTCAAAATGTCTGGTATAAGCTGTGGGTGCCTGCCTATCCATACATCTATAATTCAAACTCTAGACATAGGCTCAGGGGAAATTGTAGCAGAGGGGACAGAAGGGACCAACCGGCTGCTAGACAGCGTCTTCTAGATGTGACAAGAAAGCTGCACCATAAAAAGTCAGTAATATCTTCACCTAAACGAGATGCGAATAATGGCCATGCCAGTGGACGTGCCAACAGGAATGGGAAAACCTCACAGGGCCTCACTCCTAGGGAAGAGCTATAGGCAATCATGGCTGCTGAGAGAAAAAGTCAGTGTCCTCTAGGGACAAGGCCCTGAAAGCAGGATTTATCCAGTTCTAAGTGGTCAGCCTTAAGTATCCCACACACAAATTAGTTATAGGAAAAGGGGCTCATGAATTTGGGTGGAGGGGAAGAAATAATGTCAATATAGTATTCATTAATGAAATTCTCACAAGATCAAAACAGTGTATTCTAGGTAGCAAACTGTTGAGTGCTGAATTTCTCACATCTTCCCCTTCTCCTGCCTGCTTGCTGCCATCCAACCTACCTGAGGGCTGTACTGAGTTCACCATCAGACAGTTGGAACCAGCTCAGAACCAAGCCTGCCCCTTTCTAAACAATGGCATGGCCTCATCTGGCCATGGGATAGAGGGCCAATTTATTCCCCTCTCCCTCTCCCTGCCCTTCCCCCTCCCCTTCCTTCTTCTTCTTCTTCTTCTTCTTCTTCTTCTTCTTCTTCTTCTTCTTCTTCTTCTTCTTCTTCTTCT
>OU015746.1:86487506-86519484 GCA_907169655.1 Acomys percivali | reverse complement strand
GTGTGTAACCATGTGGATGGGAGGCAGGTCTGCAGTGTGTAACCATGGGGCTGGGAGGCAGCTCTGCAGTGGTAACCATGGGGATGAGAGGCAGGTCTGTAGGTGTGGGGCTTCAGAGGAAGGGGTAGCATTAGACGGATGAAGTGTATGATACTTAAAATAGGAAGACTATTCCGAGTGGAACTGCTGTAGTAAACCACACAGTTAGTTGTCAAAGCAAATAGGATGAGTGAGTCTTTGTGTGTGCAATTTTTTTTTGTTTTTTGTTTTTTTGTTTTGAGACAGGCTTTCTCTGTGTAGCCTTGGCTGTCCTGAACTCACTTTGTAGTCCAGGCTGGCCTTGAACTCACATCGATCCGCCTGCCTCTGCCTCCCAAGTGCTGTGATTACAGGCATGTGCCGCCACATCCGGCTCATTTGTGCAAAATTTAAAGATCATATAGGAAATGAGAGATTCCCAGGATGAAATGCAGAATACAAGTAAACAATTAACAGTATGAAACAACTGCAATAAAGAAATTGTGCATCCTTGGTGCTGACCTCATTGACTGTAAACAGCAATGAAATCCTGAAGACAAAAGACCGAAACAACTGTACATGTGCAGTGCACTAGTTGATAGAGCTGTCTCTTGAGGAAATGTGGACAAGAGCTTAAGACCCAATACATACGTATCCTGGAACTGAAAACCTGATTAAATAGTAGGCAAGTGGAAAGGCCAGGTGAGACACTGCAAAACAAAGGCAAGAAGGTAAAACGATGCTGCATGTGGTGATGGATTAGACATGGGAACATTAATGTCAACCAAGATTGACCCACTCTACTTAAAGATGACTACACAAAGAAGCACTGTGGATATAGCATATATATGTATTTTCTTATATGTTTGCTGAGAGGACATAGAATTTTGACACAAACTACCTCAGCCAGGTGATCAAAGTCATCACCAACAGCCATAGATTACTTTGTGTTGGCTCTGTTTCTTAACAATTAAACTTTATTATACAACCCAACTAGCTTATACAAGACGGAAAAAAGGTTAAAGGGACAAAAGAGTGAACCTTCCGGTATCCGTTCCACGGGATGAGTCCTTAGGTGTCTCTCTGGCCCGCGTGATAGTCCAGCCTGTTCGCTTTCTCCACACGCTCTCTCAAACCCCTGGCTGAATCTGTTGTTTTTCTCTTCCCCACCTGCCTGAGTCACATGGGAAGGGCAGTCTCCTTCTCCCGTTGAGGGTCCATTAGGAAAACAATAGCCCAGGTGGGGTTCCCAGGTCTGCTTCCTGAATTCCAGGCCCAGGATGGCTCCACTCAGTCTATCACAAGGTATTCATGGGGTGCCCCAAGGGTAAAGCCCGCCAAGACTGCTTCCACCTGTGACAAAGCTTAATCTTTCCCACAACTTTGTCTGCACACAAGCTACTGGGAGACCAATCATGTGAGGGGAAGGGGCTGGAGTAGCAGGGATGACAGCTAGACACAGAGTTAAGATGTGGGCCATGGAGCCAGACAGCAGAGGCATCAGTACCACGGGCTCCTTGGGGAGATGCTCTGTGAAGGCAAAGATAGAAGGAAACTCAAGGTCAAGAGGAAGGCCGAACCTGATGGAGACTTGATCGTGATTTTCTATTGATGGGGAAGAAAGCAAGCAACAGAGATGATTGGTTAGGTGTCTGTAGGAGATGAGAGAGCAGACAAAAATAAAGCACCAGCCTTTTGGATATCCACTACTGAAACATATAGTGAGAATATCCACAAAAGCACATTCGTATCTTCAATAATCTTACTAGGAGAGAGGCAAGACTCAATCTATACTCACACTAAGCCTTCCTCCCTGAGTAGATGAAAAGGCAGTCTTATAAGCATGATTGGAGGAAGCTTAATGGATACAGGTGACACTGGGTTGCTCCACATCAAAACCGTAAGAAGAATTAGAAGAAAAGAAGCTAAAAGGAGGGGTTGGAGAGATGGCTCAGATCTTAAGAGCACTGACTGCTCTTCCAAAGGTCCTAAGTTCAATTCCCAGCAACCACATGGTGGCTCATAACCATCTATAATGTGATCTAATGCCCTCTTCTGGCCTGCTGGAGAAACACTGTACACATGATAATAAATCAGTCAATCAATCCTTAGAAAAAAGAAAAGAACCTACCAAAAGGCGAGGGGAATGACAGCACAGAAGCTGTAAGTAAAAACAGACATTCAGACACAGGTTTAGAATTGACTATGTCTATTAATATGCATGCATGTGCTTCTTTGGGCCACTGAGAGATCCTAGGAGCAATGACGCCACACTAGCCATAAACACGTATGCTTCCCAGGTCCGAACTTCCAAACACCACTTCCTGAGGAGGCAGAGCTCTGGGAAAGGAGATCACATCTGAGGCAGGAAAGATACAGGATGAAATTAAAACCTCTTGGGATGCCAGAAAATCAAGAAATGGTTCAAAAAGCATGAGATAGGTCAACTTAACACAGAAAACAGTCGGAAGGAACTGTCCACAGTTGAGCTGAGGGAGTTAGGCCCATAAGATCAGTAACAGACTGACAGAATGCAAGAGATAGCTGTGTGTACCTAAGAAACAGGTAAATAATCAGATAAGCAAATAGGGGAAGTGGTCCATCCTGGTTTGGCAGAAGGACTCCAGCCAGTGAATATAGAAGGAAAGCAATAAGGGAAACTTCAGAGGAAAGCTGGCTGCATCGTCTTCACGGAGTGGTGGGTTTTTCCACCATGTGACATGTGACATGTGACTATGTACACACTCTCGTTCATTATGGAGACTAGTCCTGCAAATATACCCATGATGTAGCCTAGTAACAAGTTGTTAATCATCTCTACTGCATGGTTCTTTTCCAATCTACTAATGACATTTTCTGAAATCCCTTATTATTGCAGTTTTTAATTTTCATTAATATCAGTGTAGTAGCATAATATGTGGTCGGGATAGTCCTTTCCACAAACGATTAGAACAGATAATTTAGAACTGATACTTCAAAAATAAAAAGTTTAGAAAGAAATGAAATCTTGCATTCCTGGCATTTTTTTGGTCAGAGATGATATTATAATAGCAATGTGCCAGGGGTTGTTTTTATGAATCGTAACAGTGTATTGATCTATAGGAAGATGCTGGTACATGGGGGAATTGGTTATTCCTGAAGAGCTCAACTATCCTGAAATAAATTCTCTAATACAATATAATTTATAACTGCATCAAACTCATAAAATTGTTGGGAATCAGCTCAAGAAAGAAGTGCAAGACCATCTTAAAAAAATGAGTGCATTTCTGAGGCTGCGAAGGTGGCTCAGTCAATAATGTGCTTGTCACACAAGCACGAGGCCCTGAGTTTGGCTTCTTAGCACTCACGTAGAAATCTGGGCATGGCAGCAGTGCCTGAACTCCCATCCCTGGGGAGACAGAGACCAGAAGACCCTGGGCCTCTCTAGCCAGACAGACTAACCAAGTCAGTAACATCAAGGTTCAGTGAGAGACTCTCTCAAAAACTAATGTAGAGAGTGACTGAGAAAAACTCGTAAAGTTAGCCTCCAGCCTCCACATGTGCAGGTGTGGGCATTTCACCTGAGAAATAAAAAGCGACCCACTCACAGAAAGACAAGAGCTACAACATTTGTAGTAGCTGCTTTATTCAGAATAGCCGCCAACTTGGAAGAATCCACATGTCACCAAGGAAATGAAGCAAATCCATCTATCCCCACACCCTGGAGTGCCATTCCTCAGAGGAAGAGAATGAGCAAGCTATTTGTCCAGACAGCAAAGATGGTCTCAGCAAGCTGAACCTAAGGAGGCAGATATGAATAAACATGTGCCTTGTGATTTCCTTTGTATGTCATTCTAGACTTGGCAAAATGAACTCTCTCTGCAATGCGACAGATCAGTGTTTATCTCAATAAAGTGATAGGCAACTTGAACACAAGCTTGCCTGAGGGCTGGGACTGGAGCGATGGCTCAGCAGTTAAGAGTGCTGGCTGCTTTGGAGAGGGCCTGGGATTCAGTTCGCAGCCTCACATGGTGCCTCACAGCCATCCATAGATACAGTTTCAGGGGATCAAATGCTGTCTTTTGACTTCTGAAGGCACTGCGTGCATATGGTACACAGACATAAATGCAAGCAAACCCTCTATGCACATAAAATAAAAAGTAAAAGTTTTTATAAGTACCTAAGAATATTTAGGACTGGTTAAAATGTTCCATGTCTTAAGCAAAGTTGCATTTACACAAGTGAATACATACCTCAAAACTCACATACTTAAAACACACGCTTACATACTTGTAACAAATTATGATTAAACACTACTAAATGAATGTCTGACAAGCTCACATGGTGCTCTGATGGGACAGTAGTAGTTCAAAATCAAGAGACAGAAGTCTCTTATCTCCTATGTCCTGAGACCCTGCTAATGGCTAAGGCCCTATGGCAGGGAGTCTAGGAACCGCCCTTGCTCGCCTGGTTGACACTGGGCTGTGAAGTCATCTTTTGGGGACGCAGTAGCAAGACCTACCCACCATTATGGGAATGTAGGAGGGGGAACTAACTGCCAACATGGGGTGCCAGAGGGAGGCAGCAAATAACTCACTGAAGGAAACATATCTGGCCTGGTAAAGGGGGGAATGGTAAGTGGTTACTAGAAAAAACAACAGGAAAGAGCTTAAAATGGGGGCAAGAGAGTGGAAGTGGACAAAGGCAAGCCAGGCCAAGACCCACGCACAGGAATTCAGGTCCCCCGCCCCAGGGTAACTGTGTGTGAGGAATTACTCTGGGAAAAACAGCAGCTGTATCTTGGGAGTCAGGGGGTTGGGGTGTTACAACAGGTGAAGGTGACGATCTGTGGGACCATGGATCAAAGGACTAAAGAGAAGCTAGCAGCTCCAGTTGACTAAGATGGTAACCATTGCAAACACCCTACATCAATGGATCAGCAAGGAGGTAGATTGTAGAAAAGAGGTGAGGGGATTCCATGGCACCTCCTCAGCTCCCTGAAGCAGTCACAAGTTCAAGTGCATTGTCCCCCTCAAAATGATATTGGCCCTAGCCCCAACCTCCTACAGCTATTAAGAATTATTTCACATACTTAGTGACGGAGTCACTTCTCAGAACCAGAGCCCCTTTGTGATAAGAACACCAGCTGTTCAAACGACCCTTTACAGCCACCAACCCTCGAAGGAAATTCAAAATAGCAATGCCCCACACTCTTGGGTACTGATCATCTCCCAATATTGGGTATGAAGCTCTTAGATTTGGTCAGGCCCCAAGTCCTCACATTTGGTTGGAATTCCTGAGCACTTTATGGTCGTCCATGAATCCAGAGCTAACGCCCGAGCTCGCTGTTCATTTCTCTCCTGCATCCCCAAAAGCAAGTTAATTTTCTTTATCCTAATGAGATCCAGACTGCAGAGAGTGCCACTCTGTTTGGTGTCTGGCGGCAGCTTGCATATGAGGTCACCTGTTTATGTCACTCCCCGTTTAAGTACTCAGACAGAAAGAGGAAGAGGCCAGAGCTCACTGAACGGTGAGAAGGGGACAATGAGACTCACCCCTCTACTGGGAGTCAGGCAAAGAGGAAACGCTTCATGGATGCTGCATTTGTCCACCCAATACTTGGCTCTGATGCATTATGGGCCTTGTATTCTTTTCTGGGGACCACTAGAAGGGGCCCTGGACAATCATGAGGGGGCTCCCATCAGCTGCTGCCCTGCCTGTGTGAAATGTATCCCGGATGGACTTGTAGATATATCAGGCAGAACCCGACAGATGCTCCTGAAAACAAAGGGGTGCTTTCAGCCCAGAGACTCTTAGGCCCTGGTGTGTGGGCACATGCAAACAAAGAGCCACAATTTGAAAGAGATCAGTCATCACCCCAGAGGCTTTGACTTCCAGGACCATAGGAGACTAAGAAACTTGTGGGTGCACATCTCCCCTCGCCTGTGCCTCCTCCCCTGAAAAGGGCCTCTCAATCTCTCAGAAAGCTGCTGGCCACACTTCTCCCCTCCTTGTCTGATCCTATAGCTTCTGTCTTCACCGCCAATGGCCTTTCTTCTGTGAAGACTTTCTGATCACCCAAGGCAGAGTTCCTCTGTCCTTGGCATCTGCACGGTTCCCTGTAGCTGAGCTTAAAGAATGCATGGGCTTCTGGGAGTGCCTTGATGTGAGTGTACTGACAGAGTTGTCCTTGAGAGGTGCTTAGATGTGGCTTGTGTCCCATGGACGCCTGTGTTCCAAGGCTGGATCTCAGTGTGGTAGTTTTAAAGGGTAGGTCTACTGCAAAGTAATTGGGTCGGGAGGTTCAGCCATCAGGAGGTTCTCATGAGACCCTGCTTGGTTCAAGACTGGCTTCTGCCTGCTCCGTGGCTTTCATCCTGCCACATGACTGCTCACTCCTGCAGATTCTCCCATTGCTATGATGTCATATACCATGAGGTAGGATTAGACAAAGCTAAGCCAGTGATGTACCTCTGGAAGTCAGAATTGAGCACTACAAAGTCTCTTGTTTATGAAGTGCAGCCTCAGTGTTCCACCAGATTTAATGAAACATGTTCTGAGATACGTGGTGGTTCTAAAGCACTGCCGGGTCCCTGGAGAGCCACAGGCCTATGAGCCCCAAGTCCTACCTTGTCAACAGGGTTGAAGGTGATGCTTAGCAACCATTGCCACACACTAGGCCACGCTCAGCTCACAGAGGACCTAGCAGGAAGGTCTAGGCCCTTAGTTACTCAGAAAACTCATGCTGAGTGGTCTGGGCCCCTGATTCTAACAAGGAACCAACCAGTGTCCTGCATGGTCCAGAAGACAAGCAAGGGTCCAAGGACCTTGAAGATGCTAAAAGCCAGGAAAGAAACCACAGGGTGGTATGTGCATGAGCATGCATGGCATCCCTGGGAGCAAAGAGGGGGCAGTGAAAGGATGAAGGGACGCCAAAATAAACCCCCAGCAAAGCAGACGTGAGTCAGGTGAGCAGTTTCAGACATGTCAGACATGTTCCACAGTGCACGCCACAGGTGACTAGAGAGGTGGGACATCAAGAGTGCCAGTAGGGAAAGATCCTGACCTCATGGCTAGCACCCGGTTAAACACCATGCCTAGAACCCAGTGACAGTAAACCCTATTCTATCAGGATGAGCCTAAGAAGGCAGTTTCACCTCTAAGACCATCTTGTTTCTACTATGGACAACAACAGTGCCCACCTCGTAAACTGATGAATGACTTTTAATTTGTACCATATTCACGATCTTGCCCTCACAGACTACATTCTCATCAACAGCACAGGTAATGTGTTCGGGCCAATGACAGGCATCACGTTGGCCCTGAAAATGTTACCACTGCTCTTCTTCTTTAGTTTCTGCCACCATCACAGTGATGGTTACTCCAGCTCCTCTACAAAGAGAATGCTTCTCCTACCTTCTAGGAACCAATTTCCTCTGAGGTAAAACACTCCACCTTGGAGAGAAGCCTGTGAAGGCACGGGATGTTCCAAAAGGAGGTGAAACCTTCCACCCTGTAAGGAAGTTTCTTAAAGCCAGGAAGTAAACAACTTAAAAGGCTCAGAAAGTTCCTGAAACTGACCAGATAGGCTATCTCCTCCCTTTCCAGGCACAGTAATAACTATTGCAAAGTAATAGTAAACAGTAACGACTACTGCAAATCTCTCTCAAACCATACCAGCTGGAACACTCCCCAACCTGTGGAGCAGCCTGCAAGTCATGCAGTAGGCTCTAGTGTTTCTGCAGCCATGAGCTGGGCTTTGGTGATGTGACTGTCTGAGTCATTTCTGCTCCTATTAAGTAACCCCACTCATAATCCTGTAAACTACTCCAATAAAAGTCATTTGTTCATCAAGTTTGACTTTGGTAATGTCTTATTTTGGCCTGTGATTGGTTCACTATCTGGCGTGAGTAGATGTTTCCTCATGTCTCCCCGGTAACAGTGTCACATAATAGTACCAAACTGCACTTTCTGGGGATTCAGAGCTTTACTTCATGTATAAGACAGTCACGTTAGTCTAGCTTTCTTAATTCATACCCCAGTGTAAGGGTACTGCCTTATGTACTGAGTGATAATTAGAAAGTACATTTGTTTCTCTTTTAATGGGCAAATTAAAGACATCCCTGAGGGAAAAACATGAACACAGTGAGATTAAAGTTATTTCTTTAAGGAGACTGACCCCTATAAATTAACAAGAAAATTAAATGGACTAGAACGAATGTCCTAGGCACTCTTGATGCTAACCAATAAATAAAATATTAGCAAATGGAACCCGGTTAAAGAACAAGACCAGTGTGACATCAGAAGGTTCCCATCAGGAACCGCACTGATGTAATTAATCACATCAATATGTGGAGAGAAGCAAAGGCAACGGCTGTCTCGCTGGTGCTGGAGAAGATTCCATTCGTGGTCAGAGAGAACCAGGAGAGCACATGGTGACAGCGGCTATAAGAGAATCTATGAAAACCAAAGCAAATGCATGGAGGAGAGGAAGTGGTGGGTGGGGCTGGAGATTAGAGTGCAGGGACAGGGACAGTAGGAGGCAGGCTTACACCAAATATTTTTAACATTTATTTATTTATTCATTTTACATCCCAATTGCGGCACCCTCCCTCCTCTCCTCCCAGTCCTACCCTCCCTCCCTCTTCTCTCACGCTCCTCCCCTTTTCCCCAGAAAAGAGAGCTCCCCTGCCCAATTAGCCCACCCCAGCTCATCACGTCACATATTGGACACATTCATAGCCTGCATCACAGAGACCACAGAAGGGAAATGTGTAAGTATTAAGGAAGTTGGTGAGCTGCCCACCTCTTGGTGAATTATATAGTCAAGGATCCTGACTCTGAGCCAGATCAAAGGGTTTGCACCTGGGCTCTGTTGCTCATTAACTGTGTGACTTCAGACAAGGTGATGAACCCTTCTGTAGTCACGTAACCCATAAAGTGAAACTTCAGGATAGCGTTGTCTTGTGGAATGGGAGATGGCTCACTTGGTAGAGTGTCTGAGTTCACATCCCCAAAGCCCATGTAAAAGCCAGCTATGGTCATGCACATCTTCAACCCTAGTGTAGGGAAACAAGTCACACAGGTCCCCAGTCCCCAGGGGCCAGCCAGTCTAGCCAACTGGTAAGGGTTGGGTTCAGTGAACAACTCTATCTCAAAAGATGAGGTGTAGAGTGATGGAAGGAAACACCGAACTTCAACATCTGACCTTTACATGCAGGTACTTACATGTGTGTGCACATACATACACGCATGTACAAACATGCACGCACACACTGCTTCTTTCCAACTGGGTATGCCAAGAAAAATGAGCACAAAGAACTGTGAGGCCCGACAACCAGAGGAAGAGGTGAGAATCATTGCTGCTGCTGCCACCGCCAATCAGCCAATCAGCAGCAGGAAGGCTCGCCAGAGGGTCAGGAAGAAACCCTGGAAATCCACCATAACAAGGAGAGAGCATCAGGGAATGGGGGGGGGGCACAAAGTGGAGGGGGCACAGCCAACTTCAGTGGGACCCAGGAGTGAGGAGGGACCAGGAAATGGAGTCACTGCTTGCTTCTTTGTGTATGACACTGTAGCTATGAAATGTGTTAGTGCAATATTTTGGTAGCTTAGAAATTAAGAGTGCGAGATGCTGCCATTGGTCGAAAGCAAGTGTATAGCATTCAGGATTCTCAATATGAGCTTTTGCAAATGCAGCAAATCTACAGCACCCAAAGGAAATTTCAATTTAAAGATATCTGGAGAGGTAGCTCAATCAGGAAAGTGCTCGCTTTCCAGTGGATACCTGAGTTTTATTTTCAGAATGTACCTTTAAAAAAAAATCCCAGACATGGTAGAATATGGTTGTGACACCAATGCTGGAGGGTGTGAGTGGGGCAGCCAAGTCCCTTCAGATCTCTGGCCAGCCAGCCCAGCCCACTTGGTCACCTGCTGGCCTATAAGAGTCCCTGTCTCAAAAGAAAAGGTGGCTGAGAGTTGTCTTTCTAACTTCCACATGTATGCAATCACATGTGCACATGCACACACAGAGTCACAAACCTTCACACAAATATACACACCTCACTAGCACATGCAAAAATAAAATAAAATAAAATAAAGAAATTTTAACCTACTAAAGAGCAACAAAGAAGAGTATTGTTTTAAAACCCTTATGTGAACTTCCTCCCAGGGAGTCCAGCCACCAAAGCAAGCAGGAGCAGATGAGCTCAATTTTACTTGTGGAACTCAAAATGAGAGCAGAGGCGCACGTCCAGTGGTGGCCATGGAGATGCGGAGGAGAGGCTGTAGCGCTATCCTTGAGAGAGTCCTTCAGAACTGTGCTGTGATCCATGGCACCACTGCAGTGTCACAGCTCAGAGTCCTGAGAACTCACCTGGCTCAGAGGGAGAGGGAGACACACAAAAGCCAAGCGCAAACCAGAAACATGGCCCAGATCCCAGCACAGCCTGAGAGTGAGGAGCATGGATTTTATTTAAAGGACAGCTTTGGATTAATTTCCCTCACTTACCAGCTTCCTGGCTTTGGGAAATGTTGCTCTCTCTGGGTCTGTTTCCCCCATTTGTAAAAATAAGTGACAGAATCACCTTTGTCGGATGAAATGCCAAGACACTTCAAAATAAGTAGGGAGTTTTAAAAGTTTGTTCTTGACTATGTCTCACAAAGACCTTGCTAAAACAACAGTTACGAATTTTTTAAAAGTGTGATGTGTAAGAACAAAGCAAACAGAGAAAAGATGAAGATGACGAGGGAAGTGTCAATGTTTCTGTGTCTAGAAAAACTGTTAAAGGAAAGTAACAGATGAGCAGCCAGCGCTGAAAAGTGTGTGCACAACCTTGGAAACTTCAGGAATAAAACAGAATTGCAGTGATGCAAGTGCTGTGGTTTGAATGAGAAATGCACCGCAGATTCCCTGCCTTATGTAACAGGGTGCTGCCCTCCTGCTATTGGACTGGAAGGTACAGGTATATGGAGTTCAGAAACACAAGGGGGCGCTGCAGAGAGGTGATCAACCATCATGTGTTCAGGCTGTCTAAATATGGAGGCCTTTCCCTGAGTGCTAGGGTGCCTGCAAGCCAGCCTTCCTTTTCTGCAGCCATCAACGAGCTCATGGTCCAATGAATAGCTTTGAGCCTAAAAGAGGACACGTACTTGGAAAGCAGTCTGTCCATTGTGCGGGCCTAGAGCAGCAGCTCTCAACATGTGGGTCATGACCCCTTGGGGGGGGGGTCAAACAACCCCTTCCTAGGGGTCTCCTAAGACCATCGGAAATGTCAGATATTTACATTACGATTCATAGAAGGAGCAAAATTACAGCTAGAAAGTAGTGACAAAAATAATTTTATGGTGGGGGGGTCACCACATCATGAGCAATTAATGTGCAGCAGCATTATGAAGGTTGAGAACCACTGGCCTCTCAGTGTACAGAGGGGATACTGAGATCCAATAGGGTAGGGCCCTCTAAGTCACAGAGAACTCAAGTCTCTTCAGTGTTAGCTAATTTCACAAACCTTCCTCTCCACTGCCCCCCTAACCAGGTTTCTCACACATCATAGTCAAAATGTGTCTGAAGTTACCCCTACCATCACATGCTTACTTTTGCCATCAGATGGGCTTTTTCCTGTTTTAAAGACTTAGTGGTCAGCTCTGCAGTGATTCTACCCAGTGAAGGAGGGTTCACGGGGGGGGGGGGGGGGGGAGAGGGGTTGGGAGTAGCCTGTCCCCTGAGTGGCTGGGAGGGAGTAAGTAGCCTGTCCCCTGAGTGGCTGGGAGTAGCCTGTCCCCTGCAGCGAGCGTAAGTGTGCACAGCAGACCTGGCTCACATTCTCTGCCCTCGCATAGGTTTGACCTAACTGCTCTCCACATTTGTTTTCTGGTCCAAACAGCACCCAGTGCATTTCCACTCTAGAAGAGATCTCCAATCCCACACAGAGATCAGGTTATCAAGTTTGACCTTCACGAAGTAAAATATAAAGAAAACTCTTTTGATAGTTGTGAAGAAGCCACAGGAGCCACCACATTCTCCAGCTACACACCAAGATGGCTTTTAAAAAAAATACCCAAATGATCAACACATAAGCCACACTTTCAAGTGTACTCATGGACCTCTTTGTCTGGTGAGACAGGGCTGTCAAACCTCTTCCCGGCCATCACTGGCAAGGACCACATTGTCCCAACCTTAGGGCAAGAGCTCAGCTGTTGACAAGCAGCAGTGTAGGTTCCAGGACAGACACCTACACATGGGTTCTCAGACACAGGCAGCTCTCCACGGCCTCAGCTGTGAAGGTGCACAGCCTCTGCTGCTCACCCGGCCCCTAGCCTGCCCCAGGTGGCAACACCCAGCTAGCAGACTCCACAGGACACTCCAAGCATCTTTATGCCCATGGCTTTTCAGCCTCTCTTCTTTCTTAGGAACAAGGACTTTCTAGACATCTGTTCCCAGCCAATGGAGGGTTCTTTTCACTCTGGCATGGCCAATGGAAGCCTCCGCTTGCCCACTGAGACAACTACACATGGAACAGAAAATGTTTACTGTCTACGGTAAACACAGGAACTTCTCTCTGTGATGACAGACCGTTCCATCAGATCTGTTTTGGTCTCTTTTGCCTTGTCTGAGCTTGGCCCAAGGCTTCACCTTTCTTCATGACCAAGAGGTGAGTTGAGCACAGTTTCCCTCTTCCCCTTCTGCGGCACTGCCTCCTTTCCTCTGTGAAGAGACACAAGAAGGAGAAACCACACTGCTCTCCTTAGGCTTAGGCAGGCCAGAACCCAAGGTAGAGGCCAAAGAGTTCTAGAGCTTACTCAAGGGGACACTGCCAGCTGTGGCCATGGCCTTTCAAGAGCAGAGTGCATATCTGTCTAAAACACTTCTGTTTTGTCCTTGGATCTATGTGGGCCTTTTCCTCAGTAAAAAAGTGGGAGTTTCCCATTAGCTACAGCTGAATGAGTGACAGGGCCCCGTCCAAAAAGTGTCCTCTCTGTTCACTGTTGGGTTTGCCTTCCTTGGGACCCTGGAGAGAGAGTCTGAGAGCTACTCATCTGTCCCTTCCTCTTATCTGTAATTCTCAGCATACCCTGGTGGGTGCCTCAGGAAGAGCCTAAAGAAAAAGTGGAGCAGGTGCTACCTCAATGACATATTGGAGGGTTGATGCAGAAACACTGAAAAGGCCTGGGCTCCTCAAAAAATTCTAGCACTTTCCAGGCATGTGGCTGTACTTGGTGACACTGGGTACTGGTTGTGTGGAGGTCCTCATGAATGTGTCTAGGCGCCTTAATCCGTAAGGGCTTGCTGAAAATGCAGGCGATTTTCAAAACTCTAAGTTGGCAGGGATACAGCAAGACCAAGAACTGAAGTACATGGCTGGAGAGATGGCTCAGCCGCTTAAAGGCTAGGCTCACAACCAAAAATATAAGAACTAAAATATGGACTTTGAAAATGAAGGCCTTTTAAAGAGAAAAGTTAAAACACTTAAGGGAAAACGGTGTAATAAGCAAGATCGTCCAATTTAGCCAACCATTCCTTGAAAATGCTTTTTTCTTTACACAAACAAAAAAGTGGGCTATAGCTAAATCAGCTGGAGATCATTTCCACACTCACATGGACTTCCAAACAAGGGAGAAACCAGAATCCAACAGTCCTGTGGTTAGGAAGGTGCTCCCCACTCCTAGGTGGGGAGCTCTCCCGAGTGAGACACCACTCCCCTGTGCACACTGGATGCCACTTCTACACCCCCACACATGCACCCGCTATTGCTAGAAAACCCATAGGCCCTGAAGGATCAGGGTCTGACACACTAGACACGTGGCACAATGGTAGTGAAGTTGTTAAAATGGGGAGCTTAGCTTGCTCTTAAAGGGGTACAGAAACATCCCCACCTTTGGACCCATTGCAGGTTCTGACAGACTGCAAAACCTGACCACACATCAGAGGCCTCATGCAATGGGTAAGCAAGGAAGGAGACGCACCACCACTCTCATTTTCCCTGCCCAAGTCCTTCTGTTTCAAGATGAGCTCTGTCCAGGAGGCCCTATCGACCTAGCGAAGAGAGACTTTTGACTGGCGAGCCTACCAACACAACACGAATGCTGACAGGAGCCAGAGGCCCAGCAAACATTGCGCTGCCATGTTTCACCAGCACATGACACCCATACACGCAGGGAGAGAGCTCTTCGTGCTCCATTTCAGCACGAGGTCTGTCGTGGGTAGGCTCTGTAGGCTGAAGGAACAGCTCTTTAAGGGAAAAGTTTAAAACTGGATTTTCAGGACAGTGGGTAGGAGGGATGACGTGCCATTAGGATGTTCCATCTTCTGGTTATTGGGCTTCCTTTCCTTAGGACTCGGACAAAGGCTCTGAGAAGGAAAGAGGCTCTGAAGAGCGCTCTCTAGTCCCTCCGTCTTGTCCATTAATTCTCAATGGGCCACACATACACCTCAGAAGAGCTAAATGAGACGCTTTACATGACTGGTTGCCTCAAAAGAGCTAAATGAGAACCTCTACATGATTGGCTGCCTCAGAAGAGCTAAGTGAGACCCTTTAAGTGATGAGCCCAGCACAGTTCCCATCAACTCGCAAGCCCTTCTCCAAGCATGCTTGTTCCCTCAAAGGTCTCTCGAGGGTCTGATGCCTCCACTGCACTGTACAGGTGGGCTCATCCTCAATCCTCAAGGAGCATAGACTATGAGAGACACTGTCCACACGGCTTTACCCAGCCCTTCAGTGCATTAGCTTCGCCCTTTGCATGCACAGGGCTGGTTGTTCTTTGGTCCTTGTCTGGGTTGACAAGGAAATGAGCTGCAGGCTGTTATCTTCCAATAAAGAAAGTACATATGGGAACATATGTTGATGCTGTAAACCAAAAGTATCCATGGTGACCATTAAGTTATCATTTCTGATATTTTCTCATGTGCTCTGTGGGGAAGCTACCAGCAGAACTGAAAATATAAGGGTAGAATCAGACCTGAGGCAAAGCGAACACTCTTGCTCTGCTTCTCTTTGGCAATGCCACTAAATTTACTGATGGAATAGCTAGGAAGTTTGGCTTTTGGCTGCATACTGCTTTCTGAAGGGGGGATGGGAATGCTGGCTATAAAACGCTACCCAACGCACATCAAGTCAAGTCCACCTTCCCTGTTCTTCAACACCACACCCAGCACCACAGACTCTCCCAGGGACAGGACAGTGAACTGACTTCCTGTGCTCATAGACTCCACACACATGTGCATGCACAGGTTGGGGCTGGAATCAGATGCCTGGTCTGATACTCCACTCTGCAGTGTGTCCCAAGTAGTCCATTAGTTTCCCGGTCCTGTTTTCTGTATTTTCCTAAGTCAGTCTCATCTTAAGTGTGGGAAAGCTGAGGCCACGGTTGGAAGGGGAAACTGCTTCCATGAATTAGAACTAGCTGAATCTGGTCTTTGTTGTCCAAAATAAATGCCAAGTTCCTTCTGAGCATGACTTCTCAGCCATCTTGTCACCATGGTGTCTGATCCCTGAGGAAAATAGGGCACATTGTCAACCGCCAGGTCCCTAAAGTGTCCTATTTCTGGTCCTGATGGTTCTTGCCAAGTGAAAAAAGGCAGGAGAAACTGCTGACTGGGCTGAGGCTGGGACATCCCGCTTCTCCCAGGCACTCTGGGAAGTAGGCAGGCCGGAAATGTCAGTAGAGAGAAGCTGCCTGTGGGTAAGCACTCAGCTAGCTCCCCCTTCAACTCCTGAAGACAGAAAAACAGCCACTGATACACAGTCTAAGTGGTCAGACTCACAAACGTTTCTCCCTGTGTGTCTCCAGCACAGTAGAAAGGGAGTGGAAAAGACAAATGCTTATAAGCTTTGTGGCCTCTAAACTTCTGGGAAGTTTCCTGTCAGGCGCGTGCAGTGTTAATGGGGTCACCAAACCCCCTCACACTCACTGCTCCCTATCTCTCCCCAGTAAGTTTCAATAAATGCCGTCTCATGCTGTCGCTACGCAGGCCCAGCCCAGTTGAGTTGTGGATGTGACAGTGGCTAATCTGATCTGGACAGGTGCTTCTGTTTATTAAGGGACCCACACCTGTAGCCAGGAAGCTAGGCCTTCAACACCCCGCAAACACATGCTTGGTTTTTAAAGTATGCCCCCGAAACATTGAGCCTTTCCAGTTCTCAAAGATAAACCATAACCCCCATCCCATCTCTGCATGCGGCCTGAACTTAGTCCCTTGCTTGTCATGAAGAAAATACAGAAGTCTTGTATGGTGTGGCATGCCCTTCCCCTCAGTTTACACAGGAGGAGGACACTGTCATCATGTTCAGCTCTGAGGCTACAGGCAAGGAAGATGGACTTTGAGCCGATCCGTCTATGGAGGCTGTAGCCCTCACCAACAGTATGGCTAGAGAGATGCAAGCCAGGGCCACCCAAGACAGCTAGAAGCCTCCGAGCTGTGCTGCGGTCCCTGGTCCACAGAAAAGCTAAGATGAGAACTCCCTGTTGCAACAAGCAGGCCTGCGTGGAGTGACTGAGTCATTAGCCCAGTCACCTCTGGCCACCCACGTCGATGCTCCCACAGTGTGAGCCCAACACCTCACCTGTTTCCCCCGTCTCCCCAAGATGTCTCTTGTGCTGAACCCTGGCAGATCAAGCTCCCTTCCATATAGCTCTTCTTGCCAGGTGCCCTTGGCTTCCAACACCTAAGCTAGTGGGGTTTTGGTTTTTTTTTTTAAAGCTAACTTGCTTTACTTTCAGCTAGCAAAAATGCAAAGCATAATGAAAAGCCGAATTCTAGCAGCTCCATCTCTGAAGAGGTACTGTTCCTCCGCTAAGCCACTCGCAGGGCCACAGCACTTCCACCATCTTGCTGCTCTGTGCTTCATCTGATTTTGAGCAATGAGACCAGAATTTTCCACCCCCAGGAAACACATGTGTGCTGAGGGAGTTTGCACGTCAGGCTGACGGCAGAGGCAAAAGGAAATGTCTGAAAGTCGGCTGTGACTCTTACCCTGCTGTACGTGCACTTTGCCTTGTATAAGCTATCTAGAACAGTTGTCCGAGGGACAGAATCACACAATCGTGAGCGCAGGTGGTCCCTCTGTGGTACTTGGTGGCCATGGAATTCCACTGGATGGAACTGATACAAATGCAAGTGGAGTTGAAGCCCTGTTGGGAATTCAGAGGCTTAGAATGCTTCAGTGATAGGTCGCCTTGTTCCCCGTATCAGGCCACTTAGGCAGATTGGCAGGCACTGTGTTTTCTTTCTTGTTCCTTTTGTTCCCTTTGTCCCATCCCTGGCTCACACTCTGATATCTGGGTGTTAAAGCACTCTAGTCACTTCAGAGAAGTTAGGAACAAGTGTTATTACTTGTGGCAGGTCTATCACCACGGCGCCTGCGGTGCTATCCTCTCTTGTTTGTGGCATGCTTACGAGGTCTTTAAATTGCCTTGGGACAATACAGTTTTTAACCTTGGAGAAGCAGACAAGAAAATTAAATTGAGGTGTCCACTTCTTTCACAAATAATTCATAGCAAATAGCTTGGGTTGCGAGTTGCTGACTTTTGTTCCATTTCCCTAACCTTTCCTGCCTCTCGGTGAGCAGCTGATAGTGGTATTTGTGTGAGGGCCCCAAGACTCTTGCCTGGTGCTACCAAATGCTCGATCCACCTTGATGTGCAGACTACACCAGACTACAGAGTGGCTCTCAAGTTGTCCATCATGTGGACCTACCTGGAGAGCCAGAATGGGACAAGAAAGTAATATTAACAGTGACTAATATACTTACTGCTTCAGTGTACCACACATTGCTCCTATGCAGGGCCCATTTAGCCCTGGGAGGAAGATTCTAGTCAGTGTCTCCATTTTCCAGGTGTTGGGACTGAGGCACTGACTACCTGGGTAACAAAACACGTCCTAGAGTTTGTTGACAGTCGAGACAAAGAAGGGTTGTCCCTGTGGGTCCAGCTCCTTTCCTCTCCCCTCCCTGTGGTGTGATCTTGGGTTTTGATCTCAAGTGGTTTTATCCATTTTCCAACACCACACCTCCAAATTTGAGTGACCGCAGCTGATTTTTCTTTTGGAAGCACAGATTTTGTTTCCAGCTGGCTGCCTCAGAAATCCATTTAGTGAGTGGATTGATGAAAAGAAGACACCACAGGAGCTGTTGTTTGAAATGGAATTCCTCTGTCTAGCATTCAAGCAAATCCACGCCTTTGTTTGTTTGTTTGTTTGTTTGTTTTTTTCTAAGTTAGATTTTCCTTTCTTCATCTGATGAAGCAGCCTTATCTGTCCTTACATGATATTTCATGGGATGCCCTTCCATTCTGGTAGCCATGGCCTTGGATCCAGCAAGCTGAGAGGTCTCACTCTGAAGCTGGCTCGTGCTCTCAGCATGCTTGAATTGTGAGAGGAGGCTTAGGCTTGGCCATTCAAGGATGAATGGGTCTCTGGCATCAGCTCACTGCCAGTGTCTTACAATGATGTTGTTCATCCATTTAAACTGTCCTTATAAATAAATGACACTACTTAACTCTGTTCAAGGAACACTTCAAGCCAGATCATATTCCCATATTAATTTTAGGTAGCAAGTTCCCCTTCTCTGAAATGACACCTTAAGTCAGGCATTGTGGTACATCACTATAACCCCAGCACTGAAAAGGAGATGGTAATAAGACCCGCAAGTTCAAGGACAGCCTGGACCACATAGGAGAGTCTGCTTAAAGTAAAAAAAGGAAGAAAGGAAGGGAGGGAGCGTGGGAGGGCGAGAGTAAGGGAGGGAGGAGAAAGGAAAAGAAATAAGTTAAGATGTTTTTAAGCAAAAGGGCTAGCAAGAGGTATAAATCACCACAATGCTTGCTACAAGAGCCTCAGACTCAGCCCTCAGAGCCCACATGAAACAGCCAGTCATGGCGGCACAGGCTTACAACGCCAATGCTAGAGGAGTTGAGGCAGGCATGTCCCAGGGCTTGCTGGCCAGCCAGCCTAACCGACTTGGTCATCTGCAGGGCACAGAGAGACCCTGTCTCAACAACAAAGTACAAAGTTCCTGAGGAAAGAACTCCATTGGCCTCTACATGTGCACCTATGTATGCACAGCCACACACATGAAAATGCACTGACATATATACACAAAAAATATTTTTAAAAATTAAAAAAGAAGGAAGAGGGAAGGAAGTCAGCCTGATGTAAATATACATCCTAAGAATGTGTTTCTGTATGTCACATGCTTTCTATGAGCTGCACTTTAAGTTTCCACAGCAAGCCCTTGGCCCTTGAGCTGCATGTCACACACAGATGACGGCTCCATTCAGGTTGGAACTAAAAGCAAATGACGGGGTGGGAAATGAGTCACGCATAACTCAGCCCAAAGAGCAGAAGCCACACCATGCCTGAGCAGAGGGAAATGTAGTGAACAGATTGGAAATACACAACTCTTAGGAGAGCCATGGTGAGACTCAAGGTAAAGAACCTGTAGGTCATCACTGCCCACTTGGGGCCTGCACCTGCCCAGCCAGGCCCCTTGGCCCATGCTACTGTGGAGGCTGCTTTGTTGCTGCCATATCTGCTGTTTCCATGGTCACCAAGGCCATCTGAAGATTCTCCTCTCCTCTCCTCTTCTCTCCTCTCCTCGCCTCTTCACCTCTCTCTCTCTCTCTCTCTCTCTCTCTCTCTCTCTCTCTCTCTCCCTGACCTTAAGTGTCCAAGCATTTTCCCACTGGAAGGCCTGATTCAGAACCTGTGGTGGAGGGTGTGGTGAGCATGGCTTACAGTTTTCAGCCTCTGTGGTATACAGGGCTGCCCCACCCACATGGGACCCCCCCAGAGACGGGACAGAACTCAGGGGCCCGTGAACTTGGATGAGGAAACATAATGGCATTGCTAATTTCACTAAGACCTTGATGGATTTAAGCATGCGGTTCATTTTGAGGGCTTGCTGTGAGACTGTGTCTCCCAGTAACATCAGCAGCTATGCCTGTAAAGGCTCACCAACATGGCTGCCCAAATGCAAGCCGAACAAGAAGGGCACCCATGAACATGACAAACTAAATAGGGGAAAAGTTTATGCCATATACATGGAGGCTTTGGCCAGTGGTGGGACAGGATCCATGGAGCTGCTTAGTCTCTCACAAGCTTGTTAATACTAAAAGAAGAACAGCAAATTAGAATCAGAGTTTCAGCCCCAAGCAGCAGGTGCCTCTGTGTCTGGGATGCTAGACTTATGGGAACATGGAGTCTTCAGTTCTGGATCCAGGACAGTAATGAGTAAGGATAAGCCTTGTCACCATCCTTCAGCCCAACACAACTGCACCACTTTGCAGAGGCTAAAGACACAAGATGGGAAAAGCAAACCTCTTGCACTCCATACCTGCAGAATGTAGCAAAAAGGGCAGGACAAGACTTAAACAAACCCAGGGACTTGGCGCAGCTCTGTCTGAGCATGCAGTCAAAGAAGTGTTGTCCAACTGAAAGCTATTAAAGCACAGTTCTGGGGCTGGTGATGTGGGCCTGTGGTTGTGAGTGCACACTCCTTTTGCAGAAGACCTAAGTTTCCAACACCCATACAGGAAGGCTCACAACTTCCTGTCACTCCCATGCCTCTGGTCCTTCGGACATCAGTATTCATGTGCACATATATCCCTCATGCACACATAGTTAAACACTTTTTTAATCTTATTTTTAAACCCAAATTCTAATCTCTAATTTCCATAAGACTACCCAAAGAAACCTAGCTCATCACTCCCATTCTTTCCTGCCCAAGATTCTGAGACTATCCCAGACTCCCTACCCGAGGGGGGGTACATACAAGGGCCATCTTTCCTCTTCTGAACTCTGAGTGTGCACCCTTAGGTCTGCAACCGGGCACTTCACTGGACTCCAACTTCTCCCTGAGCCTCCCAGGAAAGCTACACAACCTAACAATTTCATGGCCCTGTTTTCCCTGCTCATCCAGGGCAGGATCCTGGGGAACCTTATGCTTACCCCAATCTGACCACTTTGCTCGCAGCAAATTCTCCACACCGTCTCGCGTGCACAGAGCATCATTTCAAGCAACTGTGCTAGTGAGGATAATGCGTGCCCAGGGAGGCATATGTGTGCAGAGGTGGGGGCTTTACTCCAAATCCAAGCAGTCAATTGCTGGGACCAGCGTGAGCTCTACCCTGTAGGTTTCAGGATTCTAGGCTGTTCTAGACCCAGAGGAGCTCTGGCTGCGGAAGAGGGATTGAAGGCATGCTCCATCAACCCCACCATGAGCAAGTGACTCCAAAGACCAAATGGAGTGTAAAACAAGCCAGGCTCACATGCTCTATTTTCCAGACCACTCCAGAAAAACAGCTTGGAGGGAGAAGAGGCGTCAGCTACTTGGTCATCAGGAGTAGAGATTAACTATGTCACCACGAGAGGACCTGAAGTCCTTGTCAAGCAAATGTTAATAGTACGCTGGCTAAGGCCTGAGTCTTCTGCAGGCCAGTCATAACTACATCCCAGCAGCCCTTTGACAGGGTCCTTTGTGGAATGTCATTCGGGGTATAAGGCTGATAAATCCTCACATTCCAAGACTGACCCACTGGCTAGCTGTGAGATGCTGAGCAAGGTGTGTCTCCTCTCTGTGTGCCTCGGTTTCCACATCTAAAAGATGAAATGAAGCACCTTGCACAAACTGCTCAGAATGGCACCTGGTGCATGGCTAGCTATGACATGTTTGTTAAATTGTCTTGCCATCTTAAAGACCGTTTAATTTGCATTTAGGTATAAGGCCAAGCTCCATTCTCACAAAAGTTCCAAAAGGCAGGAGTTTTATACCTCCAGTTTATAACCAGGGAAATAGACTTGGAGGAAGTAATTCATTCAGAACACCCTCTCCCTGATTCTTTGCAGGCTCGGCCATAATCTTATTGCCTAATGAATAGGATAGACATCAGCCCCCCAGCAGGGGCTAAAACTCATCCACAAACAGGAAAGTGAACTCAGAAGGAGTAGTCACTTTTGAAAAGGTCCATAGCTAGTGAGCGATGCAGTAGGGCAGGAGACCCGGGTCTCTTTCTCTTAAGTCTCTAAGTCCTTCCTCCCAGGCTTCAAGATACTTAGATGAAGGAGCCTCGTGGGAGCCATGGATCCACACCTTCTTTAATGCTATATCTCCAACCTGTTTTGTTTGTCCTCCTCATCCCTAACCCACCCCACCTCTTACTGGTCTCACTTAGACTGCCCAAGAATTCTGTAGAGCACATCTCACTGAAGCATGGACTGTGCAGTGCAGATGGCATTTCAGAGATGACTTATATATGCTCCAAGGTCACAGCCTACATTGATCTTCCCTGTGGTACCATTCATCTGCTCTGTGAGCTCAGCAGTCAGATAGATTCCTGTTGTCCAGGATCTCCCTATCTCCACCAGTGATTTTCACTGTGACACAAATAGACTCAGTGGCTGTGCATACCTCACCGTGGGCCCTGCCTACACCCTCTGCTCTCTCATCCATAGTCTTTGCTTCCATCGTGGATTCCTCAGCTCTTTGAATCAGCTCTGCATTGAGAATCAGCCCATAGCTTTCCTGGGGATACCAAGGCAAGGAATATCAGAAGCATCTATGATGACTGGTCCCAACTCATGTTTGGAGTTGGATGGTCCAGCTCAGGCCTATAATCCATCCCTTTAGTGAATGGCATGTGGGTCTGTTCCTGGGAAATGGGAATTCCCCAGGGCCTGGGGGAAATATTTATAATAGCCTCTCAACTGAGGAAATCTTAGGAGCAGGCCTACTCACTTCCTCCTTCCTGGGGCAGACAACCCTTTGGTTTGTTTGTTTGTTTGCTTGTTGTTGTTTGTTGTTGTTGGTGGTTATTGTTTTTTTATCTAAGAAGTTGAGATAACAGCAACACCAATCTCACAAGGTTGTTACAATGGCGAAGCAACTGAATACACCATGGAAATCAGCGTAAGAGCAGACCAAGCACTTAGCAGCTAGGAGTTGGCTGTGATGTGTTGGCTGAGAACAGATGAAGGTACCAGCTTCCCCTTAGCAGCTGATGACTCACAAGTCTGTGATTGCAACACTCGTTTCCATTGTGTTTGGGGTGTTCTGATACTCTCAGTCTCAAGACTCCCGCAGTGGAATCTTTCTCATTTTCCCAGACTAATCTTCCCTCACTTCTGTATTCTCCACAGCTGGTGCGTGCCCATCCCTGCTCTGCATAGCTCTCACTCACCCTCTTCCAAACTACTACCACTTCCTGGGGGGATGACTCACACACCAGCACTGCTTCTGTAGAAGGCCCTGCCCAGCTTCTCTCTTTTACACTCAAGAATCACTTTCTCCAAAAGCCTTCCCTGACATCCCCACTACCCCAGGCAGAGTCAGGTGACCTTTCAGAAGTTTCTAGAGCTCCTTTATTTTTTCTCCAACTTTTCCAGTCCAGGCCCACGTCACACGGATCTGAGATGGTCTGTGTGAAAAGTAAGCATTTCTGTGTACAACATAAACTATACACATGAGAGCCCACCCTTCCCGTGTCACTCAATAGTGGACTTAATTTCCCATCAACGGGAAGGCAGAGAGACAGGAAAGGCAATTATTCCTGAGCTGTTCCTGCTCTCTAGGACCAATTTGCCGAGCTGTGGCCCGCCCACTGTGGTCCTCTGTTAACACTCTACAGAGGTCTCGATCTGCCCCAGAATCTGCCTCTCCGAATCCATGGCTGTGTCTGTGCCTCCTTGTGCACACGAGTCACCTGTCTGTCCTCCATACTATGATGAGCAGCAGCAGGGTGTTACAAATACCTGCAGTCAGTGGCGTGCATAGGATGTTCTGCTCCGGGCTGTCCCACACATAACTGGCTATGCCCACCTCCCTGGCACTTGTTCTCTTAGAATCACAGGACTCTCCCCGTGGGAAAAAGTCTTTATTATTTCTGTTGTATTCTTTCCAACTCCTACCCATTAGTGCAGAAATCATCTTTACATGTGTAGAGCAGCGGGTAGAGGGTGGGAGAAGATTTCTGATCAATTTTATCCTCTCTAGATCCTGAGTCTTTCAAAGCAAAGGCTTTTGGGCTTCAAAGTCCTAAGCTCTTAAAATCCAATCTCTTTCTTTCAAACTTTTTTTTTTTGTCTTGTGTCAAACATATTCTGAAACTCAAAAACCAAGACTTCTACTCTCCTGTGTCTTGCTGCAGCCACCTTTCTCTGAGGCTAAGGACGCCTGCGGGTCTAATTTGCACAGGGACTATGCCATAGGTTTTGGACTTTTTTGTTTTGTTTTGTTCTTTTTCTTTTCTTTTTTTTTTTTTTTAAGAAAAAAAAATTAGAAAGAGGAGTCATTAAATCCCTGGGAATGACTACCCTCTGCCTTCCGGCACTTCTCTGGTCCTATGCAGTGTGCACTCTCAGAAACCCATCATCTCATTTGCTTCATTAATGCTTCCTGTGCGTTCAGCAGAGGCTGGCACAGTAAACATATGAAGCATGACTGGTTTGTGCTCACAGCACTTGGAATTATAAAGAATCAACAACATAACTGAATAGAAACAGGAATACAGCTGAATGGCACCGGAGAGGCAAGCCAAGCTCCCCGGACATTTCCTAAAGTGGTTAAAAAGTCAAGGAATGGATCTTCCTGACTATACTGCGTGTCGTTTTTCTCAGGTGTCTCTGAAGAAGTCACCTTCGTCAGACACTGTCAAGTACCCTACACGCACTGTCCTGCTTACTGTTCGTCTCTAGGGAGCAGTGAAATCTTCCAGGATTCCTCTCGGTTTTCCCACTGTGGGATGGAAAGAGTGTCTCCCTAGCGTGGCTGCTGAGTGCAAAGACCAGGACCGGAAGTCTGGAGACTAAGCAGCTTGCCTGGCACCTGAGGCACTGACCTCATTAGATCTGCAAGAGGAAGACCTGGGAGCGTGTTTATCATTCTCTTTCATTTTCTGTAAGATCAACTCTCACACTGAGGTAAGTTCCTAGAGGTTAATGTGGGGAAACTGCTTATAATTTCAGGGAGACTCTTAGAAACCTCATATTGTGTTTGCCCCGAGGCCCATAATTTGCCTTTCAATCAACACAGCTGAAGTACGTGCTATGAAAATTTTATAGCAAAAGGAAATCTGCGTGCCAGAAGGTAGCCTCCTTTGTCTGTTCAGTATTTCCTTCCAGGATTCACGGCTCTGTTTCTGTACTGCCGTCTAGCCCAGGGCCTTACACATGCTGGGCTGGCCTCTGCCATGGAGCTACAGCCCCAGCCCCAGCCCCAGCCCCAGCCCCAGCTGCTTACTTCAGAGGGAAATGCAGCAATGTCAACCCCAGGTGCTTTGCTCTAGGTTCTGGTTGGAGCTCAGACATATCCAGACTTGTGAAAACCAAATATATTCACGCATCCCTACTCCTCCCAAGGCTGCTGCTGTCTGGTGTTGCCTATGTGGAGCCTGGGAAACAGCAATTTGGTTCTAGGAACGTCTGCAGGACTTTTGAAGACCAGGCCAGGGCTCTCTCTTTTCATTTGCTGAGTCACGGAGTGACCTGAAACTGTCTTCTCATCTGGGGATAGCAGTACTGACCAACCCCATGTGTCATACATACATGGTTGCTATGAGGACCAAGCCATTTGCTACCCATAAAAGAATTTTCTACACTGTGAAATAGCACATCCTTGTGAAAGGACAGAGGACAGCCTGACTCCCAGGCTGATGGCTCTTGTCCTGACAGCTATGAGTCCTCTGTGTACTAGCACAACCCTGGGTAGTTACTAAGCTCCTTTAGTCCTCAATCAACCCCAGTGTGATAGGTACCTATTACCATCCAGGGGTCTTATAGGGTTTGTTTTCTCTGTCTGGGTTCCTTTTCTTTAACTCTTTAAGGAATTAAAAGGCAGGAAAAATCTTGACCATGACAGGCAGCGGCAGGGAAATTCTCAAACACAGCAGACAGAATCAGCTGGTGAAAAAAGGCTTTCCTAAGGATGAGAAGACACAAATCAGGGGGTTGAGTAGGGAGGTAAATGGAAGAAGAGGGAACAAGAACAAAAAGAAATACCCCCAGCAAAGCCAGAGCCCTCTCTGTCTATCTTTGGGGAGGGGCAAGAAGGAGTTTTAAGGATATTTGAGGGGTGTCTTCCTTCCCTAACTTAGAGTTGGTTAGTTTTGACAACGACAGGACAGCCCACAACTGTCCTATAACCAAATCCTTCTCTAGCCTTGAACCTCACTGGGCTGCTCCACGGGGGCGGGAGGGGTTCTGTTGGTGAGAGAAAAAGCCAGAGGGCCCGGCTGGGCCTTTGTTTGAAGTTGCCAGACTTGTCTCGGGTCAGGAGGGTGAGGAGGAAGCCAGCCATCTTGGAAGTTCCCCATCTTTATTCCCTCGGCATGCCCCCTCTCTCAGTCATCAGGGAGTCTGTCGAACTCCTAGCCCCTCACTCCCATGATCTTCTCTTACACGTGAGGAGACTGGGCCTTGGAGAGGCTTAGTAACTTGCCCAGAATAATAAACTGTAAAGCTGGGGATCTACTCCAGGCCTTCTAACTCCAGAATCTCCGCTCCCAAAGTGCTTAGTTAGGATGGCTTTCAACCCACCTGCCAGTCTTCTCTCATACGTTTTGTAACAGGCCTCAGACCTTAGCACAACTGATGACATGATTTAAGTACCACTTGGGCTATAAAACTCAGCATGTAGACAGCCCCACCTGCCAATGAAAATACAGGCCTGATCCATCAAAGTCCATAGTCCTGGAAAAGTCTCTAAGTGTACTACCCTTGCTTTTTGGCTTCTGTAGTTTTGCTTCTGACTAACTGTTCTTGTTCTTGCTTTTTGTTTGTTTTGTTTTTCTAACTATTCTCGTTAACTGAAGTATGTCAACCCCAGGATGTGGTTCTTGCACTTAAAAGCTCACCCTGAGAAAAGCTCATAGCTACAATAGAGTCCTAAACATCCAAGGTAGTTTCTGGTCAGCTAAGAGAGCCTTCTCTGGCGGACACCCACAACAATTTTATTGTGTCCAGCTGTGCTTCTCTGCACCCTTAAAGAAATGCAGTCCATCCCTCCAGAACAAAGTCTTCCCGGGATCCTGAGCTCCTAGCACACTCGGAGCTGATTCTATATCCTGTGATCTTATAACTTCTGCTTCCTAGTTTTCTCTACACCTTCCTGGGTCATGAACAGCAAGGCAAGTGCCCTCTTCCTCCTCCTCCTCCTCCTCTTCTTCCTCCTCCTCCTCCTCCTCCTGGGAATAGCTGTAAGACTGCAGATGGAAGTCCTCTGTGACCTTTTTTAACCACTGAACATCACACACATTTCAACTTTTTATCCTGTGCATGCTCCCATGCACTTTGCAAATTTGTCCCTTCACCTCTGAGTTCCTGATTCCATCTGTATCTGTGATCAGAGGCCAGACCTGCCATGTCCTGCAGCAGGAGCAGAAACCATTAACATCAGTACGGCTCAAAGCAGAGCTGACTTTTTTCATTCACTGTCTCAACTCAGCTCCCCATTCAGCTGAGGAGGTTCTGGGTAAGGAAGGCTTCTGGGATAAGGAGGCCTTGGCTAACTCCCTCCCCTGACACTGACTACTGTGCTTTGAAATGCTCCTCCCTGTCTCCCAGAACCTCCTTGCTCTGCTCAGTTGCCTTCCGTTGGGTAGTCTTTGTCCAGTTTCTTCACTCGTTCATTTATGCAGCAGACGCACGGAGAGCCTACACTGCAGACTTTGTCAGGATAACTGCATTTTATAGACTTGGGTCAGACAACAAGAGGAACTATCTAGTGGTTCTGAGGAGGTAGAGTTTCACTGTTTGCCAATGGTTGGAGAACTTGAAAATCTAATTTACCTAGATTGTCTCTCTGAATGTTGTAGTAGGAACTTATAGTTCCTTGCTGAGTTTAAATAAAGGTGTGAATGTTTATGGTGTGCAAAGCATGCACATTTACTTATACATAATGTAGGATGGTGCTTGAAGCCTGTTGCAAGCAAGCAAAGGAAAGTTTAGATGTTCTCCGGCCACCTCCTTGAGTGGGACTGTCTACACTCCTTCACATAGTGACTAGGTTTTGAGAACAAATCCGGAAGGCCTGAGCTGGAAGGTTTCAGAATACACTTCCACTATTCCCTTCTGGTCAAGGCAAATCACAGGGTGAGCCTGGACCAACCATGAGGAAGTAGAACCCACCTCTGGTTAGGTGAAACAGAAAAGGCACATTACAAAGGGGGGAGGGTAACCCTAAATCCAAACATGAGCTACGAGCTGATGTAATTATATTATTCATAGGAGAGTGGAGGGACTCACCCTTCTAAATCCTCCTGAGAAGCAATCTCGAGACAAATGTGATCTCCAGAACACAAGAGGCCAGCTGAATGGGAGCATGCCTGCAGAGTTTGAGGATGCAGGCCTGGATGAAGTGAGGATGTCTGTTAGGGACCACGGCATACATAGGCAGCCAGACAAGCCTGTGTCTGAATTCCAGTTTTCTATCTCATCAGCCCTTGGCAAGTCCTCGGCCTCTAAAGAGCCCTTCTTTTTAAAGAACAAAATGGGTGGAATCTCACTAGAGACATTACAAAGGCTTTTGCGTAAGACAAAGTGTTTCTGAGCAAGCGCTTGGCTTAGGACTTGGTAAAGAGTGAACACCTAAGAAATGATGGCTCTTCATTCCACCAGAGCTGGAGTCTTCCCTCTGATGAAAACACGCCCACTGTAGCAATGAGCCTGGTATTAGAGGGGAGGGGGCAGGGCTTTCCCCTGCTCTAGAAACAACCTCATGATTCACAACCCTGAAGAGCCCATGTAGTCCTGGGCTAGACAAGAGGATCTGATGGATTCCTGCAGCTGGAGCAGCGTCTGAAGAAGCTTCCTGTCACACTGAACACTCCTCTCAAGTTGGCAGATGCAGGGAAGTCCAGGAGATCTCAGGGAACAGCCCAGGCCAGGCTACATGGCAGGGATACCTCTGAAGGGCATGGGGCTGCTTGTCCAGAGGCTCTAGGTTTAATTCCCAGTACACAAGCTTCCTAACTCCAGTTCTAAGGGATATGATGCTCTTTTCTGGCCATCACGGACATTGCACACACATGGTACACAGACATAAACACTAATACACACACAATAAAATGAAAATAAAATTAAAAAAAGAAAGTAAATGCATGAATTACATGCCAGTGCAGGACTTGAACCACAGCTTATACTTGGTAATGTAAGGATGGCTGTCACTGCCCGGTGCAGTGGAGCGCTGTGCACTGCTCCCAGTCACTCAGTTGCCACAAGCTCTGCTCCCATGAAGTAAAGCTTACCCTGGAGGATTCCATTTGTTTAGTCATTAAGGCCACTGTAGAGGTTAGTGGTGCTCTAAACACACGAGGCTCTATGGGGAATGACTGAGATTGTGATTATCATGTGCTTGGCTCAGAATCCAACTAAGATTTTGTGTTCAATAAATATTGGTGGCATTGCTCCAGTATCCCTGATGTTAATGATGTCTGAACGTCAACCCTTCCTGAGGAAAATTCCTGCTTATGTCAAACCACTTTTGCTAGAGCCCGCTAGCCATGGAGCATCTGTCTTCTTTCCAAGCTTTTCGTCAGTCTGTCTGTATCCTCTGCCTTCCTTTCAGGTAATTAAATTTCTTTCCAGGCCCCAAACCCCTCCTTGATTTCCAAATTCTGTACAGCTCTTTCCCTGGAAACTCCTGCCTTCCTCTTTTGAACCTCCAGAGCATGGGAAGTCAGCAGAACTCACTTGACAATTAATCAAGCCATGCCTGTCACAGCTCCCATACTGTAGTGAAATCAATTATGTGAAATTACCCATACACCTTCCTCAATGTTTGTGAGTTTTCAGCTCTGAGCTCTGGGGGCTGAGGCACTGCGGCACCAACCCAGCATCCGCACCCAGGGTATAGCTGGCTCACAGGCAGATGCACACCAGATATGATGGAGACCAGACACCAACACTTTTGCGCAATCCTGGGAGGATAATGAAGAAGCAAACCACAAAGAACACTGATAAAAAAAAAAAAACAAAACAAGAACAACAACAACAATGACAAAAGTCCCACCTTTCCCAGGCCAGTGGGGGTGGAGTCCCAGCAAGTGACTCCTTACTCATTTTCCAAGTTGTTCCAGAACAAAACAAAGCCTGCGGCTGAGCCTTGAGGAAGGAACACTGTATCTCTGAGGATGCTCATTGTCTTGGTAACATAGGACAGGGTCTTACCTTCAAGATTTGTTTGAACTTTGAAAGAGATGAACTTTTATCTCACATTCTGAGGGGATCCTAGGCATCAAACAAGTGTTTACTGACCCCTGCTACAATACAGAAAGGACAGATGACCAAGGTAAGTAAGTTCTGGAACATGACCTGAAAAGGCTCAGGATTTTCAAGGGAGACATCCTCACAAGAACAAAAAGAGCAAGGAGCCCACCCACATCAGGCCCAAATGGGCACCAGGAGGCAGGTGGTCCAGGTGTGCCCCATCTCTTTCCCTTGTACATCCTTCTTCAACTCTTAGACTTGGCCTAGTTCCAAATCTCCCCAAATCTTCTTCTGGATTCTTCAGTCACCTGATTCAATCCCTAGTTCAAACCAGTAAGGCCTTCCTATCCACTTCATACCACAACACAAAGTGTTCTGCACAGCGCTGGCAAAACTACCGCCAAGTTTTGCTTATAATTCATCGGATCCTGTGCACACGGAAGAGGCACCATAATGTTCAATTTCAAATATTTATGTTCAACAAATGAGCCATACAGATTACACCATCATGAATAAATGGCATAATGAAAATGTAAGATCAAACTGAATGAACATAAAGGATATTGAATTTGTGTTTTACACTGTGTGGTGGGTCATCAGTTAAGAGTGTTTGCTGCTCTCTTTCCCCAGAGCCAATCCCCCAGTCTCATCCCTACACCTACAGTGGAGCACCTGCCACAGACTCCTCTGCTCACATCTCCTGTGGATCCCACAGAGCTTCCCCTCCTAACCTCCAAAGTCCAGCAGGCATCCCTGCTGGTCCACAAGGGAAGCAGGTGGCTGCCTGTAGACCTTTCCCTCTCCTGTTCCTCCAGATCCAACCCCCATTCTCATCCCCAGTGCCATAGCAGACCCTCTGGAGAGACCACTCTTCAATGTCTCCCACATTCCAAGGAGACAAAATGAACAGTCCTGGTTGAGTACTCTGCTCTCCTCCCCCATGAGCCCCTTCAGATGTCTACCTATCCCCATTCCTAAGTTCAGCTCTCAGTACCCAGAAACACATTTTACCTGGAACCCCCAGTGGCCACAACTATAGGTCCAAAGAAAAATTTCCTACCAGGCAACATGCAAGCACCACACTCTCCAAAAATCCAGAGAGGAAACAGAAACCAAGAAACAAAATACCCACCCAACAAAGACAAATCCAGTAACCAGAACCTAGACCAATAACTACACCAATCCCAGATGCCTAGACTCCAGCATAAGACCATAACAGTCAGTGTCACCACTAGAGCCCGGATGTCCCATCAAGCAGGCCCTGAATATTTCACACAGCTGAAACACAAGAAAAAGACCTTTAAAACAGCCTTTAAGAATATGCTAGAGGTTCTAAAAGAGGGAAGTTATAAATCCTATAAAGAAGTCCAGAAAAACACAAACAACAATATGAGGAAATAAAAACTTGCTCAAGACCTGAAAATGGAAATAGAATCAATAAATTCCCAATAAGCCAATAAATTCCCAAACTAAGGGAATTCTAGAAACGACAATTTTAGGAATGTAAACAGAAACTACAGAGGCAAGCTTCACCAACAAAATACAAGAGATGGAAGAGAGAACATCAGGCACCGAAGACACCATAGAAGAAATGGGTAAATCAGTCAAAGAAAAGTTAAATCTAAAATATTTCTGACACAAAACATCCAGGAAATCTGGAACACTATAAAAATATCAATCATCATCATCATCATCATCATCATATGAGGAGGAGGAGGAGGAGAAGAGGAAGAAGAAGAAGAAGAAGAAGAAGAAGAAGAAGAAGAAGAAGAAGAAGAAGAAGAAGAA
>OU015746.1:86462349-86485955 GCA_907169655.1 Acomys percivali | reverse complement strand
AGAAAGAAAGAAAGAAAGAAAGAAAGAAAGAAAGAAAGAAAGAAAGAAGAAAGGAAGGAAGGAAAGACATTCTAGAATTCAATGAAAATGAATATACAGCATACCCAAACTTATTAGACATAGGGAAAGCTGTTATAGGGGCAAGTTCATAGCACTAGATGCTGACAGAAAAACCTAGAGAGATCTTATACTAGCAACATAACAGCATGCCTAAATGCAAAAAAAAAAAAAAAAAAAAAAAAAAAAAAGGAGTAGACAGCAAGAAATAATTAAACTCAGGGCTAAAATCAATAAAATAAAAACAAAGAGTACAATGCAAAGAATCAAGGAAACAAAGAATTGGTTCTTTGCGAAAATCAACAAGATAAACAAACTCTTAATTTAAACTAAAAGGCATAGAGAGAATACCCAAATTAACAAAATCAGAAACCAGAAGATGTACGTAACAGTAGACACCAAGGAAATCTAGAGAATCATGAGGATATATTTAAAAGCCTGTACTCCACCAAACTGGAAAGACTAAAAGAAATGGATAATTTTCTTGTTAAGTATCACTTACCAGAGTTAAATCAAGATCAGATAAGTAATTTAAATAGATCTACAACCTCTACTGAAATAAAGGCAGTCATTAAAAGTATCCCTACCAAAAGAATGCCAGGGCCAGGTATTTTAGCACAGAAACCCTGTTACCCATACCACGTAAAAATCCAACAAAGAATTACAGACCAATTTCCCTTATGAACATTGATACAAAAATATTCAACAAAATACACATTGAATCCAAGAACACATCAAAATGATCATCCACCATGACCAAATAGGCTTCATTCCAGAGACACAGGCATGGTTCAATATATGAAAGTTAGTGACTGTAATCCACCATATAAACAAACTGAAATTAAAAAAAGAAACCCATGATCATCTCATTAGATACAGAAATGCCTTTGACAAAATCCGACACTGCTTCATGATAAAAGTCATGGAGAAGTTGGAGATACAAGGTGCATACCTAAACATAATAAGGGCAGTTTGTAGCAAGCCTATAGCCAACATCATCAAATTAAATGGAGAGAAACTCAAAACGAGTCCACTAAAATCAGAACAAAGTCATCCACTCTCTCCATATCTATTCAATGTAGTACCTGAAGTCTTAGCTAGAGTAATAAGACAACTAAAAGCGATCAAGGAGATACAAATTGGAAAGGAGGAAGAATTTGCAAAACATGAAATTTACAGGCAAATGGGTGGAATTAGAAAAAAATTATCCTGAGTGAGGTAACCCAGATCTAGAGAGATAAATACGGTATGTATTCACTTATATGTAGATATTAGCCATTAAATAAATGATAACTAACCTACAATACATAGGCCCAGAGAAGTTAGGTTTGGAGGAAGGGACTGTGGGTGGGCACACAGACCCCCTGGTAGGGGAAACAGAACAGGTTTTATGGGTGACCTGGGGGCAGGTGGGGATGGGTATGTGATATTCAGGTGTGGAAGGGGAGAGGAGGGAAGAATGTAGTTAGAGGTATCTGGAATTGAGGGGCATCTGAGGGGTAGTATGGAAACCCAGTGCAGTGAAACTTCCTAAAATATATCAAGATAATCCTAATGAGGTCTCCTAATAATCGGGGATATGGAGTCCCAACCAGCCATTTCATGTCACCAAATGAGGCCTCAAGTCCTAGGACCTGGTTGCATTCAAGTGAGTTGTTAGCCGAGAGGGTCCCATGGAAATCCACAAATAACCCAGGCTGTTGCTAAGACAAGGAGTTGATCTTTGCAAACTGACACCAGGGCCCCGTTGCCAAGGATGACACCCACACAACTCAGTGAAAGTGGAGAAGTCTAGTTTGTGCCTAGATGGAGCCTTCATCCCTACCTTCTAGTCTCTTTGGTGTAGGAAGGTACTCTTCAGGCTTCCAAAAGAGAAATATAAACATCACCCAGCCATAAAACCTTGACCTACAATTTGTCCTTCCTACAGAATATTCTAGGACAATGGTGGCACAGAATTTGTGGAGTAGTCAATCAATGTCTGATTTGTCTTACAGCCCACTCTGTGAGATGGAACCCATACCCAACATTGTTAGATAGAACAGAGATCTAGGGTAAAACCAAACACAACTATTCTTTAAAAAAAAAAAAAAAAAGTATCAATAAAACAGCTCCTAATGATAGTCTGCTATACTCATAGATCAGTGCCTTATTCAGTCTTCATTAGAGAGGCTTCCTCCTCCAGTAGACAGGAACAGATGAGGAGACCCACTGCCAGACACTATGGAGAGAGAGAGAGTCCTTGGTCCCTCCCCTCAGAGCTCAGGGAAGCTCTCAGAAGAGGAGATGCAAAGAGTGTAAAAGCCAGAGGGACTGGAGGATACTAGACACACAAGGCCACCTGAATTAACTGAGAAACGCCCATAGGAAATCAGAAACTGAAGCAGCAAGCACATGGCCTGCACTGTCCTGTATCAGGTCATCAGCTTAGTTTGTTTGTTAGCTCTGTTTGTTTTTTGAGACAGGGTTTCACTGTGTAGCCTTGGCTGTCCTATGTATTCGCTTTGTAGACCAGGCTGGCCTCGAACTCACAGAGATCCACCTGCCTCTGCCCCGCTGAGTGCTGGGATTACAGGCGTGTGCTACCATGCCCGGCCAGCTTAGTATTTTCTATGGGACTCCTTAGTGTGTCTCTGATTCTTGTGCCTGCTCTTGGGTCTCTTTTCCTTCTGTGGGGTTGCCTTTTCCAGCCTTCATGTGATAATTTTTGTTTTACCTTAAATTTTATTTTTGTCATGTTTGGTTGTTATCTGAGAAGCCTGTTCTTTTCTAATGAGCGATAGAAAGCAATGAATCTGGAGTGGGGGGGGGGGGTAGGGCAGATGGGAGGAGCAGGAAAAAATAAGAAAGAGTGCTTGCTGTTCTTGCTGAGTGTGGGAGTTCACATCCCAGCACCCATATGAGAAGACAACAGCCTGTAACTTCAGTCCCAGGGGTCCCATGCCCTCTCTGGCCCCCACTCCCACTCATGCAGGCAGACAGATACATACACATAAACTAATAAAAAAACAAATCTTTAATGAGCTCAAAGCCAACACAAAGCAAAACACAAGTTTGGAAAGGACCATTTCCTGTCCTGGGTCAGGTAACTAACCCAGAATGCCCTGCAGCACTTCCACCAGAACTGTTTTAAGCTTTCAGTGTGTTTTGTCAGCTTTCTGCCACTGTCGCAAATACTGAAAACCACTTAGAAGAGGGAAGGTTTGCTCTTACCTCTCCTTCCTCCTCTCTCTTCCTCTTTCTCTGCCTCTCTGTTTCTCTCTGGGGTACCTGGTCCCCCTTTCCTTCTCTCCCCATGCTCATTTAATAAACTTCTCCATCTCAAAAAAAAAAAAAAAAAAAAAAGGGGGGGGGGGGGGGGAGGTGGGGTGGGGTGTAGGTTTATCTGGGCTTCCGGTTTGTCTGTCTCTGTTGCTTTGGGACCATTGGTGAAGCAGGGCACGGTAGTGGAGAAAAGCCAGAAGCAAATAGACAGCAACAGGAAGAGAACATTGTCCCGGTATCCACTTCAAAGGCATAGCTCCAATAACCCCCACGGCCTGAAGGTTTCCCCTCCCTCTGGCGCGATAGGCCCGTGACTAAGTCTTGAATATGGGAGTTTTTGAAAGACACTTAGTATCAAAGCTATAGGGAGTGATACTAATTATCAATTGTGGTGACACTCGTTTTTTTTTTTTTTTTTTTTTTTTTTTTGACACTCGTTTTTTAATATTCGGGAAATTGCACTCAATTTCAGAAACAGCAGGGGATAGAAGCTGTAGGATCTGGGCTCCTGAGAAAAGAGACAGGGAAAAGTCACCCCACCCCACCCCACCCCACCCCACCCCACCCCACCCCACCCCCGTTTTCCCTTTAGACATGCTCAGTGCAGAGGGTATGCACAGGAGGCAGGGGAGACAATAGCACCATTTTCTACCCACTGGCGAGGATGCTGGTCTTCTGCTCTGTTCCTGAATCCAGCCCAGCACTGATAAAATCAGTCACTACAGTGTCACCTCTCTTCACTAATGTAGTTCTTCTTAATCAAGCCAGTGTCACAGGTCTTTTCCTGGGAGCCTGTGGTGTCCTCTCGGGTTTTGGGGATTATCAGGGTTTGGGACAACCAAGGAACTTCCACTGATAGAGCCAAGACCTAGAATTAACAACTAACTTAATTGGTTGACAGTTTGCTATCTGAATAGTCACCCAAAACTCTCCATAACATTGGAGGGTCATCTTCAGCCTTCTAGCCCAATGCATCTGAAATATCTGTGAGACAGGAACCATTGAGGACTTGCTCACCCTGTGTTGGCAGAGTTTGGCTGTCAACTCTGCCTGCCTCCAAGCTTGCCCTTTCTTAGGTAGAATTCTGTCTGTGGTAGAAACAAAGACATTTTGCCCAGTGCCTCATTTGCCACATTTGAAGCCATCTCCATAAGGAGGTTCTTTGATGCTCATCATCCTCTTTGAGGTAAGCTAGGTGTTGCCAAGAGTTAACCTGTTTCGTTGTCAGTGAATCTTTAAAATAATAAAAACACTTTTAAATGCCAAATTCTGTGTGTCTGAGGTTTTTGAAGACCTTATCTAACTATTTTACCTTATCTTTCTATGGAGTCATATCTATCTGTTGCACCTAAGATGTATATTCTTGTGATAAAAATAGACTAGTAATTGATATGACCATGATTTGATCAACTAACAATTAACTTATATAACTTATTTATCCTAAACAGCCTGCCATAGCACTCTCAAAGTATTGGAAGTAAACCTTGTATTATAATTGAGTTATTTGGATACAATACCTCATATTAGAGTAGACATATATATAATGTGTGTGAAGAATAATTTTACATTTGAATTCTATACCAATGTATCTAAAATTAAACTTATTTTGCATCTATATACAAAATTCTATACCAGTGAATTAAAAATAACCTTGTGAATGACAATTGAGACATTAAGTTGAGGAGTAGATTCACTAATCTACTTTTTGTTCTATCTTCATTATATATTTCTATATTCCTCCTTCTTTCTTTTCAACCCCTATCTCCAAACCTAAGAATGTAAGATAAGGGAAAAGAGAGACATCGCTGAGTCTAACTTTGTTTTCTCTCTAAATAAGACCAATAATAACTTGTAACCAACTCCCATTGAAAATAACCCTCTATAGCCCAAGAAAGCAACCAAAAACCTATCCAAGCCCTCTGAAGGGAAATGGGGCATTATTCTCTTAAGGTTTCTTCTGGCTGATTTGGGATGAATGATACCTTTGTAAAATTGGGGAAATGTTTAAACAAACTAGGAATAGCATTTGTGGTCCAGTTTCTAAATGTTGAGAAATCCAGGCTTAATTAGAGTCCTATGTGGGATAGTCTGAAATGCTGGACCAATTGGGATTGTAAGCTTTCTTCAAAAGTGTCCTGGGAGCTGTCTTGTTCTAATGAGGAATTGTTTTCTATGGTGGTGGCAAATGTTGGTTTGTGAGTTTAGGGCCCAAGTAGCACCAAATGAATAGTCCTCAGCCATATCTTACAAATTCCATGTAAAAAAAAACAAAATATAATAAAAATATAAAATAACAAGGTTTAAAATCAGCTTTCATTGTAATTCCATTCATATTACTAAATTTCTCTTTTTGTTTCTTCATTGATCTAGGAACTGCTTAGAGGTATTTTATTTCATTTCCATATATCCAAGGATTCTTAAGACAGTGTTCTGTTATCCATTTTTAATTTTTTTATGAAAACATAATTAGGAAAAAATACATGGATCTTTTAAAATTTATTGACGTGTCATAAGGCCCAGTACATAGTTTATCTTGGTAAATGTTTCTGTTGTCACATGAAAAGAATGCGTGTTCTAGTGAAGTGGAAAGGAATTACAAACATGTCAGTAATGCTAGCTGGGTTTAGACTGTTGTTTTGTTTTTGTTTTTGTTTGTTTGCTTGTGCTTTGGGGGTTTTTGTTTTGTTTTGTTTTGTTGTGGTTGTGGTTTGTTTGTTTGTTTGTTTTGTTCTTTGCCTGTCAGCTTGAATGAGGATATATTTGTACTTTGTTTGGCCCCTACAGTTTGGACTTTGTATATTTTGAAGCTATGTGATTAAATACCTAAATGTTTAGGACCACTACATCTTCCTAAGGCTCTGTCCCACTTAGTTTTATGTCAACTTGACACGGGCTACAATCATTTGGGAGGGAGGAATGTTGCTTGAGAAAATGCCTCCATAACATTGGCCTATAGGCAAGTCTATGGTACATTTTCCTAATTAATGGTTGATGTGGGAGGGCCCAGCTCATTGTGGATGGTGCCACCCCAGGGCAGGTGGCCCTGCTTTCTATAGAAAGCAGGCTGAGGGGGGGCATGAGGAACTAGCCATCATGCACCACTCCTCAGTGGCTTCCGTATCAGTTCCAGCTGCCAACGTCCTGCCTCAACTTCCCTGGAGGATGGACTACAAGCTATAAGATAAAAACAGCTCTCAAGCTGGTTGTGCATTTACCGCAGCAATAGAAACTGTAACTAAAGCAGGTAGTCACCTCCTTGTCACTATGGAATTGTCTTTTTACTTCTGCCAATATTCTTTTGTATAAAACACATTTTTCTCTGATGTTAGCAATGTGGCCAAATCACTAAAGAGTGTTTCCAAGATAAAGGTTTCCCTTGTTTTTAAACTTTAGCTGGTCTCTGGTGGTTTGTTGTTGTTGTTTGTTTGTTTGTTTGTTTGTTTTTGTTTTGTTTTGTTTTTTACTTCTTTGGATGCAACATCTTGTTGGGTCTTACTTTTTTTTTTTTAATCTTGTCTCATAAGCACAGCTTCTTAATGAGGTGGCAGCATTTCATATGATAACTGACATACCAGGTTTGACTGGTGATGCTATTGTCTTATTTTTGTGTTCTTTGCTTCCGATCTGCCCCTTCTTCCCTGTCTTCCGTGTGCCTCATCCTGTGTTTTGTGGGTCCATTCTGTTTCCTCTGTTGGACCATGCTATTTCAGTGGTTGCTCCGGCTTGCAGCATCACTAGTTTGTACTTCCCTTTCAACTGCCCCAGTTCCAGTTCCTGAAGAGCACAAGGACGACACACTCGCTTGTTTCTCACTTCTCACCTCTCACTTTTATATCTGCACAAAACAACAATTCCACACATGTTCGACTTTTAACTACATTATTGGGGTTTTTTTCTATTTTAAAAGTGGATTGCATTAGAAAGACATCTAAATCGGTCTGGTAATTTGCTGCACTCTTTCTTCCTGGGTGTGGCTAGGATTTGCAGCAGCGTTGCTATCCTTCCATCTGAGGGGCTTCCCTTGACATGTCTCAGTGGGTCTGCTGGTGATAAATTCCTGTGGCTTCCATATGACTGAAACGCCACTATTTTTGCCTTCATTTTAGAAAACTCGTTTTTGTGGGCACAGCAGGCTAGGCTGGCACTAAATGTTATTACTCTAACGACGCTGCACAATCACGTTTATGGCCTCCTATTTGAGGCCTTATTTTCCTCCACTTTAACATTTTCCTTTTGCTGCTGGCTTTGAGACCTTGGATTATCACGTTTCCTGCTCTTGTTGAGTTTCTGTGTCTTGTGTTTGCTGTTAGTTTCTTGGATTTCCGACTATCACATGCTTCTAACTAAGAATGCTTTATCTGGAGTTTCACATGAAGGAATAGTCTGCACAACCCGAAATGCCAAACATAAGGCAACTTGAAACTTACAACAACCAAACTGGAAATCTCTCTGTTAGCCATACTTGCCCAGAGAATGAGACCTTCCTTGTGGGCAGAGTCATTTGAGCACAGGCTTCTATTAACAGGAGACAGTTCTGGAAGGTTTTTATGTGTTCCATGAAAAAAAAAAAAAAAAGACAAGAAACAGACTAGAAGAAACAAAAGGAAATGGGCATAGGAAAATGGGGAGGCTCTGACAAACAGAACAGGGAGTAGAATTTATCCCGACTCAGAAAAATAAAATTCTTTCCCAAATACCCTACACTGTGTGCAAAGCTTTAGCTAAGAATTGGACAGTGCACTAAAAGAACCTTCACTCAATAAGAAGGAAGAGGAAGTAAAGATGATGAAAAGTCAGGACACAGAGTAAGAGGAAGGGGAGGAGGGGGAGGAGGGGGAGGAGGCGGCAGCCGTGGGCAGCATGTTCAGCTTAGACTACTTTCTACCACAGCAGCTCTGCACACACGGCTTCTTGGTCTCCTCTTACAAGTCTACACTCAGTTCTTTAGACAGTTGTAAATAATTCCCCAGCTGACTCCAGAAAGCTGCTCTGAGAAAACATTTTTTAAGATGTCTTCATCCTAGTAATGCAGAGTGGGTATGGCAGATAAATCCAAAATGGAAAAGGGTTTAAAATTATGGGCTTTTCTTTCTCTTTTCTAAGAGAAAAAAAAAGTTAGGCACAAAAGAAAACCGTAAAAGAGTTCAATGAAGAACCCACTTTATTGGCAACAGCTGAACTTGGGAAAGCAATATGGCTGCGGCATGTCACTAGATCCTGACTCATGGGGCTTTGATGCAGAGGGTGTACAGGATGGCTGCGTCTATGCAGGCAGCTAAGCCTCTTCCTGCTACAGCACCCAGAGCAATCCTTGAAAAAAACCATCTTCACAAAGTAGAAAATTCAAAGCTAAATGTGGAAGGAAGAAAGGGTGATCCCAATTGCCCAAAGCTAACAGAGTAGGAGGTGGAAGCTACTGCTATGGGGGTTCAAGCAAATGTGGGAAGGGAGAGGTCCCAGAAGCTGGGAAGTGGGGTTTTTAAGTCCACACGAGAAGCCAGGGGTTACAAAGCATACAGCCACTTAGGGGCGTGGTCTCTGGGAAATAGCCTTGGCATGGACATAGGGCACAGGAGCCACTGCTGCAGGAAGGTACAGGAGCTCCATGATCAATGCAGCCAGGTATGATCATGCCAACACTGGCCTGCCAGGTCTCCAAGTGACAGGCTACTCCTGATCTATTAATACAGGCATTTCTGCTACAAAAACTTTAAACACATCTCCTGGTACACAAAAATAAGCATCTCTTTAAGTTATATATCTAGAAGTGGAACTGCTGGGTTATAAGACACTGTGATTTGTTCACAGAATATAAAATTCTAATTATGTTTGAAATTGAGCTGTTCATGTATGTGAGATATATGTCTATTTAGATGTATTGACTTATTTTCTATCGGTATATGAATACCTCATTATTTATTTCTTATAGCTTAAAAACAAATCCTGATATGTGCAAGGCCAATACCCTGCACTATCTATTCCCTCTGGGGTATGTCGGCTACCCACCTCACAAAATTTAGAACTAACTTCATTCCCCACACCGGACAGAGCACACTCCTCTACCCACAAAGATGCAAAAATTGGGAAGACTGTTCTGGTTTAGGTTTGTTTTTTTTTTTTTTTTTTTTTACTATGCCTGTGCATGTGTGTGTGCGTGCATGCATGGGCGGGAGGTGTTGGGTCCCCTGGAGCTGGAGTTACAGGATATTGTAAACTGCCCAATGTGGGTGCTGGGAACCAGTTTTGGTCTTCAGCAAGAGCAGTCTACAGTCTTAACCATTGAGCCTCTCTCCAGCCACACAGTGGTTTAGTTTGGTTTTATTTTGTTTTTTGTTTTTCTAAGTTTAGTAAAGACAGATAAAGGAAGAACTTGCTAATGGAAAAGTGGTGTGACAGTATTAATAAATTATTCTACAGAAAATTGCATTTTTAAGAATAAAATGGAGACTTGATGAAAGAAAGTTTCAGCAGGAAAGCATAACCACCCAATTTTAATATCCATACTACTACAACCACCTCCAAATGCATAAATAAAGGAGAAGTGAGAAGAGAAATTGATCAAGCAGTCACTATGGGGTATTCAACACATGCCTCTCAGAACCGATAAATCAAGTGAATGAAAAATGTGGGACAATAAAAATATTCAACAAGGTAAGCAGTATTGATCTGACAGACACATCCTTCAGAGAGAGCAAACACATTCTTCTTGGTACACAGGGCTAACTTGCAAAGACTGACAATGTCCTGGGCCACAAAAGAAGCTCCCACCAAGAGATCAATACCGAACACTGAATCTGTAACTAGAAGACAATACGTTAGAAATCAATGGCAAAATGGCAGCTGTTTGATGCCCATAGAAACAGAGCTTACAGCGTTTTTATATCTTTCTGAGCTCTTGATGGGAGACCAGGCATACAGCCTCTCCACTGAGAATAAGAGAGAAAGGCTACAGAGTGAAGTAGAGCCCAGGGGAGCCATAGTGCTCTCTGATGTCCTCACTTGGCCTTTCAGAGACATCTAGAAAAACGAGTTTGTGGGAACATTAAGTGAGACAATACCCAGCCCCTGGCACCAGGCACCAGGCAAGGATCTACAGATGCATCCATTATTTGTGTTTAGGATTTTGATTTGGCCTTTCAAATTTGCTTTTTTTTTTTTAATTATCATACTAAGATTTGATTCACAGTATTGCAATATGAGTTTGTCTTTGGCATATTATCCCAGCACAAGGGGTTTTTCAAAGCTGAATTGCTGATGTAAATTCAAAGACACCATTCTCATGAAAGTCTCAGACTTGATCCTCTGGGTGCTGGGGAAGGGGGGGGGGCTCCTTTTTAATTTCCCTATCTAAAGTATTCAAAGACGTGGTTAAAACTTGACCAGTTCTTACCAAACAGATGGACAAAGGTTTTTTTTGTTGCTGGTTTGTTTTGTTTTGTTTGTTTTTGTTTTTGTTTTTCTCTATTGTCCTGAACCATCTTTCTTTAAAGTGTGGAACTGTGAACACCAGAAATGCTAAGGATCTGGAACAGCCGCTGTCACCTGTGGGTCATGATATTCTGCATATCAAATACTTATATTATGACTCACAGCAGGAGCAAAATTACAGTTATGAAGTAGCAACAACATAATTTTATGGTTGGGGTCAGCACAATACAAGGAACTGTAGTAAAGGGCTGTGGTGTTAGGTAGGTTAGGAAGCACTGCTCTAGAACTGTGGCCTGGTTAGAAATCCAGCCGTATGTAACACAGTCACACTGCGACTCTGAAGAAATCTGCCTCCCAGGGAAATACTGACCCGGCTGACGGCTGTTGCTGGTCCTGCCTCTGTCCTGAGGCCCTCAAAGGGAGCTACCCATGCTCCCTTCACACTGCACCATCCACGTAGGAATGGATAGAGAAAACAGGGCGGGTTTTAATGGTCAAGAAGATGTAAGAAATATAAAGATAAGTCCAAATAGTCACAGATGCAGAGGACAGAAAAGGTTTGAGGAACTGGGTCCCCAATGTCCTGCTGGACTCATCCAGGCACCTCTGCCAATAGAGCCAAAGCGACATGGGGAAAGTCCAGAGGAGAGGCCGCGTGGAAGAACTGTGAACACTCAGTGCGCGTGGACCGTGTGGAGTACAGTGCAGCTTCGCTGTTATGAATCGTGTCTAAGAAGACTTGGTAATTTGGAAGACAGCTGTGGCAGTGTGATAAATTTAGGAGTAGACACTGGCGTCTCGTTTTCCATCCCATTCCTGCTACCCCGTGTGCCACTTATAGTGTCTCAGGCTGAGGCGCGACTGCAGAAGTTATGAATACGAAGGCTAAACACTAAAATTCTCTGTGGCTCAGTCTTGCCTCTAGGCCACGAACTCACAGGCTAGAGAGGATGCTGCCTCATCACATATCTATTCTTCAGGAAGTTCATTACAAAAGGAAAACCATCAGACACTCTCTACCTTATGTGGTGACGTTCTAGTGAAAAAGGACTCAGGTTTTGGGGGGAAAACATGATCAGTTGCTAAGTTTTAGACACTGCGTTAGTCCCATTGCCCTAGTAAGCCAGTTCTCAGGTCAGTGCTACGATTAGGACCCTCACTTTGTGAGCAAGAGGGGCAAACAACGTGAACCTCAGAGAAATTAACCAGCTCATACATCTGTCTCCTGGATTCCAAACTCCTGCCCCCTTGCCCCCCATCATCAATGACAGAAGCTAACTGGCTGGTACAACTGGCAGCCATGTCTCTCTGACCCTGTAACCTCTCCTACTAACCAATCCTTTATATAAATTAGGAAAATCAGGGAGTGCTCTGGGTAGGGTCATGATTTTGACAATGAAACCCAGTGTTCTTGTGACACGGAAAAATCTCAGGCACTGACTTATATTAAGTCCAAGAACCAGACTGGTCTGTTTTATAGTGGTACAACTCTGTGCTTTCCAGGAAGAACACTGACAGTTAGTGGCTCCCAGGGCATGAGGTCTGGAAGGAACCGGGAGACATTCTGCACCTCGAACAAGGGAGAGGTGGGGATGAGAAGATAAAAAGGTCAGGAAGAGATTGAGAAAACCACAGGTTTAAAAGGCAAGGTTCAGCCGGGCGGTGGTGGCGCACGCCTTTAATCCCAGCACTCGGGAGGCAGAGGCAGGCGGATCACTGTGAGTTCGAGGCCAGCCTGGTCTACAAAGTTACAAAGTTAATCCAGGACAGCCAAGGCTACGCAGAGAAACCCTGTCCGCCGAAAAACAAATAAATCAATAAATAAAAGGCAAGGCTCAGCAGAGCAAGGCAGATGGCAAGTACTATATAAGGACTCCAGCTGTGGGACTCAGAGTGGGACTCCATGAGCTGTTGCATGAAAAGAGCAGCCAAGCCAGACATGGGCTAAGTCAGTGGCCTTGATGAGGCCAAGCTGAATAAAGTGGAGAAAAGCATACGTTGGGTCAAAAAGAGACAAGTGAGCAAGAAGCCCAGGGTGGGATGGAAGCCAAGACTGTCTCTTCTTCACCTCAGCTCCACTGTCTCTGAAACTCCTCCTGCTGTAGAAGAAAAGCACATAGGAGCCTCACGTGCACTGCGAATCCAGGCACAGCGTGCTGATGGCTCCAGGTAGCCTTCGGAGCCCTGACGGGGCCCTCGAATCAGATTGTCAAATTCCACTGTTTGCCCTGGGATCTTATACTAAACTATTTATATAATTAATGAAAATAAAAGATAATTCATGGGGAGGGGATGATGAGAAGAGAGAGGTGTTGGAGCCAGAGGTAGTTTTGTATAAGAAGAGTAAACTGTCTGGAGTCAAGAGCAGATGGAGAACCTGTGAAGAACGACAGGCAGGGGCCACGAGCCCCTGTCACTCAGACTCTGTCTCTGCACCGTCATGACCATGAGCCTTAACCTCACTACCCAACCCTCCTTGGCTAAAGGCTTTTGCTTCTGGTCAATCCCCATCCATTTCCCTTTTCTCCCAGTGCTATTCTAGAAAGCCTGTAACTATCCATCGCTTCCTGTTTCTTTGAGATGAAACACGTTTAAAAGCTTGTTATTGGTCTTACAACCCTGTCTTAGTTATGGTTTCTTTTCATTTTTCCCTAGATAGGGTTTCTCTGTGTAGCCTTGGCTATCCTGGAACTCACTCTGTAGACCAGACTGACCTAGAACTCAGAGATCCACTTGCCTCTGCCTCCCAAGTGCTGGGATTAAAGACATGCACCACCACACCCAGAAGGATTTATTTCAGTTTACAGTGTTATTTCTCAATCCATCATTGAAGGAAGTCAGTATAAGAAGAACTGGAGGCAGGAACCTGGAGGCAGGAAATGCAGCAGCACATCCCTTTTAGAGCTGAGTGTTCCAAAGTCTCTCATTCTTTGCCTAGCATCTGGTTGTGGATGTCTGTATTTGTCTCTATCTGCTGCAGGAGGGAGAGTATCTAATGATGGCTTGAACAAGACACCGATCTATGATGATGTCATTAGAAGTCATTTCATCAACCTGCTTTCTTACACCTTTCGGGCCCAGAGGCCTAGGGGTGGTACTGCCCACAGTGGGCTGGGTCCTCCCTCATGAATATTAATTTTTAAAATGCCCCTAACAAACTTGCCTACAGGCCAATCTGAAGGGGGCATTTTCTTAATTGAAAAATCCTTCTTCTTAAATAACTCTAGCATGTATCAAACTGATAAAATAAGCAAACAAAAAAAGCTAACCAGGACAAACTGAGTCTTACAATTTCTCCTGGCTCAGGAAACCACCCCCTTTGAAATGTAATCACCAAAGAATGCAGGACACTCAACTCCTAGTTTCCTTGGAAGAATAGGAGCTTAAATTCAATGGGCACCTAACTCAAACAATTCAGAAAGTTTAGTTTTCTTTTGGGTAAAGCCAACTAGCAAACACAGGTGCCTTTCTGCACCTCTGTCCCTACTCTCAGCTTTCCAGCCCAGTGCTTCATCACAGTGAAGGTCAGAACTCGGTTTGACAGGGTCCTGATCCTCCGCATTACTGAGATAGGCCAGAATAAAGGCTTTCTCACCTAGTCTTTGCCCAGTGCAGCTTTGGCAGTCGTAACCCAACATGGAAAAGGCAGGTGTTTAACCTGGTATGCCTATGGAGAAAACATTCACTCTGCAAAGAAAGTCATGAGTGGTGCCTTACCAGGACACAGAGGAAGAGGATGCAGGCAGTCCTGATGAGACCTGAGAAGCTGGGGTCAGTTGGTAGGGGAGAAGGGCTCCCTTCTTGGAGGACTAGGGGAGGAAAATGGGGTAGAGAGAGGGGGGTGGGGCTTGGAAGAAATGAGGCAAGGCCTTTAAAAATTAAAATAAAAGAAAAAAAAAAAAGAAAGACATGAGTATCAAGTAACAGAAAATTTGGAGTGCAAGCCTTTAGAGGGTTAAGCAGAGAAAGACAACACAAAGATGGAGGCACAGGCTTTCGGGTTAACCAGACTCCAATTTAAGGGCCAGCCTCTCAGCTACTACTCGTATGACCCAGGGAATGTTATGTAACTTTATTTTTCTCTATGGCATGCCTAAATGAGGGAGGTAATAAAAGTGCGGATTATGTTAAGACTCAAGTAGTGCCAGAGAGACGTAGATGAATAGACTTTAACTAGTGTTACCAGAAATTTGGTAGACCCAACCTGGGGAACTACAACACCAGAAATGAGGGGTTCCTTCCCCGCATTTTTAGTCTCATTAATACAAGAATTTAAGAAAGAACTCAGAAGAAAGAGCAGGACAATTTTATTAGAGTTTAAAAGAAAAGGCCAGATCAACCAAGCAGTACGTCTCAACAGCTGCCCAGAGGAGGGAGGTGGAGAAAGGGAAGAGGTAGAGGCTGCGCCGTGTGTAAGCAGCAGCACGTCAGATGGGGCTTGAGAGAAGGTGCGCAAAAGCCCAAAGCATCAGAGAAAGCGTAGGCTCTGGCCAGTGTCCAAACCAAAGAGACAGAGGAGAAGGGAGAGGAAGCAACAGTTAGAAAGCTGTGCAGATGTAACAGCCCAGGGCAGCTCTGCAGCACTATAGCAGGGCCTTCTGAGAAGGAAAAGCACATTATCTCATTACAGGTATAATTATTCCTCATGAATCAGCTGTCCTGAGGGGTGGATCCTTAGCCCTTAGCCCGGTGATTGGCAGGCCCAGCTGCATTAATTCTGGAGGGGCTGGCAATGATATTAGTTTCCTTTCTTCTGACTAGCAGGAGGCCTCCAGTGCTCCCATAGCATCTCTCACTGTAAGCCTCCCCCTCTTTCTGTCCCACGGCTGTTTACAGATGGCACTGGCTTCTCTTTTTCTCTCTTCCATCTTCCTCCTTGGGTCAGCTGCCAAGATTCACAGCTCAAATGCCCTTCTGTTTCCCTTTCAAACTCTAATTAAATTATCCTGGGGCTTCCCTTCCAATCTATGTTTAAATTCCTCTATGAAAAGACTGGTTCTTGTTAACAAAACAAGATTCTCCAGAAAGAGAACCCCATTTTTTTTTCTGATAACATATGGTACTCAAACACTGCAGCTTGCCAAACTTTGCTGTGACAGAGGACGCCAGAAAGATGGCTGGATGGATAAAAATGTTCGCCACACAGCCCAGGGGTCTGAGTTTTTAAAATATGAAATATGCACCACACAACAGAAATGATATGGAGAAGTTTATTATAGTGGTAGGGGGAGAAGGAAGAAGGGGGTGCCCCAGAGATAGATAGATAGATAGATAGATAGATAGATAGATAGATAGATAGACAGAGAGACAGAGGAGACAGAGGAAGAGAGAAGAAAGAGATAAGAGAACAAGAGAGAGAGGTAAGAGAGGGAGACAAGATGTGTCTGTCCTTCTATATACTCCTGGGTAGCTGGCCTACCTAGTGGCAGGCAGGTAATGACATCATATGTTGCTAGGCAGATAGGGGGCAATATGCTAACATTCCTCCCTTCTCCTATAATTAAAAAAATGAGAATGTTGGATTGTTTTTCATGTGAGGTAGGATAATGTATATAAATGTAGGTTCAGTGGAAGCAGCTCTTGGGTGCCATGCAAGGGGGAGAAGAGAGATAGAAAAAAAAAACCAAGAACAACAAAATGTCCAGATGATATGGTGAATGGGAAGGAAAAGCTCTGCCCTGGAAAGTTCAGGGTAGAGGGCAGGGTATGTCCTAAAGCAGACAGGGGCCGAGGAATGCTGGGAGAACCTGGAGCTGTTTGTCCCGGGTCTGAAGCACATCATTTCAGCCTTTTGTACATGGATAAGAGATGAAGAAATCAATGTCTTTGACTGCTTCCTGCTGACAGTAGGGTGGCGACAGGGGGTTAAAAGGCAAAAATGTTGGCCAGGTCCTGGGAGAGCAGGCTATTGCATTTGTAGTCCATCTGCAGCTAGGAGGAGCAATGCAGATCTAGCTGACACAATCTGAGAGTCGAATCCCCACAATCCATACGGTGTAAGGATACAACCAGCTTGCAAAGTCCCTTTGACCTCTGCCATCCATCCTGGAGGGCAGGAACTCGTACACATACCCCCACTCCAGCACACACATAAAATAATATTTTTTTAAGTGAAAGGATTAAAATGTTACAGAGGTGTCCTCTAACCACACCAGAATTTAATTGCAAATTAGCAGCAATACTATATATAGAAAACCTTCTCATACATTTGAGTAATCTGTATGTCAAAGAAGCAACTATAAGAAAAATGGAAACTTCTTGAATGATAATGACAACACAGTAACCTTATAATCTATGGCAGGCGGGTAGGCACTGCCTAAAGATGTTTATCACTTCAAGTTATATAATAAAAAAAATTTTTTAAAGGCCCAAATTAACGCCCTAAACTATGACAAAGTACACAGTGGCAAGAAATGAGTATATACATAAGTCGCTGTGATTGGCTAAGGTGTGGACCACTGGAGCTGTCCACTGGAAAACAATAGTTTTCCTTCAGCCCAAACTGAAATAAAACAAGAAAAATCAACGATTAAAATTTTCTTGAAAAAAATTAATGAAATTGGTAAACGATCACTGCAATTGGTCAAGGAGGAGAATAGACATACATCTATAAAAATAAATAAAATCAGCTTTATCACCTATGTTACAGGAAAAGAGATTATAGAGCATATATCAATAAGTTTTATCATATAGATTGAAGATTTCCTCATAAAACACAATTTACCAAAACTGACCCAAGACTGAGATGAGAAGAATTTTCAAATTTTCAGTCAATACATGTGGGTGATGTCTGACGTAACTGTGTTCCTTCATGAGGCACAAGTCAAATTACTTCGCCCTAGAGCAGTGATTCTCAACCATCCTTATACGGCAACCCTTTAACACAGTTCTTCATGTTGTGGTGACCACCAACTGTAAAACTGTTTTTGTTGCTACTTTATAACTGTAATTTTGCTACTGTTATAAATTGTAATGTACATATGTATATTTTATTATGCAGGGGGTCATGCCCCCAGGTTGAGAAACCCTGCCGTAAAGACATGAGGCTGGCTACTGGACTATGATGCAGGGCACCAGAGCCACCTGCTATACAAGAACCATGTCCCATCATCCTTCTTACCTCTGGGGTGATTCTTGGAGGCCACCTAACTAACTCGCTCCCTTTCACCCACTGCTTCCAGCATGCACTGTTTCAGCCTTGCTTGAATCAACTGTTACGCTGAATTGCGAAGCTAATTGTCTCATTGTATCATTTCAGCTCACTTATTACAAAGAGCTCCGCCATCTTCTCATCATTATGAATTCTGGAATTCCTTTTTTACTGTGCACATTATGATCAATTATAATCATTCTGTTTGATGTGTAATTTGTCCCAAGCCAGCTTTTGTGTTTTTCTTTCTAATGAACGAAATGGTCGCTGTTAAGTTGGTTGGCATTGTAGATCAGGTTTCTGGGGTGTACTGTCTAAGTCCCCTGCTCTGGGTCTGGCTATGTTGTTTAGTGGTAATGGAAACGTAGAATCTACACCTGGTGCTGTTAAAAGGGGAGACCTTATAAGTCCTTCCAGGAGGCAGGGCCACTCACTGTCTTCTCTCCATGGATCTGTCCTCTATGCTGACAATTCTGGCTAAAATTCAACTCTTCCCAGTTTGTCCATCTTAAAAAACAAATAAATAAACCAAACAAACAAACAACCAGACAAACAAAACTCTGTTTCTCCAAAATATTAATGAATTTATTTTACAAACTCATTTTATCTTATTAGACACACGAAAAAGCTTCTAAATTATACTGACACAATACCACTACCAAGAACAAACCTAGAACTGGGAATACAGTTCAGTTGGTAGAGCCATCCTTAGCTACATAGGGAGGGCAGGCTAGCCCTAGCTACATGAGACTGTCCAACAAAATAAAAAATAAAACTAAACAGATCTGCAAGGTAAACAGCAGGGTCTTTTTCTATTTGTCCTGTTTTGATCTGGTACAGAGGGCTGCCATGACCTTGAAAGACAAGGCTAGGCAAGTACTATCCACTGAGCTAGCTGCTACATCCTCAAGGCCTCTTCCTATTTATGATGTATTCTTTATACAGTGTGGTCAATCCCTGTTCAAAGCTATTTTTCTCTGTGTAACTATTTGTATCTTAACATGAAGCTGTGGTTTTCTGTGTGTAGGGGCGTTTGGGGGACTGTAATTCAAACTTGGTACCCGTCTCTTCATCTTTCTGTGGTTTTGAGCATTTAAGCTAGCCACAGTGGGGCTGGAGAGATGGCTCGGCGGTTAAGTGTACTGGCTGCTCTTCCAGAGAACCCAGATTTCCTTTTCTTCCTACTCACTGATCTCCTATCAGTGATTCCCATGGGCCAAACCCAGACCAAAGCTAAGTTATAGGGAGCCTGGGAGATGGATGTTGGCACCGTTGCAAAACAGAACAGAGCTAGAGAGGAAAGCAATGGGAGCTGTGTATGCCGAAGACTGGTACACACCTGGCCAACAAGTGTAAAATGTGTCTTCATTAAGACAAGTCCCTCCCTTAAAGGGAAGGCCATATCCAAAAAAAAAAAAAAAAAAGACAAGTCCCCAGAAGGTATCATGAAACTAAGGAATATGCTAGAAACCAAGTCTCTAGATGCTAATTGAAGAGGTAGATATTTGTTAATAGATAGATAGTCTGTAACAACAGTATTCTTACTGGCTCAAATCACCTTTCTTGGAAATAACTTGAGTCAACAAGATTTTTTAGCTATATGTATGTGTTGAATGAGTGACAGGAACCAAGAACATAGGGCCAGAACTAGAAAGCAGTATCAACCTGAAAAAGATTAAATAAAAATACAAATTTATTTCTAAGAAGTCAATTGGATACAGCAAGTATCAATTGGAAATGAGCTCGCACAATGACTAGGGGAATGTAGAACCTTGGAGGAAACAGGCGTTCTCCCCTCTCTCCCTTCCTTCCCTTCTCCTCTCTTTCTTCCCTTTTCTCTTTCCTTCTCTTCCTCTGCCACTTCCCTCTCTCCCTCTCCTATCTTAATTCTTTTGCAATAGAGTCTCAGGATATAGCCCTGGCTGGCCTGAAATGTTTCATCTTCTTGCTGCAGCCTCTTGGGGAGCAGGACTGTAGGCAAAAGATGCATATTCCCTTTTATCCTTTACCTTTCTCTATATGTTGTGGTTTTATGCAATGGTTTTATAAGCATGAACATTTAATAAATCTAACATATAAATTTGAACCATGAGAAATCTATTCATTAATTATTAATATATCTTAATCTAGCAAAGTCCAATGATAACCTCAATTTAGCTGATACAAAAAGATATGAAATAAATAGTTTGATTTTTTTTTTCAAGGAATGATGTGTTCTCAATCAGTCCAATAAGACAAGTGTTCTCTCGTGCAGAACATTTAACATCTGTTCACAATCATCTAAGGAGGGGAGTGCTCCAAGCCAACACCTTCTAATTCATAGCTGACCATTCAGGAGGGCTTTTCCAGTGGGAGGAGTCCTGAGGCCCCGCCATTCCCTTCTCCCCCACACCCTTTCTCTCTGTAATGTCACCTCTGTGCTAGCCAGTAACATCATTACAGATAAGGAGAAGCAAAAGCCAGGGCAGGGGGCGTGGGGTCAGCTCAAACACAGACCCCCCTGGCCCACATGGGGACACAGTTAAGAGCACTTCTGGTGGGGAGCACAGTTGACCATCTCATCCCTGTTTTGCTTCTTCTAGTCACACCATTTTATCTAAGTACTTTAGACGGTTGGTTCCAGTAACTGATGCCCACTGCCCCAGAGCAAAGGACAAGCAATAAAGCTGCTTAAAGAACTGGGATGGAATATAATTCCATTTGGAATAAGTGAAGCGAATGGCAAGCCTAGATAACCAGACAGCATTAGCACCACTGGGGCAATTGTTAAGGGTGTTTGTTTCATTCACGGCCTTCCTTTGAAAACTTATTTTCTGTCTTAGAATGAGGAATTGCCTTTTCCCTGCTTGCCTGATTTTTTAGTGGTTACTTAGCTTGTTTTTATTTTAATGTGGCTTCTAGGAAACACAGATTCTGGCCATCGGCAATGGATGGGGCTCAGAGACACACACAGTAGCTAAACCAAGTGGTGCTATTGTCTCCATCCATACTAGCACCAGTTTTTATTTATTTATTTATTTATTTATTTATTTATTTATTTATTTATTGCCAAACTTTGAGGTTGTTGGGTCTATCCCCTGTAAAGCCTTCTGCAGCCCGGGGGATCTGAGAGAAGATGAAGAGAAACAGTCTGAAGGGCACGATGCTTATGGCTCGCCAATTCTGATAGAGAGAAGGACAAAATGAGACTGGGTACAGGGAAGACACAAGCTTCACTCAACCTTCGCCAATGTAGCAGGACATTCTGGAGTAAGCACTGTCTTCTCTAACAGTAATGGGTCCTCTTTTAAGCCAAAATGCCTGTTAGCAGACCCAGGCCACCCCTCTGAAAGGATGCTGCTACCTCAGGTGAGGGGAGGGTGGACCAGCTACTGAAGTAGCTGAAAGGTGGACACTCTTGACAACGCCTACCATGTCTACCACTGATGACCTACAGTTGGTTTTGGTTCCTCAGATTATATGACTCATGTGGCGGAGTTTGGATCTGCTTAGAGTCACTTCCTGCTCTGGGCTGCATCCAGCCTTTCATGTCCTGCAGAACCCATGCCTGCTTACCAGTCTTTGTTCCCTTCTCTGGGTGGGAGCCTGAAAGACACAGCAATTTGTCTTTTACTTTGGAGGAAATTCACCGGCATATTTTGATTTCTGACTCTTAAAAGGTTATTGCCGATAAACCTAACACTTTATCTCATGACAGGTTTTATACCCTAGCTCTGGAGCAAGAGCCTCTCACTGAGACTTCTGACATGCCAACTACCTCTTGCTCATCTAGCCAATCGACATATTCTCTAATATTCAGTACATTGATGAATGTACTAACCCAGCCTCACACTCTGCAGTATGCTCAGACAATCCACATCTCTTTCTACTCTCTTATGACAGAGGGTGGGAAGTGAACTTAACCCCTTTGGCAAGACTACACACACATATATTGCTATTCATTTCACCTAAATGTAAATTATATCTGGGTCTCTGTTATAATTTAGGATGTAAGAACACTTTTCAAAGCAATAACAATGTATCTCAGGCCTGTTAACCTACTCTAACAAAGGTATCACACCTAGCATAATAGACCTGCTAACCTGTAGCCACCTGCAGTTACCAGGGCCATTGTCTCCAAAGGTGTCAGGCTGACCAGTTAAATGGAGGGATGTTGGGAACCATCACCTCTCTGTGCTTGGAATGCTTAGACAATAGATAAATGAAGGATTCACTTGTTCACCCACCTCCACCACTTCCTTTCTCTAGGACGCTATGAAGTTTTTAATTTTAGCATCATCGTGCAGGGCATGCAAGAGCCACTCGGTTACCTTTGCTGTGACTAGGAATCGATGTGGAGATCCAAATGCCAAGAACTTCAGACTCACTCATGGGCAAAGGCCATGGGAGAATCCCCAGGCTCTGTGGACCTCCTGGATCCTCTCTCTACCCAGTCACTATTTGTCGCTGATTTATCAAGAAGACCATGACAAGAGTTTGGGTCTCTGAATATTAAGTTCAACTCAGATTTTGTGTTCAAAAGAGTTCCCAGTGTCCACATAGTCTCCCTCCTTCTTTCCTCAGTGCAAAATAGATCAAGTAAATGGCCTGAAGACAAAGCACCCAAAGGTCTGGAGGAGAAGTCAGGGACTCACTACTCTGAAAGGGTCCTTTCCCTCCAGATTGGGTTCATCTCTTCAGTTTCAGATCTAAACACTGGATCAGATCCAAACAATGGGAAAGAACCATCACAAACACAAAAACAAACCACAAACAATCTTGAAGTTTCAGAGTACTTTGGTTTCACCAAAATCACATGGGAAGTAGAAACTGTTTTCATATCCCCCTCATACATACATAGGTTGCCCCATTAGAAACAGCACACAAGTGTGACAATTGTTACAACAGATGGCCCTGTTTAGATTTCCACTTTGAGAAAAAGCACAGTTTACATTAGGGTTCCTTCTTCGGCTTGTCCATATTCCAACATTTGAAAAACATATAACATCTTACTTTACCGTATGTATGGGACTGTTTCCCAGCCCTATAAATCTTCTCTGCCCTGCCCACTAAAATACTCCCTCTTCCTAAGCTCTGGCAAACACTGATCTTGTTACCAAATTCATAGTTTTGCCTTTTCCAGAAATGTCTTATAGTTGGAATTATACAATATGTTACTTTTTCACTCGGCCTGTTTTTACTTCATAATACCCATTTGTGATCTAGAATCATAGCCCTTTATGTATAGGAACAATTATCCTTTGAAAATCATTTATACAATCACAAACAAAATAATGCCCTAGAAAGCTGCCTATCTGTTTTGTCTGTAGGAAGGATATGTTCTGGTAACTGTTTCCATATTTCTGTGGATCATGCCCCTTTGACTGCCTCTCCAATTTTGCTGGTCATCACAGTAATTGTAAAAACCTTGTTCAGAATGTTCAAGCATGGCCACCTGGCCTCTGTTGCTTCATGATTCTATACCACATATTGCCACCAGTGAGCCAAGTTCCATCACCTATGTGAGGTGGCTCTCAACTGCCTAAACTCCATCTCTGGGGATCCACTGCCCTCTTCTGGCATCCACAGGTACCTGCACTCATATGCATATACTCACATATAGACACACAGAGAGAGTGGGAGGGAGGAAGAGGGAGGAGGGAGGAGAGAGAGAGAGAGAGAGAGAGAGAGAGAGAGAGAGAGAGAGAGAGAGAGAGAGAGAGAGAGA
>OU015746.1:86445352-86457766 GCA_907169655.1 Acomys percivali | reverse complement strand
GTGTGCATGTGTGTGTGTATGAGAGAGAGAGAGAAAGAGAGGGAGTGTGTGTGTGTGTGTGTGTGTGTGTGTGTGTGTGTGTGTGTGTGTGCTATGCACTATTCTAGGAGGAGGAGCAGAAAGAAATCCTAAGGGACCCTGGTAGAAAAACAAGAGTCGCTCTTCCTTTCAAAGCTACGTCTGGAAGAGGGGTGGGGACTATACCAGCCCATCATTACGCTGCATGCCAGTCTCACACACAGATGCTTCTCCTTCGCATTCTCTGGGAAATTTCCCACAGATTAGGAAAAGGACAGGAAAGCAAGTCGGCCACGAAGGGCGAGTTCTCACCATTACCCACAAAGGAAAGCAGAGCGCACCTCCACACAATCGCAACTCAGCTCTCTGGAGCAGCTCCCGACTTCAGCACCACGGAGAGCGGCACCTCCTCCTCGGCCACCCATGGGGAGCCAGATCCCAGCGACTCCGCGCAGGATTCGGGTCATCTAGAGGAGGGACAAGCCTGCGTAGTCTACTCTCAATGTAAGTAAGTGGCTGTGATGGTTGGCTTCTATTGATTTTCCCAGGAGACACTGTTTTTTCCCTGAAATGTGGAATTGAACTTTTATTTATTAGCCCTTTGGCAGGCAATGCTTAGACTTGGAGACAGAAATCTTATCTACGGAGTTGGTAGGATATTTCCCCTTTTTGTTGAATATCTAAGTTTACAAGCCATTTAGAAATAGGAAACAGCCTGGTATCCCGTCCTTTCTTGCTGAAGTAGTACAGTTTTATTCCTAGAAGACAGCATGGATGTTGTCTCGGCTTTTGCACTGCTGACAGCTTCTCTGGTTTGATTTTAATATAAATATGGAGTTGGAAGGAGAACCATAGCTACATTATAAAAGGACTACAGGTGGCGATAAAAGGCTATTTTTTTCTGTTTTCTTTTTTCTTCTTTCTTTCTTTTACTCCTTTTTTTCCTTTCTTTCTTGTTAAAAAAAGGTCCTGACTGTATGTTTCCTGTATGTCACTTCAAAATAACAAATATGCTTTTAATAAAAGAGATGTGACTCTTGGCAGGGTTTTGGGCATGAGCTTTGACACTAGAGATCCCAGAGACTCTCATTCAAGTTCAAGCTGTAAATTCACTTATGTAAGGCTGAGGACACATAACCGAGATGCTGTGCCATTAATTGCCCTTTAATGGATTCAGGGTAGATTTGAAAAAGGCAATAATGATTGACCCTGTCTGGTCACACTCAGCAAAATTTTGCCTCAGAATGCCACCTGCTGGTGGGTCTCCTTTCTAAAGCATTGGCCACATATCAAATTTATGAATGAATTCACATAAAGTCCAGAATATCCATTATGGATATCATACAATTCTGTTCCCTAAAATTGACTGTGCAGTAATGTCCCAAGTGTCTATGTCACAAGTATAATTTTGTATTGATTTCCCCAAACACTTGCTCTTTAGCTTAAAAGTATGTAGACTAGCCAACTCCTTTAGGCAGTAATTAACCCAGAAAAAAAAAAATCAGAACTATGTGGTGCCTCACTGTGGCTAATTGTGGAATGCACGTGGCAGCTTGAACAAGAACCACCAGGAAGTACAAGCAAACATCCCTTCCCCAGCAAACATGCAGCAAGTCACGGGCTCTCTCTTAGTTTGTTCCAGACTCTCATCACAGAGGTAGAGGAGCCCTCTCAGGATTTGCACATTTATTTTAGTCCAAGACTAATTTTAACATAACTATTTGAGCTGGTTATTTCAGCTTTATCTGGAACTGTATAAAATATGAGATATAGATATCTGGCTTCATATCTTCTGCAATCTAAATAAGCAAAGGAGGATTTAAAAACAAAAACAAAGACAACAGGCAAAGTACAAGTTCATTCAGACTGCTAAACCATACACTAGCCTGGGAAGACCTAGAATAACCCCTTCCCTAAACGAGGTTATTTTTATGAAAAGGAATTACCAATAGGAACATTTAACATTGAGGAATAATAGGCGATATTTTCCAATCCAAGATAAAATGGAATACACACACACACATACACACACACACACACACACACACACACACACACACACTTTAGCAGAACTCCCTGAAGAGTATGCCCTACTATAAGTAGCATGGACAGCTCAGGGGTGCTGTGCTTGTCTCTTGTAGGCCCTCACATGCACAGTGGAATAACCAGCCAGATAGCTGCTTAGTTTTACTTTTACGTTTTTACTTTTATAGAAACATACTCTCACTAACATGGGTCAAAGCACAAATGCCTTAGACCCACAAGTAAAACAGTAAATGTAATAATGTTAGTGGCACAGCAGTACTCACTAGCTACAAAGGAATTTTACACACATTATTTCACCTCAACTTCAATACACTGAGAAGATAAAACTCTGAAATAAGCAGGATACCTTCGGAAATACACACACATACACACAAATCAGGAGTATGATGAAAAATGGAAATGTTTCAGTTTTCTGTTCTAAACACTCAGGGACTTGTGAGACAGGTTCCCTGCTAACTGCTCCCTCTACCAATCACAACTGTGGCTTGCAGCAGAGCTAGTCCCTTGGAGCTGATTTTACCTCAGAGCTTATACATTATTTTTGAAGTTGTCAGTCAGAAACAAGAAATAATACCTACAGAACTTTCTGGGTTCTGTATTTGTAAGAAAGTGGACACTGGTAACCATCAATACTAGAATTTTATCATTAAAAAAAAAAGTGACCAATCCAGATCAAGTATTTGAGAACTGACCTATTTGACTATGGACCATGTCCTAAGTGTCAGGAGTACCAGATGCCAGGTACAGATGCAGTGTGAGCAAGCAATCCCCTTGTCCATGGGGCTCTTGTGCTCTGATGGGCATGTCTGTGGATGAAGCAAACATAGAACAGTGCAAGAGTGAGATGGATGACCACAGCATGCCAGCCAAATGCAAGAGTGCAAGCCTAACAGAGGGTGCTGAGGCCACGCCGTGAATATCTCAGAAAATGTGACTGATGTATTGGATCCCCGTTACTTTCTCTGCTAAGTGGGGGTGGAAATGGCACCTACATAATGCCATACTTTTCTAGAACCTAAAATGGTGATGCTTGTAAAATGCTCAGCCTGAAGGCTGGCACGTGGTTAATGTGTGATGTATATTAATTGTTATAATTGAACAGTCATTTAGGAAGGCAGCTAAGCTTGTCGTATGATAATTTTCAACGGTACTCTATGTAAAGCAATCGTGGTAAGTGTATGTGTGTTAACCATCTCTATCATCACAGTCATCTGAAACAATAGCTGGGGGGTACCAGCATAGAACATGATCTGAGCCAACACACGCAGGGATGTAGTTAGGTGTCCCTGTACATAAGGTTTTGGTTGTCATTGCCTCTAAACTGGCTAGGACACTTGGTACAAGTGTTACCCAAATCTTCGGTGAATACTGACAAAAGCACCAAAGCTCAGGGAAGATTACGGACGTTTGGATTCTTTCCTCACTTTGTGGACTAAAACCCAGAATTTGTTCGTGTGGGAGGACTGAGCTGGAGTTTCCGTGGGCACCTGATCTGAATTCTGGATTTCTGGTTCTGTGTCCAGCTGGGGAATGCTACAGACTGAGTTGATTTCAGGCTTGGGTGATCTCCACAGAGACTTTCGATGCATGTAGCAACTTTAGAAAATTTTGAAAGGACAACATATCTCTCAAAAGACATTTCTTAAGTGCCCTTCCCTTCAATGGTATTAAGCACAACCCTGACTCCAAATTCATACAGATGTGCAGCTGGAACTTAGGGTGCAAGATTGCTACTTCCGTGGCTTACTCACATCTGGTTTCCAGCAGACTGGCTGATGCACTGGTAAGGGCAGCTTGATAAAAATAGCATCCAGTTTTCTAAACACCCCTCCTCTCAGATGGCTTTGTCTCCACTGGAGACAGTGGTCTCAGTGACACCAGTGTCAACAAATGCATGCAGGAAGGGACAGGGTCTTAACTGAGCTGCTCTGTGAGTTTTCTCACTCATCTCAGTAATATATGGAGATAAAAGGCCTCTGTGTTCAAAGTTCGTTTTTAAGGAAAATATTAAAGACAATCAAATGCCAGTTGTATTCAGGGACAATTCTTCCCCTCACTGGCCAGGTTGTCTCTTGTGGATTCTGTCTAGCCCCTGTGATGTACATGCCCCAAAGCACGAATACTGTTGCATCAAGATTAAATGGCAAAGATAGGGTAGTAAAATATATTCACGAGTGTACATAGTTTAAAAGACCACATTAAAGGATACCAGGACTGGGATAGCCAGTTCTAACAAGAACCCCACAGTGAGGTTTAAGGACTCCTCCTGTCCCTGAGTCCTCTCCAGGTCTGCTGTGAAGCCCTCCTGTGGGAAGTGACCATAAGCGGTACATGCCAATTTATCTGTTGCCAGCCACACATGACCTGAAGCCTTATACAATTTCATTTTTAATTCTAAGTTCAACTAAACAAGGAGGAGAGCTGATCATTTTTGAACATCCAAATGTATCTCAAAGCCGAGACATTAAAGGCTGTGAAAGACAGGCATGTTTATTTCCTCTTACATCTGCTTTCAAGGTCATTCAGGAAAATGCCTGGCTCGTGGGGCCAGTTTTCCTCTGACAAGTAACATCCATGCACTCCCACACATGTGCCTGTGTGCATGCCCTGTCAACACACAGACACAGACACACACACACATACACACACATAATTTAATTATTGCAGAAATATCATGACATCATTCCTCATTGCCCTAAGACTTAGACTTCATTTCACCTATTGTTAATTTTTCTCACTACCAAAAGAAAAGAAAAAAATCAAAAAGGATAGTGTGCTTATCTTTTAAGTGAGCAAACTGAAATAGGTGATGTGTGAGTGTCGTTTAAGTTCGTAGGCTTCGATGTCTACAATATTCTGAGTTTGAATTTAGGTTGAGTATTTCCACGTCCCCTGCAAAAATGTTCTCTGCTCTGATTTGGTTCAGTGGTTATTCTATTTCCTTTGAATTTTCTCCCCAAGACTTCTTGCTATGTAACAGCTTGGTACCCTTGACCTTGTGGTCTGAACGACTATCCCTCTTGGACAGCTGTCTACTGGAAAGCGGGCGGATCCAGCTGTGGTGCCCACTTCTTTGCAGGCAGCTGCTGTTTTATACCTGACACACACTTCACGTGCTCGTGAGGGCAACTGCTCTTCCCAGGTTGAGGGGTGGATGACTAAGAGAGATGCTCCCGGGGGTTGGGGGGCACAGCAATGTGTCTTAGAACAGGCTGAGTAATTCTAGGAGGAAAATTATTCTTCTGTGGTTTCAGCATCTACAGTTTCTGTGTGTTTGCACGCCCAGATGACAGGCCTGGAAAGTAAGTTCATTCAAGCCCCGGAATGAGGTGCAGGAGAGACAAATGAGGTGATGGCTTCTCCCTGCCCCTTTCCGAAGTGCCTGCTAATAAACCTGCACTGCTGGTGCCTCCCTCCCTTGTGGGACCACTGCTATGGGACCCCCAGCTAGTGTCTGCCTGCCTCCCTCTGGGAAATGGCAGCACTATGGTGGAAAAAGGCCTCAGCAGCGTGTACATTTGAACTTGATGATCTTTCCCCAACCATCTTTTATCAAAGCACACTTTAGAATGGGTGGCAGTTTGGACTCTCTTCCTAAAATCAGCAGGGCTCACTATCAGGCTGTATCTCCTGGCGCTGTCTTGGAAGGGGTTTCCCTTTCCGTTTCTGCAAATGAAGGAGCTGCCCCACCTCGCCATGCAGGGCTTTCCCAGAGGAGTATGACTCAGCTCCGGGCAGGATTTAGATAGAGTACCCTGCTCTGACCTCCAGTGCTCTACAGCAGAGACTGGGCCCCTAAGGAGCTGGATCAGGTCAAAGGTTAAATGAGAATGAAAACAACAGAGTTCAAAACTCCAAAGTCTACACAACCGCAAAATGCCAGGTTTGATTTAAGAGGCTCTGCTGTGAGGTTACTTCCTGTGCTGCTTATTTCCTCAGTCAACTTGAGTGAGGGACCAAGCATTCGCACTCTGCAGGCCACAGACACCACCAGGAACAGAAGATGGTTCTCTGCAACCACAGGAAACACTAAAAATGAGCTTCAGTGCAGCAGATACTCCCATGGATAAGGCTATGCCATCCAGAATCATTTAGATAGTGTGAGTGAGAGCAGACCGGAAGAGGAACAACTGAGAGAACAGAAAAATTTAAGATGCTCAAGTTGGTGGTGGCCTGGGGTACATCTGGTCTAGCCCCTCTATTTCACAGCTGTAGTCTAGGACCTAGAAACTGGGTACCCACATGGCCCCAAGGCTGGAAATGTTTAATTTGAGCTTAAATTACATGTGGCTGCATCTTTCTAGTTTGACATCTTAAATTTTTGTTAAGGGCCAGTGAGATGGCTCAGCTGTTAAGGCTCCTATCAACAAGCCTGACAACTTGAATGTAGGATCCCTGGGACCCACAGAGGGGGAGGGGAAAAGCCGACTCCTGCCAGTTACCCTCTAGCCTCCACATGAGTTCTCTCACGCACGTACACATGTAAATAAATAGATAAAAGTAAAAAAAGAAAAGAAAAGAAAAGAAAGAAGTAAATAAAAAAGAAAGAGCAACAACAAACCCTTGGCAAACTCTCAAGTGGTTTGGCAAAGGCAAGAAGCCCCAAAACTGCCAGGATGCTGTGTGGCTTTCAATGACTGATGTGCAAGTCCTCTTTTATCAGTACATCTTGGGATTAAAAATACCTTTTCCTTTGGTTTGATGGAGGAACTGCACAGTGTGATGAATGGGAGGCGCTCAGCACTACCCCTGGGACACCATGGGGTCTCCGTGAGTGCTAACTTCTGCAGTCAGGATTAACTTCTACTCTGTGCCACAAGGGAGCGAGCAACAAGTTAGAAGCGAGCACAGCATGCGAGCTGAGCTGTTTCTTTCACAGATAAGACTGAATCCAGGGAGATACAGCTCAATCCACCAGGCGGCTGGTCCCTGTCTTCCATAAAAGCCAGGCCTCCAGTCATGTTCCTGGCCACATCTTGCCTTCAGTAGGTGCCTGATTTGCCCAAGACCAGTGGACATGGCCCAAAGAGAGAATGGCACCAACTGCAGGACCAGTCCCGTGTGGCCATGCTTGTAGCCTGATGCACCTGGACCATAGTGTCAGAAGCCAGTAGAGGCAAGACATGTGAACTAAAGGCTCCACTGTACCACCCATGGAGACTGGGAAGGGACAGAATAAAGCCAACAGTGAGTAGGCTCTAGGCTCTACTTCCACCTTGGACCCACACTGTGTCTAAACAAACAAGAACCTGCATGTTATGCGGCTAAAAAAAAAAAATAAACAAGAATGCAGAGAGGTTGGGTGACCTGCTCAGCTCTACATAGAAGGGAATAAAACTTACACTCTTGTCTATTTCCCCACAGCCCTACCTCATACTCTCCCAGGGAGCAGGGCGTCTCACCCCTCTAACCTTAGGGATGGACAGTAAGTAAGTAAGTCAGTATTCTTCCGGTTGAAAAAAAAAAAATCTAAACAACAGCAACAAAGCAAGCAAAAGCGGTACTTCAGGCAGTCCAGCTAGTCTTGGTGTCAGTGTTAAAGGTGTTTAGAAGGATTCCAATCACAATAATCTTATATCGGTTTTTGTTTGCCCTTCCAAATAGTCCCCAGGCCCCTGGAAAAGTAACCAAGCATCTTTGCCCTTGTCCTTCAGGTTGGGGAGCAACACCTTCAAAAACATGCAACGCCGGCACACCACCTTGAGGGAGAAGGGGCGCCGCCAGGCCATCCGGGGTCCTGCCTACATGTTTAACGAGAAGGGCACTAGCCTGACCCCAGAGGAGGAGCGCTTCTTGGACTCGGCTGAATATGGCAACATACCGGTGGTCAGGAAAATGCTGGAGGAGTCCAAGACCCTCAATTTCAACTGCGTGGACTACATGGGGCAGAACGCGCTGCAGCTGGCCGTGGGCAATGAGCACCTGGAGGTCACGGAGCTGCTGCTAAAAAAGGAGAACTTGGCACGCGTGGGCGACGCGCTGCTGCTGGCCATCAGCAAGGGCTACGTGCGCATCGTGGAGGCCATCCTCAACCACCCGGCCTTCGCGCAGGGCCAGCGCCTGACACTCAGCCCTCTGGAGCAGGAGCTGAGGGACGATGACTTCTATGCCTATGACGAGGATGGCACGCGCTTCTCCCACGACATCACGCCCATCATCCTGGCGGCGCACTGCCAGGAGTATGAGATTGTACACATCCTGCTGCTCAAGGGCGCGCGCATCGAGAGGCCCCATGACTACTTCTGCAAGTGCAATGAGTGCACTGAGAAACAGCGCAAGGACTCCTTCAGCCACTCGCGCTCGCGCATGAACGCCTACAAAGGACTGGCAAGTGCCGCCTACCTGTCCCTTTCTAGCGAAGACCCTGTCCTCACCGCACTGGAGCTAAGCAATGAGTTAGCCAGACTGGCCAACATTGAGACTGAATTCAAGGTAACCCTCCTCTTACCATCCTGCGGGCAGGTGGCCCAGGGGCCCTTGGCGCGCGTACCTAGTCGCAAAATGGGTTGCGCACCCATCTAAGGCAGAATGGTAGAGTTTGGGTTCTTGTCTTTGGGGTTGTTTTGTCAGGTGTAGGCCTGGGGGAAAGCAGCCCGGAAGTGGGATGTCTTGAACTATATAAAGCTAGGGAAGAGGCAGGCAGAGAGAGATGAGCTACTGAAGAGATCCAACCCGGTGGTCTGAGGTTACTTCCAGGCGGGAGACTTAGATTGAGTGTCTCTGTTCCGTTAGGTGGCTCTGACTGCCTCATTCACGTCTCTGCCCTCTCCTGCATTGCTGGTCATTCAGTTGGCTTCAGAATGACCATGAAAAGAATTTTGGCTTTTCAAAAGATTTTGAGGTAGGGCCTTGCTATGTGTACCAAGCTTGACTCAAACACCTAATTCTCCGGCCTCCAGAGTCTCCCTGGAATTAAATGTACAAGCATGCGGTGCCACACCACGCAGGGTCAGTCTTCCTTAGACCTGGTGACCTGCTGCTGCTGCTCTGTCCGTTGGCTGTGGCAGGGGCACATGAAAGAGGAACTCAAACCCTTCCTAATAAGGGTTGAGTAGTGTGTCACTCCAGAGAATAAGGCCCAGGGCTGTCCCAGAATTCAGCCACCGTGAGAATACCTCGGCTTAGCAGGCCAGCTCCAGAGGCTGGAGGCCCACCCCACACCCCCACCCAAGAGCTATTCCTGAAGAGTGGAGTTTTACTTTCACTGTAAAGTGACATTTGCTCTGAAGGGGAAGGCTGGGCCCACGTGTAAGACTCTCTTTTGACAGGATCTTCATAAGACGAGTAAGCACTGATACTCGCTACATGGTAATTACTCACCTGGCTTACCTACACGAGATCTTATTTCACCTCACAAACAAGTGTCGAGGGTATAACACCCCATTTTGCATGACAGCACAGAGCTGAAAGCACACAGCTAAGGAGGCAGCCAGATTCCACAGCCCATTTCTAATTACTCCAGCTAACAGGTACCCGAGGCCTTATTCACATGGTCAGCTTCACAGTTTTACTTGCCTTTAAGAAAATGGTGAAGGGGGGGGGTGGGGTGTGGCCAGGAGAGTGGAAAGCACGGCTAGCCTCGGCATTTCTCATCTTCTCACTTGCTAAGCAAACCACACATGCTGGATGCCATGAAAACACACACAAAAAAAGTGTCACACACAGAACTGGCAATCAAGCTGAGAAAAGATATTACCCTACAAGTGAATAAGTCATCCTCCAAACAAGATGTCAGTGTAAGGAGTGTCCCTGCGTGGGGGACAATCAGGTAGCCAAGGATGAGTTCTCTCTCACAGCAGGGAGGCCTCAGGCTAAGCTGCTCAGGCAGGACTCAAAGGAGGAGTAGAATAGGGTTGGGCCTAGACCTAGCCGGGACAGGTGAGGTGGGGGCCACAACAGTCCAGGGTAGGGAAGGGACAGAGAAGAAGCTCAGTGACCGCAACACCCTTTTCCTGTGCCGTGGAGATGAACGGGGCAGGAAGCAGTGCCCAGAGGACCCGGCTCATTAGTCTGAGCACTTAGGACATTACCCTGTAGGAAGTGAGGAGCCGCTCAGAGTGTGTGCTTAAGGGACTACAGTGATGACAGAGGGAGATTTGGGAGTTTGTCTGACAGGAAAGTAAGATGGCTTAGAGGATGTGAACTACAACTAGATACAGAGGCAATTTGGTTATGCAATTTGAGACCAAAGACACTGGTCTATTGGGAGAAGCTTGTCCCATGAGGCAAGGGTAGCTGAGCTCAGCTAACAGGAGGGAACGAGGCTACAGGCTGTGAAAAAAAAAAAAAAAAAAAAAAAAAACCAAGTCCTGTAATTGTGCTTTATTTTATTCCATCTGCTCCAACTCAGCCCTGTCCACTGAACCAGAGCTACTTTCCAAGATCCCTGTCCTGCTCTTGGCCTCATTTAGACAGAGGTGCTGCACAGCCCATAGGAGCTCCCAGGAAACAGCTGCTGCCTCTTTCCTTGTCTGTCTAGTAACCGCAGTCTCCTGAGGCCAAGGACGTCCTGGCAAATGTCTGTGGAGCCTTGCTTGTTGCCCAGTGTTCAGGTGGACTCTACAGGCTGTGTGGCAAGAATGGCTAAGAGAATTAACTCAGATAGTAATTGTGGCCATAGGGGAAAAATCAGGCAAAAAAATAATGTTATTGGCTCAGATTACCTGGACAATTGTATGGCTCTCCATTTATCTCACACCTGAAAGTATGCCAGCCTAAATGAAACAATGTTAGATTAACATTGGGAACCCCATCTGAGGCATTTGTTTCCATTAGTAAGATCTGAAGGTCGGTCACACACTAATACACACAGTATTTAAATCTCAAAGAGTTTTGAGCGCAAATATGATATTTGATTTCAAAAGTAAATTATGAAAGTTTGGACAATTAAGAAGGCTGCAAGCATGGTTAAGAAGTATATTCTATAATGCAGTGGTTCGCTCAGTGTTAAAAGAAGCTTCAGAACATTTGCTGGCTGTTAACACCTTCCTAGGGAGCTCGCGTGAAATGATGAATGTGGATAAATGGTCCACTGTAAACTAACACAACTGACCTCTAGAACTTATCGCTTGGTCACCTGTCTCTGCACATGCATCCCAGTATGATAAACCTCTCTCAGAGAACAGCAGTGCAGGAAGTCGAGTTACAAACTCAAGACCACATGGTCACGTTCTGCAAAGCCCTGGAAGAGCCTGTTCTGTTTCCAAGGGACTACGTGTTGCTGTTTAGGTAAGCACATGTGAAAATGACCAGATGCCATCAATTACATAGAGATATCAGAGGATCTCTGGAAATATGTTATATGTCACCCTTCATGTCCTTTAAATCTTCTAGAATGACTTTCCCTGGGCAGGAAATTATGCATAATAAGCCTGAATTGGGTTGCCTGAGCTATTGGTTTTGGAGCCATAATTTACTAGCAGAATCAAGTAGGGTCATTAGTAAGATGTATAACCAATGGCAAGGTCGCAGGTAAATTGTAACTGAAGTCAGATGCAACAAGCCATTATTTTGGCAAGGAAATTCTATAGCTACTGAAGGACTGACTATCTTAGGTTTAACTGTCTTGGATTTAGAAAGGTATTAAAACTTGATGTGGTCACTGGAGCCTTCCTAGTGCTTCAGATGGAACCTAGTAAATTAGTAGACATTCTAGAGACGCTTGATAAAGAGGATGCAGGAATTACCCCAAAGGAAAATCATTCCAGCTACTGAGACGAATGATTATTTGGTATGTAATTTAACCTTCTCATACATGTGCATTTATTAAATGGAGGCATTTGATGGACATCATTTGGGAAACTGGGAAAGCTCTAAAGAAGATTACAAGCCTGGAGGGTATTATAGTTTACCTTCTGTTGCTCTGTTAGACACTATGACTAAAAGCAATCTGAGAAGGAAAGGGCTTGTGTCAGCCTATTGCTCACACTCCATCATTGAGGGAAGCCAAGACAGGAACTCCAGGCAGGAACCAGGGTCAGTGACTAAAACAGAGACCAAGGGAGATGCTGCTTCTGGCTTGCTCTCCCTGTCTTGCTTAGATACCTTTCTTATACAGCCCAGGATAGATGATGCCACTCACATGGGGTCAATCACTAATCCAGAAAATACCCTATAAACATGCCCACATGCCAATCTGAGGACACAATTAGTCAACTGAGGTTTCCTATTCCCAGCTACTCTAATTTGTGTCAAGTTGATAAAAACTGACCAGCCAGCACAGTGGAGGAATGAAGCCCATGAACTAAGTAACTAGGGCCTGAGTGTATGCTGCACTGTGCAGTGTGTGGAAGGCAACGTGTGAGTGTGTGTGTGTGTGTGTGTGTGTGTGTGTGTGTGTGTGTGTGTGTG
>OU015746.1:86416259-86435921 GCA_907169655.1 Acomys percivali | reverse complement strand
ACACACACACACACACACACACACACACACACACACACACACACACAAGTTTTTAAACTATGGAGGATAAAAACAAAGAATGCTAGGTAACTAGAGGCAATGAATGCCTTAATTGAACTCTAAGAGGGAACGACTATTCTATTCCTATTTTACACATAAGCAAGCCAACTAGACAGTTAAAACTTATCTGCAAAGGGCAGGCTCCTTCTTTGTGCCAAGTGCTGAACTAGGGACCAAAGATGCTGAGGGCATGAAATCTGGGCTCCATCCTCAAAGCAAGGGAAGAGGTTAGAGAGGAAGGAGAAAAGAAAACCAAGAAAGCACAAAAGCAAACAGTGAAGGGCTTGGCAGTGTGAGTCAAGGCTCCGCACAGTGGTGATATTATGACAGAGTTTGGCTAAGAGAAAGAAAGAATGAGTGTGAGTGGAGGCAGATCAGGCTCAGAGGGCCTGGCCACAGGCATGCCTGGACAAGAGTCTGGGTTCTAAGAAGGGGGCCGACGCTACCGAGGATGCTGAGGGGGAATGAGGATACTTTGAGCTTCTCCTTATAGATTCTGGCATCTAGGAAGACTATGGTTGGTAAACTGGCCAATCAGCAGGCGAACATTTAAGTCTACACATAAGTAACGAGGGCTCAAATCAAGACCATGACAGTAGGTATAGGCACAGGGGTGAGACAGAAGAGACATTTGAGCCTAGAATACCAGCTCTGGAGGCCCAGCGGGTCGGCGTGGGAGGGAGATCAGGTGCCAGGGGCCCACAGGTGTTCAGTTTAGGGAATGCAGACTTTGAGGTATCTGCATGGTCAGTTTGCAAGCGAATATTTCAGTCTGCTCCTTATACAGCAGCAGGCTGGGCCTGAAGGCAAAGCCTGGGAATAAAGGCTCTCAGATGAAAGTAGATGCTGTGGCGGCTGCTTCTCTTAGTTTACAGAACAAGCATACTAAGCCTTATTTCTAGGTGTTACCCAACCACTCATCAGACAAGCCATTTTAAAACAAAGACTAGAACCTGACTTTTAAGATCATTTATAAGTACACACACACACACACACACACACACACACACACACACAATGTATTCTAGAACTTTCAGGAAGTCACTACATCCATCTACACCAGGATAATTATTGCCTTTAACAGACAGCTCTATTTCAAGGCTTAGACCAAGTGTTCTCTGACTGTCTCAGATCAAGTCAAGGATGTACACACTAACATTTACTACCCTCAATTCCTCACAAGATATTCTCATCCTCCCTCTCTCTCTCTCTCTCTCTCTCTCTCTCTCTCTCTCTCTCTCTGTCTATCTATCTCTATCTCTATCTATCTATCTCTATCTCTATCTCTCCCCCAACTCCCATCTCTCATCTCTCCTGTCTCTTCCTGACCCCACTCCCTCTCTCAATCTCTTTCATGTATATGAATGTTTGGCCTGTATGAAGCCTGGGTACCAAGTCATACACTGCAGACTGGAATTACAGACAGCTTTGGTCAGTCAAATGGCTGCTGGAAATTGAACCCAGGTCCTCTGAAAGAACAGCAAACTTTCTTGATCTTTGAACCATTCCCCCAGGACCCAATGTCAAACAAGATTCTTAAGCCAGATTGCACATACTGAATGACTTCATACATTGTATAAGTCCTAATGGGCTTGAATATACAAATGAATAAGTTCGATTTGTTAAGGGACAAAATGCCAGACAAATGCAGAACACCAGGACAGAGTTATTTAAATGTAAAGCAGAAAATGCTGAGGAGCCCAGGGCATCGGTTCCTCCAGGGATGCAGGGCAGACATCCTGGAGCTCTCTTGTAGGTGGCTGTGAGAAGGATGGGGTCCTTAGAAGAGGCAAGGAGGGGTGTGGACACAATGAGCAGACAGACGGTGAGCTGGGAGGCACGGCCCTTCATCAGGGAACTCACAAGCCCTGATTTGCCTAACTTGATTTTTGCTCTTTGTTTTATCATCAGAGGGCTCCACATTTTTTAATTGCTACTTTGCCATCTAGCTATTAGTCCTCCTTAATCAATAGCACTTTCGGCAATCACAAGCAATTTTCAAATGCGCTTCTATACATATACTGCACCTTAATGACACTTCGCAACGAATTGCACGCACATTTCTTATTCTGAATCTATAATCAGGTGAGTCATAGTATAATTCTCTCTAAGGCTGTTACCTGGCAATGCATAACTTCAAATTAGTGCCTGCCTAAACCATTTTCACAAGACACAGTTGATATATGGTGCATGGGCTATCTTTGCTTTGAACTTTTGGATTTTCTTTCAATTTATCTGAGAAATTGTCAAATTTAAGGCACAAAGAACCGCAACCCTGGCTAAGAAAGTAACAAAGCTGGGTCCCATCTCTACAGGGACCTTTGTGTTCAGTACACATATCCAAAGCAAAACAGGCAGGGTTTAAAAACCATAGCACATCCAAAGTGGGTTTTTTTTTTTTCTGGTTATACTGCTGATTTATTATTAATATAAAATGTGTTTGTGTGGAAGGAAAAATAAATCATTTATAACCTTATCAGATATCAGCATGGTGAGGAAATTCCTTCCCCAGTCTGATGTCCCAAGCATGTCACACATTGAACTTTCATTTTCTGCACTTTGAAACTTAGAACACAGATGTTTCCCCAGTCGTTTTCCCTGAACCTTTCCCACCCCTGTGACCTGGTGGTCCTTCTGTTTCCATGCCACATCTCTGCGACAGTCAGTCACAGCTGGGTGCAAATCAGAGCCAAGACACACCTCACTGAGAAGGCTTTGGTGGCCACACTGCCTGGAGGGTTAACACTCAGTCATATCAGGGAATCAGACCTCTCTGTGGTCCAATCCTGTTTATCCACACAAACCTTCTGCCTCTCTGTTTCTCGTAGCATGATCTGATGCAGATTCCTGTATCTTGTTTCTGTGCCTCTCTGCATCTGTGGACTCTACACCCTCAGCCTGGCTTTCTCCACCTTTAAAGCCAGTGACTAACATATCCTTCTAGGCTCAGCCTCTGCCCTTATTTCATCCGGGCGACTTCTCAGACTACCCAAACATGGTCAGAACCCATCTTGGATGATGACAAATCACCCAGCCTGTATTTATCTGAGATATAAGATTGTGCAACAAACACCTCCAGACTCAGTCCTCTGCAAACGAATGTGCACCCCATGTTATAACCAGGGAGAGAGTCTTTTGGGCCCACTGTGTGGATAGCACTGGGTGACAGTGTTGAGGGACCAAAGCACAGCTCCACACTGCCACCCTCAACAGCCTGAAAAGTCTGCTTAGGTTTGGGGGGGGGGACCTTGACCCAATCTAAACTGGGGTTTATTGCTTCAACACCGTGAATAATTTCAGGTACCCAGTTCAGTGAAGTGGGGATGGCAGTCTTATTAAAGATAGTTGAATTAAGGCTTAAGCATGAATGTTAAAGAAGAGAAAGATACTCCTCAGCAAAGACCTCCACTTCCCAAGAGAACACAGGCAAAATCAAGACTATGCAAGTCTGGGTCTAGTTTCTCATGGGGAAAGACTAAGCAATTAATTGTCTTAGCACTAGCCATATATACACATTTTGGGAACTCCTGAGTATGCCTCAAAAGGTTGCCAAGAACCCTCCCCCTGACCCTTTGACATGAGAAACGGGTAAGGTGTCGTCACAAATGTCTTGGGTGGAATTGTAATTCAATAAAGTAACATATGAGAGGTTGTATGTGTCCTCTCCCTGTAAACAGGGTATCTGATGAGATCCAGAGACAAGAGCAGGTTTATGGCTAGACAGAGGGAAAGTGTTAATCAGCCAGAGATTTGAGGTTCTGCTCTGCTGCTGGCAATGGCCTCAGCTGACTTTTTTGGGATGGGGCCTCTTTCTCTCTTCTCATGTCCCCTAGATTTCCCCACCTTTCTATCCTGCCTCAAGACCTACGGCAAATTCTTGGTCGCAATCACTCAAGGGGGGAAGGGTGGGAAACAGAGAATGTCTGGTGTCCCCAGGCCTAGGCTGGAACTCCTGGACTGTCATTCCTACCCTCATGTTGTCTCCACTAACCACAATTGGTGTCAGTGGGAAAGGAGGGGGCCTCTTCTCATGAGACTGGAAGTGAGGTATGGGACTGCTAAGTGACATCCAGCCCAGCCTGGTACTGAAGCCCCAAACCTTAAATTAATATTGACTCTTCCTTCTCCTGTATTTCATGTCCATCCATCAGCAAACTCTCAGCTCCACGGTCACATATCCCTTAGCTCCTTGACCACTGACTTTCCCTTGTCCTGGCCACCTTCATCTCTCCTCTATGAAATTATACAGCATCCTAACTGGCTCTTCTGTTTCTGCTCTTGTTCCTTGCTGTTCATTCCATCTAGCAGCAGACTGATCTTTCAGAGCCTGGATCAGGCGGTGTCCTCTCTGCTCTGAGGTCTTCCAATAACTCCCGTCCCCCTGGAGGAAAAGGAGGACAGCTCTCAGAAGCACTGCTTGGACATCTACCATCTGTTCACTGCTGCTCCCTGGCCTCGGCTCTTCCTATCCTCTCCATGCTCACTTTGCCCCCAGGCACTGCCCCTCTAGCTCTTCCTCACCAACCTCTGACACACTCCCTTTCTGCTTCACAGTCTGCTTTCTCTGGAGACCCTGTCTGGAGCATATTGCAAATTTGCATAGCTCTCTCCCTCACCTCTCTCCACTCTCAATTCAAAACCACCTCCTCAGGGAGCTCCAGCCTCACCGTCTGTATAAAGCAGCAATCTCTCTGGGCAGCTTTCCTTCGCCCCGCTGAAATGCAATGTCCAAGAGAGCAGCGGCCACTTGCTCTGCTTATGGTTGTATCTCAAGGAGTTCCGCAGCCCCTGGTATGCAGTGGTGCCTAATGGCCCTTTGCTTGGTGGTGATTTAACATTCCTCACATATATTAAACTCACTCACCAGCATAACAAGGTCTCTAAGGGCAAGGAGAACCCTATTATCACTCCTTGTAGCTCCAGTGCAAGACAGCTTAGTGAGCACACACTAGCCGGACAAAGCCTCTTTTGGAGGAGAGGTTCCTGGAAGTCACTGTCTCAGCCTTCGGGTTAGTACATTCTAACCCTGTTTCTGCATCTTACCAATAGTGTTTGTTTTAAAAACAATGTTTCTGCATGAATTAGTGACAGGCTGACTGTAGAAGAATGAGCTCTAGTTTAACAAGCAGGAGAGCCATCATCTGCCTTTCCACAGGGCTCTGCTGGTATCATTCCTCTCACAGGGGCAAGATGTGCCTTCTCCATTCCCCACATCTCCAGGGTCCCAGCTAGTGCTCATACTACAGATGCTTGGTTCATCTCTGATGACAGGATAACTGACTGAGAGAACCCGCAGCTGTTCTGTGACCCAGCAGTGCACGAATGTGGCCTGGGAATGCTTAATAGATGGAGGCTTTGTGTTAGCAACATCTTCAGCTATAACATCTGCTTCGGCTACAACAGGGCCAAGAGCTCCCAAAACTGTGCTCACCAAAAGCCACCCAGCTGTGGCTGGGCAGCCCCTCAGGGACTGAGCTGACACCGGTGGTGAGGCCACATCCTGCCAGGCCATTTCTCTGTGTGCCTTAGGAATGGGCTGCAAGATCCTCTAAGGGGATCCACCACAAGGGGATTCTGCAAACCTTCTGTTTAGGCAAGCTGTAATTTTCACCATGCAGACAAGGATGTGAGTGGGCAGGAGCCTCATTGCAGAGGTGAGTCATGATATCAAAACCATGTCAGGAGTGGACAGAACAGACAGACTATCACTCAGTGCTCCACCTGTCACCTGCCTTCCAGGACGGTGTACAGGGTTTTGGAGCATATGCCATGGCAGTTTCATGGAAGACCTGGGACCTTGGGAAAAACAAAAATATCCCATTTCCTTAGGGACAGCTTCCACCTAAACTGAGTCTGACATAAACTCACCCATCAGCTCTCCCAGCCTCTCCCACCCAGCCCGGCCTCCCCTGAGTATGTTAACACAAGGCCCTGCCTAGAGTCTCAGCCCCACTGCATCTAGCACCAGACTGTCATCTTTCCTCCTGCCTGTCTGAGTGCGATGGGTTTAGCACACATGCTGGGGGTAGTTAGTGTTGCTATCAAATGGGAACTTACTTACTTGCACTAGGGTACGGATACCTGAGCTTGAAATCTGGCTGTCAGCAAGTCTCTGGACTTCAGCCCCCCATCCAAGAACCAGAAATACCAATAGTATCTACACCCTAGGTTTCCTATGACAATTTGATGAGCTAAATATGGAAGGCAGCCCAAGACTTGGCACACAAGAAGCATTCAAAAAATGGTAACTAATAGTGATGCCACTTGCAACAATTGTGCCTCTTATACTGTGTCTCTTAGTCTGTTTCATACTTCTACAATGAATACTACAGATTGGATGAATTATAAAGAAAAATTAACTGAAGACTAGAAAGACCAGCGCTCGGGTTTTTGTATCTGGTGGGAGCCTTTTCCTGCTTTATCCCATGGTGGGAGATGGAAGTACAAGAACATTTAAAAGATAAGAGCCCTGGTCAGAGCCACCAACATCTAGGATGGTCTGCACAGGATGCACAGCCTCTCCCATCCCAGCCTCTGCAAGCCCTCCTCCCTGGAAGGTTCACCCCTGCTGTCTCATACCTGCCTCAGCTCCTCCAGCTTCTGCTGCTCCTCCCATCCACAATTCTCAGCTCATACTCTGCCCCGCCCACCTTGAAAGCCCAGCTCTGTCCCAGCAGGGCATTTCCAGCACCTAGTGGTTTTCATTTGGTTGCCTATAACTTGAATGCAAGGGCTATGGTTTATTTAGATGTTTTCCTGGTGCCTGGCACATCATTGCAGAATTAGTGGGTATGATACCTGGGCTTTCCAAACAATACTGGAATTGTCTTCTTGAGATACAGCTCTGTCCATAGGCAAGCCTCTGAGTCCAGCAGGGGGTCCTGTTAAGAAAATCAACAGGCACAGTAGCCTGTTAACTTCTGGGATTCCACAGATGTGCTGATGTGCTAGGAATACCTCACTGTGGAGGTAGCTGCCAACCAAGTAAACCAAAGTACTGGTGGAAAGCTAAAGCATCCATGGGGGCCCATCAGCACTGACTGGCCCAGAAGCAGTGCCCGTGCCCAGGGTCCTGCCTCTGAGGGTGAGTCATCAGAACTCTGCCCCATCCCCATGCTCCGAGCTTGTGCCATGCACTCATGGGCTTCACAGAGTGGAGCTACAGGAGCGGATCCAATACAAGTATTTGTCATCTTTACTTAAAGAGGTGCAGGAAGAGCTAAACCATGGTAGTCGGGAATCCTTGTTGAGGTTGAGGTTCCCTGTAAACCCCAAGCTCCAGATGCCCGCAATGCTGGCCGGTTCTTGTCACTTGCTGTACTAAGTGATTTACCCAGAGTCTCTACTCCAGTTTGCCCTTTGTAAAAACAAACAAGCAAACAAACAAAAAATACCAATAAAATAGAAGTATTAAGAGATCTCTACTTTTGATGAACCTTGAAGTAATGTAGACTTACTAATACAATGAAGGTGAACAAAACAATTAATATATGAATGAAAACAAAAACATGGAACAAAACTTTTCAATTTTCATTATAATAATGAGCACCAGGCTCAAATTCTCACCTAGCATTTCACATCTGTCAGTTGATTCTAGTTATAATTAATAAACCCTCAGCTGTGTATATTAAATCATAGCATACTCATCCATCAAGCAAGTGAGAAGCGTGTGGAAGGAAATGTACTAGGATGGGAGCAGCCTGGAGCCCTGAGTTAGCTGTAGAGTCCTGGGTGTGTATTGCATGCCCAGCATGTGCACTGCATGCCCAGCAAGGGTATTGCATGCCCAGCACATGTATTGCATGCCCAGCATGTATATTGCATACCCAGCATGTGTAATGCATGCCCAGCACATGTATTGCATGCCCAGCACCATGCTGCCTTTTTCACATGCCTCAGCTCACAGGATCCTCACAGCATTACATGACAAAGCTCTGTCATTGCCAGAGGAAACAGGGTCTTCACAGGCTGTGCCCAAGCTTCAGAATCCTCCCAAGCTCTCCAGTCCGCTCTCACACCCCCTTTTCTCCATCACCTACTTTCCGGCTTCTTACGCTGAAATGCACCCTTCAGTGAAGTCCCTGCCTCTGTCACTGGCTCTGAGCCCCTAAGACACGCAAGGCCTCCATCCCATGCTTTCTCTTACTGCTGGGCCTTGGTGTTTCAGTATGAACACATCACTCTTGCAGCATTCTGACTGGGTCTGCAGACTCTCTTCTTCCAGTGGTCTTATCTTCACACTCCCCTAGTCACTGTGAACCAATCTGTACTATGCATCTGTTGCCATCAATAAATGCAAACCCCTCATAATCAGAGCATTGTGCACCATGCTCTGACTGAGACCTCCAGTGTTCCCATCTTCCTTAAATCCCCAACTCCACCAGTATTGTCTTCCCCCACAACCCCGGGCGCCCCGATGCTATCTTTCCAGTTTCCCTCTCCCTCCAAAGTCTCTTTTATCCTTGTACCATCTTCAGCTCTGTAAACCACCGCTAAACCCATTCCTTTAGATATTCAGTCCTTTGGCCCTCTGGATTTCTCCTTGTGGGGAATGGGCAACAAGCTTCTGCCTATTCTGTGTGAGCATTGAAGAAGGTGGATGTATTTAGATAAACAGAATCCCATTAACTGACCTCATCTTAAATTTATTACCATAAACCTCAAATGAGCTCTTCTGTGGTTTTCTGTTTTGTTTTGTTTTAGTACTTTGTTTGGATAGTACTTTGTTTTTTATTTTTAAGCTGTTCTCTAACTCCCTATGCAGCCCCAGGCTAGTCTTAAACTCTGCAGCCTCCTACCCACACCCCACAAGTGTATTGATCCATTCATCCCAATATTCTCCCCCAAACTATATCCAAACTCTCTTCCCATCAGTAACCTCCCTTCTTAGCTCTCAGCTAATCACTTTTGTTTATATTTAACTCAAAACAAAACAAGAAGATGAAAATATCGACATATTCCCACCATCAATGTTCCTACTGGCTTCATCACCTACAAACTGACACTTCTTATTCCTAGAGATGAGCAAAATGTAATTCTACTATCTATCATCTATCATCTATCTATCCCTACTGATATAAATAGATGGATTACTCTATATGTAACTCTATATATAAATGTATTCTTTTACTTGTAGACTATTTTCACCACCCTCACATATATGGTATTAAACCTACTAAATCAATATTTCCAGGATCTCCTAGAAAATTCTGATCAACATATAGATATTAACCCATCAAGGGGGAAAAAGAAGGAAGGAAGAGAGGGAAGGAAGGAAGAAGGGGCTGTAAGAGGGAGAGAGGAAAGAAAAAAGGAAGGAAGGATGGGAGGAGGGGAGGAAGGACAGAAGGAAAGAAGAAGGGAAGAAAGGAAGGACAGAAGGAATGGAAGGAAGGAAAGAAGGGCAAAAGGAAAATAAGAAAGGGGGAGGGGGGACAGAAGGAACAGAAAGAAGGAAGGAGGGAAGGAAGGAAGGGCAGACAGAAGAAACAGAAGGAAGAAAGGAAGGACAGACAGAAGGAAGGAAGTTATTTTGCTGCTGCTGTGACAAAAACATGTCACTTAAACAGCTTAAGGGAGAAGGGCTGATTGTGGCTTAAGGTTCTAGAGGGACATAGTGAATGATGGCTGGGAAGACAAAGCAGCTGGCAGGAAGGCATGCTGGTGGCAGCAGGAGGCTACTATACATATTGCATCCACATTCAGGAAGTGGACTATGAGCAGGACATGGGGCTTGGGCTATAAAGCCTCAAAGCCAATCGACTCCTCCAGTGAACTCTGTATCCTAAAGGTCCCACATCCCTCCAAACAGCGCCACCAGCTGGGGACCAAGTATTCAAACAAATAAGCCTATGGGGGACACTTCACATTCAATCCACCACAAAGAGGGATGGAAGCAGGATGGAGACAAAGAAGAAAAAGAAAAGATTCCCTTTTCTCTGTCTATCCATCTCTCTTCTTTCTCTCCTCCACAACACAACTCTAATGAGCCATCTGCCCTGCTGGCTGCAGCACCTGTCTTTCTTCTCTATGCTCTGTGGCCGTACCCCTATGGTCTCCCAGAGCTGTTCCCCTAGATGGCCTATGTCCCCAAGTAACAAAACCTCAATCCTATATTTCATTTCAGGATAATGGGCCTTCATGGGAGAGCCATGACTATTACATGACATGTCATGTTAAAAGCATGGCGGAAACAAAGGCTCCTTCCAGGCTTCTGTTTCAAGCCAAGTTAGCAGTGTCCTGCTCTAGTGGAAGATTTCAATAAAAATCCCCCCATAACTAGGTCCCTGAAGGGAAGGATGTGGGCGTAGATTTGAAGTCCTCACTCTTTTGAAATTTAATTTCTAGGATATCCACTGAGGAATGAGTGCTAATTATCCTGAATTGTGTGGGTGTTTCAATAGCATCGACCTGAGACAGTTGCTTCACTTTGGTCCCATCTGGGTAATGTGTTTCTCTCCTTCTCTCCTGATTTTTATCTGTCAATCACTTTGACAAAACTGACAAGTTGAAGTTCTTTACCAAAACCAAGAAAACTAATGACTGACTAGAACTGATGTTGTTAAACAATAACCTCAGCACCCGAAAGTTCAAGATATCAATACATTTTGTTGGTTAGTTTCACTTTGCTGTCTGTGTTGAAGCCAGAATAAATTTAACCAATAGACTTAACCCAATATCACTTAAAAATCCCAACATAGTTTCTTACAAATATGAATAAGGTTATGTAAGATGAAAAGAATTTTTTAAAAAACAAAGCAATATTTAAATGTATGACAAAGCTGAGGGGTTCGGAGTACCAAGCCTTATATTTAATGTAAAGCTACAAAAAATAAAGACAGAGAATCCATGAAAGGACAGGCAATGGTGTGCTTATTCCAAAAGTAAATTATCAAGTGCAGCACAGATTTATCATATGCCTAGCCACCCAGTCCTTAGCACTTACTCTAATGACTAAGAACTTGAGTTCACTCTAAAACTTGTACACTGACATTTATACAGCTTCTTCTTATTCACCAAAGGCTAGAGACACACACTGGCTTCACTGAGTGAGTAGACAGGAAAAGTATGGTACCACCATACAGTGGACTCAAAACAGAAAGAAACTTTTAATGCACTTGACAACATGAAGCAGAAAAGAGTACGCTGAGACAAGGAATCTGAGCTCAAAAGGTTCCGTGCTCTACGGTTCCCATTTCTACATCATCCTCCACAAGGCAGAACTCAAGGGCCCCTTCCTTGTCTGGCATAGACACAGCTCATGGCCCAAAGAGCCACGGCAGCATGCAACAGTCCAAAGCAGGAGTGATGGGGCCACCCACCAGCATGCACCAGTGCCCACAAGGCACAAACACCTTCCCTTGCTGCTTTTCTAAGGAGCAGGCTTGAGTGTGTCCTAAAAGGAGAAGAAGCAAAGAAGGCCCACGCCCATACAGCAGCTCACTGAGATGACTGCGAGGTCCACATTTGTGGAACTTCATCTGGCCTGTGGCCCCAAGGTCAAACGGTCTTATTTCTTGTCCTACTGCAGTGATAATACTATGACAAAAGAAACTTAATAGAGAAAGGGTTTGTTACGACTCGCAGGTCATCATGGTGGAATACTGAAAGCTATGACACTAGGTGAGAGGAGGTGTCCAAGGACTGGACACTTCATTGGGACATTCTAAAGTAAGACATAATGAAAGCAAATCAACAAAGAATACAAATAGTGGTTATTTGGGAAGAAACAAGACAGAATGGTAAAACAGGCTAGAAACCAAGGGAAAATGTGTATGGAGGAGGTGGAGCAGTCAGCTGTGTCAAAGCAGTCACTGGGTCAGGAGAGATGGGGACTGAGAGCCAGCTGCTGACTCAGCGGTCTGAGAGTCATCCTCCCTTCCCACCAGAGCAGCTACAGTAGAGTCCATGCTGCGAAAGCATCATTCAACGGGGCAATAAAACATGCGAGAGGACAGCTAGAGGCGATTGGCATAGCCAACTCTGTTTGTCGTTTTGCTGTCAGATAGTACAAAAACTAGGATCAGTAATGGGAGGCAAGAGAGATTTTTTTTAAAGACAAAGAAATAGCAGCATGTGTGTATCCTGAGCCAGTGGGAGGCAGGAAGCTGGCAGTGCAGGGGAGGGAAGGAAAGACCCGGGAGTGCCTTGAGCAGTTGTCTGGCATGAGTGGAGGAGCTGGCTTAGGAAGGAGCAGAGGTGACCAGTCCCAGACTGCATGTGTGCAGAGGCACAAGGGACAGTCCCTGTGATGCTATGAGTGAGAGTGGAGAGCTTCTCTTCTGACAATAGACAAGCTCCTCTGCAAGCTGAGAGAGAATGCATGGCTGCACAGAGTAGGCACTGCACTTGACTCCCGGGGCTCCCAGTCTCAGTGTCCTCGACTTCTGGCTGGAAAGGGTGACAGTCCTTCCCTTGCAGGGTTCTGTGAGGACTAAGGAGGTGCCTCGTTGGCACTGGGAAACCTCAGCACCTAGAAACATGACTTTTTAATGATTGGAGCCAGAGTAGGTTCTGTGCATGTTTCACTGGTGTTCGCTGCTCTCCTACAAAACTCTGAGGGAGGATCCCTCGCTCCCTTGAAGCCTACAGTATTTGGCAACAGTAGCTACATTTGTCGCTGCTAACTTCACTATCTGGTGAGTGAGTGAGTGAGTGAGTGAGTGAGTGAGTGAGTGAGTGAGTGAGTTCTAGCAACAAAGAAAGACAGGATATAGCTTTCATGTCACCACTCAGCCCAGTCCTAGATGCCCAAGCCTACAGCACTCAGCATGCCAATTTGCCCAAGCTCTGCAGCAGTCATGTCTCCACTGAGTTTCTGAAATTCCGTTCTACCTAAATTAGGAAGAAAAATGGAGTGTGGTCATTCCTGTCTGAAAATATTTTCTTGATCCCTCTCCTTTCCCCAGCAAACAAGCGCTCGCTGACCTCTGTGTCTAATGCAAAGTGACATTCTGATTCTGCATCCTGGGAGAGCTGGAAATCATTAACTCAGGGAAATGGCTGCACTGCACCTCTGCCAGGCCCCTGCCTGTCTGCTGAGGAATGCAGGCTGCAGGAAGGCAAAGCTAGGCCATTGGTCCACTGTGGGTTAAGTCTATGGGCTGTGGATAGTGACCAACACTGTGAGTGACATTTGGCACGCATATGATTTCCACTAAGAAATGAAAATGGAAGTTTCTAGGGGAAAATATTTGCGGGGAAAGTGGTATGTGGGTGACATGAAATTTTCCCCCTTTTTTTTTTTTTTTCCCAAACATTTTGGGCCACTGTCTGGAATTTGAACTCTCTGTTAGGAAGAGAGACAAGTTGGAGAGTCAGTAGGGAAAGAAGGAAGCCTCCCAGAGATATTCCAAAGATATATCTGGGGCAAGGAGAGCACTCGGGAAGCAATTGGTTAAGAAAGAACCACTGGTGAAAGGGTGTTTATTTACACCCTAGAGGTGTTTATTTAACAGGCAGGGGGCACGGGAGCCACAATTTGCTAAACAGATGAGTGTATGGTAAAAAGAAAAAAAAAAAAAAAAAAGCATCATGTTAGGTGTGAATTAAAGTTCACTTTAAAATGTATAAGCCAGTTTTCTAGAACATGAAAAGGCACACCTGTGTGCATTCTGTTTCTAGGTTAGCCTCCCAGCCGTAGCTTTCCAAAAGCCTCTTGAAACAGTCCCCAGCGCTGATGGGGTGATGTTTTTACAGTTTTAGCATTAACTCAGTCTTGGGCACAAGGACCTGGTGCTTTGAAAGAACCCGGGGAAGGCATGTCAGACTCCCCAATCAAACTTAGAAGACAGATTCCCAGGCCCCATGCCTGGGAATGCTGGGAATTCTGGCTCACTGTGTAGGGTGGAGCATGGGGATCTATGACTTTCACACACACCTGAGATGACTGATGCAAGTGGCTCACAGACCACTAACCCTGCAAATGCTAGCTTAGGGAAGGCAGGCTCAGTGGAGAGCGATGGCCTTGCATTCTAGACCCAGCACACGCCCTGGCTCCAAGACCCTCCACAGGCTTACTGTTGTTGGCCAATGCTGAGCCTCACTGCTGTGCTGAGCAAGCCAACCCACGGGGCTCAGTGTGACGCACCCTGATTTCTTTTTATTCTGTTAGAACGATTACAGGAAGTTATCTATGCAATGCAAGGATTTTGTGGTGGGTGTGCTGGACCTGTGCCGAGACACAGAAGAGGTGGAAGCGATTTTAAATGGCGATGTGAACTTCCAAGTCTGGTCCGACCACCACCGTCCAAGTCTGAGCCGGATCAAACTCGCCATTAAATACGAAGTCAAGAAGGTAAGCTCTCTCGCCTTTCCTGCCTTCTTGCCTGGCTTCGCAGGGCTGTGGGCCCAGCTTCATGCTCATGCATATTCATGATCCCACCCAAATCCTGCCTAGACAGGGAAGTGCTCATCTTATGGAGCTGCTCAGATCTCACCAGCCCTTCCTACCTGGGCTCCCAGTCCCCAAGAGAGAGGAAGCACAACCAGGCATGGGCAGGCCTCGAACCTGGAGAGCAGGAATAGCAGTCAGAACACACTAAGAGCTCCCATGTGCCAACAAGCCAGTCCCACAACCTGCCAAAGAGCACGTAATACGTCCGTCAGTAGCACCAACTGAGCTTTCTCTCTGCATCTAGCAACTAGTTGTATAGAAAGCAGCTTGGAGAGCGAGGCAGGTGTGACCCATGGACCTCAGAGGGGTGGAGATAGTCCACTCCAAAGTAAGTTCTTAATAGAAAGCTCAAGTAGATGCCCAATGGTAAACTCATCCCTCTTGTCAATACACACCAAGGTCCTTCAGTGGCCACTGTTGCTCAGTATCCCTCATATCCCCAGCCACAATTACCCTAAAAGACCCTGTCTCAAAAAACAAACAAACAAACAAACAAACAAAAAACAAAACCACAATTTTTTTTTAACCAGATGGTATTTAAATGCCCCAGTTTGAGCTTTGGGCATTTCTCCTTCCTTTATTACCCAAATGGGGACAAGCAAGGGATGTAAACCAGCCATTACCAGGTGGTACATACCTGTAAGACTTCATCTAGGGAGTGTTCATGTTTCCTAAGGTTTTCTGGGCTCTTGCTTCAATAATATCATAAATCCTGAGGAAAATGAATTTCTCCAAGGCTCTGAGTCCTAAAAACAAAGCAATTTTTTGCCAGGAGCCGGGGGAAGTCAAGCTTCAAGTTCAAATCTATTTCCTTAGCTTATGGAAATGCATTTTTAACTTAACCTCAGATGTTACCAGGGCTTTGTTTTGAACCAAAGCACAGGGCTCTCCTTCTGGGACTGCTGAGACTTCCCATGCCCTCGGGTTCAAACAAGCCCCGCTGTAGGGCCATGTGATGTTGGTCAAGATGAGTTTGAGGTGCCTCCAAGCTTCCAAGCACCCTGCCTTCATCAGCCAGAGTAGCTTCCTGCACCTCACAGGGCAGGATGATGAGATCTGAAACATCCCCAAACAGGAGACCCTGGGGATCTGGAGTTTTCAGCCACAGAATCTGACTATTATAAACAGACACAATAGAGCCTACCTTGTAGACATTGCCCATTTCCCCCTAAAATATAAATTCAAATCCTCCAGCACAACTGTCGTTGATGGCAGAGTCACTCAGTAAGCCTGGATGCCTGGCTACTTCCTCACAGCCACATCCCTCCATTGCCAGCTAAAGGTACAAGTGATCTGATAATGAGTGGGATGGAAAACCTAGTCTCTCCATGGTCACCATGGTCGAGGTCAGAATAAGAAGGTTTCATGAGGGAAATTATTTGCCCTAGTGGAATTTTCCAATTACGGGAGTCATAAAGGTCTCAGGAAATATCTATCAAGAATGTCAAGTGTCTGCTGCCCCCATAGGTGGGAAGATGATAAATGAGCTGAGTGGAATGCTAACCTTGCTGATTTCCAAGACCTCCAATGTGAAAATTCTCCCCGACCATGCATCATGCCATCATGCAAAGGCAGACAGCTCTAGAGCTTTTCTTGACATTTGTTCTATTGTGAATTACTAATGAAAATGTGGAATATTAGAAACGCTTACGAGTCACAGAACACACTTCCAGTTTTACCTTAGGAACCTTAGCATATTTTCAAAAAAATACGGTCCTACCCTGGACATTTGAGTTGCAAATGACAAATGTCAAGGCCTGTGTACAAATACGTTGTCTTTTGGATCTGAGATAGATAGATGGGTATATACATACATACATACATACATACATACATACATACATACATACTAGATGAAAGACTATAAAGCCTAAGGTCTTGGTTGTGTGTTATCAGATCAGTCCATTAACACAAAGATCAAGTAAGATGAGTTGTTCTTGGCACTTTCACAGGCGTCTACTGAGGTGTGACCATTAAAAAGAGAGACAGAAAAAACGATGTTATGTTCAAGTGCATCTGGATACCTTGAGTTCAGCATAATTAGATAGGCGCCTTTGCTTCGAGACACCACAGAGCCTTTACTGTGTGTCACTTCTGTCACAGAAAACCCAGCACTTCTTACAGAACCTCAGAGCTCTTTCTTGTATTGAAACATTGTCCATGTATCAGTGAAATACAAGCTCAGCCTTTCTCTCTAGGAAATGCTTGCGCATGAGTGTATGGGCCATCTCGTGCCTCCTCACACACAGAAATGGTGCCTCCCCTCTGAATAGTTGACTGACTCTTTTCAGGACTTAGGCTAACATCCAGCCCTCTGTCAGTCTCAGTTAGGTAAAGAGATGGGAGCCCCTGGTAAAGAGGCCAACTTTGAGCTAGTGTCAGGAGACAGACTTTTAGCCTAGCATATTTATAGCCTTATGGTCTGGGCCAAGTCACTGAACACTTCATGCTCCACCTGCAAATGTGGATGGAGGAGCTTTCTCTCCATGAGGTTTTTCCAACTTACAGATGATAATAGAGGTGATATGAGATCCCCTAGAGTGAAAATAGAAGCGGCATGGCTGTCACTCAGTGATGACAACCTTTTAAGACTCTAAATGCCCTACTACCCCCTAAGGCATCCTCTAATTGCCCTGTGTTATCTCCCCCAGGGATGTTAAAAGAAGTCCCATGGTGAGGACATCATCTAGTGTCAAATCCCTCTTGGAGTGGTCAACCGCCTTGAAAGCTATGACTGTCCTCCTTGAGCTCTGGTTTAGGAGGGTAGCTCAAGCCTGTGTGCTTTTAGTCCCAGAACTTGGAAGGCAGAGGCACGTGGAGCTCTAAGAATTTGAAGCCAGCCTAGTCTACAGAGTGAGTTCCAGGATAGCCAGAATTATGTAATGAGACCCTGACTCAAAAACAAAAGGTGGTGACTCAGCCCCTATAACGCACCTAATGCAACACTTGAGTGGCAACATTGGAGGCGTGGCTAGGAGCAAGCCCAGCGAGGCCAATTCTGGGTCTAACCATGGTTTAATGGAGTCACCTGAGCAGATACTTAGACTCAGTCTCACTTCTCTCATCACTAAAGGTAGAATAATGGGGCTAAATTCACAGGCTCTAATGAGCCTCAAGTGGAATAAAATATGTGTACTTCAAATACAGCTAGCCCTCAGCCACCTGTGGGGACAAGGCGGCAGTGTTGATGTGCTCATTACCGTAGCTTACAGGCGAGGCAAGGACGTGTGCTAACAGCTCACTTGGGAACATCCATGTTACCCGCCTCAGAGAGCAACCTCACCTTATGAAAAATGAGAGATGAGAGCCTGCCCCTCATGCTGCCACACGCCAACGCTCTAAAGCCACAGTGCAGCCTGTACCCTACAGCTCAAAACCACCCCAGCTTTGGCTTGTTGCTGCTCAAAATGATTCACCGTCTTGGGCCACAAGCCATCTAATAAGCCAGCTCGCTGTCTACATCTGTCTCAAATATCCTTCTCGAAGGCCTTTCTCTTCCACTATGTACTGATCCTGAATACTCTCAGGGCATTTCTAGACTCACCCTCTGGAAAGATCCAATTGCCCTAGATCTCAATTTCAGCTCAACTGAGCCCAAGTTTGATCCATAAAGCAAACCCAGTGAATGGCATGTGGGGACTGTTTGGTGACTGTCACAGACACCCAGGACCTGCCCTTGTTAACATAGACAGCTTATCCACTGGAGAACACGGTCCCTCTCATCTTCCTCCTCTTTACTGCCTCAGCATCTGTGGACACAAAGGGTGATGTCTGCCTTCCCTTTTTGCTAGACTGTCTCATCATCACCCTTCCTCCTACCTGCCCAAAGGAGGACCAGATGACCCTCCTAGACACAGCATGAACTCTATAGGGATCAGTCCTATAGTAGTTAAAGGAGAGTAGAGCAAGGAGATCCAGAATGTCTTGTTTTGCCTGTGAAATAGGCAGAGCTTCCTGGACATAATCAAGCAAAGGCCTCCTCCTGGGGGAGAAATACACACAGAGAGAAGAGAGCGGCATAAATGGGAGGGGGATTTACTATTTTTTGCTAAATCTGTTACTTCTATATAAGTGTATCTCTTTCGAGGCAGGACAGCAGTATCTACTATGATGGCGATTAGCTCCATCTCTTAAGTCTTAAATCACCTCCTCTGAGCTCTACAGACACAGCTTGGCCTGTTAAAGTGCCAGTTAGAACCAGATACAGTCTTGCTTCCAACAAATTGGAGAATAAGACGAGAAAGGTGTCCTCATGGCTCCAGAAGCAACAGCCTCTCGTGTCAACAGTTTCAACACCGTTCAAAAGCACATGTGCAGTATGTTCTGAGACTCAAGCATTCTCTTAACTGTGAGTGTCTATAATATCAAAACAACTTCATTCTGCTATACAAAGGTACAAAGTGAGCATTCCTATTCCTAAAATGAGAACTAGGAGCATAGTAAGGAAAAGTCAGACAATAGCAAGACCAACACCCAGCAGGGCAAGCACCAAACCCTGATGCTCCATGTTGGGCATCTAGAGCTCATAATGGAATCATCTGGGCTCCAAGGGCTTGAGCAGTCCTTCCCTTCAAGCCTACTACTGCACATATGGCTTGTGCCAGCACCACTCTATACATGCAGCATTTCTTGGCAGATGTCCCAAGACCCTGGCACCTCTAACATCCAGAGTCTCTATTGCATACTGGGCTTCATTTTCACAACTCCATGCAAATGGCCTTTGGGGAACATTGCTTAAGACTCCATGACCCCATATTCTTGCATCTTTTACACTTGTAAAGCCAGTATACCACCTGCATGATGGTGCTAAATTCTGCTGTCAGCTCAGGAAGTTATCTGGTTCCCTTGGAGCACAATTGCATCAGCCTTTCTGTGGTGACTCTGGGTAAACATTTCCCCAGGCAATTGTCTTTTAGCAGAAAAGTTGTTCAGTGGCATTTTCAGTTTAGATATTCTCCTCTCAAATGAAGTAAGGTTTTTCTCAAAATGGAGCCTTCACTCTTCTCCTCAGGGCACCTGCTATTGTTCCATCACAGGGCAGGGCTTTCGCCTTGTGACTGGTATTAATGTCATCAACAATCACAGCTGCCCATCCTGTCTAAACTCCCTCCTTTCCCTTCCAGTTTCCACATTCGCCATATCTTTTTGTTACATTCACTACTCTCTCTCTCTCTCTCTCTCTCTCTCTCTCTCTCTCTCTCTCTCTC
>OU015746.1:86386909-86407324 GCA_907169655.1 Acomys percivali | reverse complement strand
AGATAGATAGATAGATAGATAGATAGATAGATAGATAGATAGATAGATAGATAGAGAAAGACAACAGGGAGGGACTGAGTAGAGGAGAAGAGCCCATTTTAGACAGAACATTGAGGAAGGCTGTGGTACCTGTCAGATTTAGGAAGGAGATCAGTAGGGCCAGATGGCAGGACGTAAGGAGACAGTGGCAGAGCGCAGTGTAGCTAAGTACCAGATTACCAAGTTTTATAGACATGGAACACATAGGAAGTTTCCTCTAGTTGTGGAAAGCAGCCATTGATCTGGCCCCTTGTCCAGCTACTTGAGGCTCAGTTCTTAAGAAAAATGCTTCCTTGCCAGAAAAATACTCTTCCTACCTGCCTTGAAGAGGTGGAAAGTCTGGAGATGACAAATCTCCCATCAGCCAATGCATCTCCAAGTCTCTGTTGTTCCCTACTGGATGTAAGCACCAAGGGGGCAATGTCTACTATAGGTTTGATGTCATATGACTACAGGCCACCCATGTCTGGGAAGAAACATAAAGCAATTCTGCATAACTCCAGATGGCTTTGAAAATTCAATTAAACCCACAACTAGCCTAGGAACCTTCCCCATCATAATTAAATTACTGATCATTAACATTTAAAGAGGCTGCAAACAGAACACTGGGCACTACAATAAATTATCATTGTCTACTGGACAAGCTCAATGAATCAGGTGCTTCTGGAGCCTTCTGAGACTGTCTGGTGCTGTCATTTAGAGGATGTTGCGCTACTCTTTAGTTCGTGGGGTAGAGCAGGGGTGGCAGTTGGAGCAAGTCTACACATATAAAAACTTCCTTTCTGGATATCTGGTCCACTCCCATCAAAACAAGTCTAGCACGGCTTCTCCTAGCACCCAAGGCAACCGGCTCTCTGACTCATGTTTAGTCTCCATCTTATCATGGCTCATAAGTCCTTCTGGGGTGCCAGTCTCCTGGGCTATGTGACATGTCAAGCGCTTAGGCCTCAGTAATAATAACAGTAGCAACAGCAACTTATGAAGCACTCAATCCATGGCCTTTGTCACGCCAGGTACTCTAAATATAACCATCTGATGCACTCAATGCTGCATCCACTTGTCATGAGAAACATACATAGCATCACACAGCCAGTCACACACACAGACAAGACTCAAGCTAAAGATGTGCTTGGCTCTGGGGCCCAAGTGCTTTGCTGCTCTTTCAATTCTTCAGCACAGCCTTCTCCACCTTTCTGGTGATCTGAGTATACAGGTGTCACAGCTCAGAGCACAATGATCCTCTTCAGCAAGCCCTTCCTCGTATGCCTTCACACCCCAGTTTGGATGAGGTGGCCCTTTTCTGGGACTCCATGACACTGATTCCCAGCATAGCAGTGACTGAGCTACACTTGACATGTCCTTGTCTAAACTCAGAGGCCCCTAAGAGCCAGATGCTGTAGGTTTGCATGTTCCTAGCCTGCCTCAATTGAATGAATGGGTTTGATGGTTAGACAAACCTGCATGCAGTTAGACCCAGTTTCTTCTCCTGAAGAACAGAACTATGCTGAGAAAGAAAGACATTGTGTTCGTCATAGACTGGCAAAAACACACATTCAAAGCTTGAAAACTGACTCACGTCATTGTTAATCCCTGAGTGACAAAAAAAAAAAAGGTGAACTTACTCTTCAAATAGCAAACCCGAGTGCCCTTGACACCTTTGCTTTGGATATGGATTATTCATGTTCTGATTTGACATCTAGGAACTCAAAGCCAGAGGGTGTCTGCAGACCATAATATGCCCTGGCCAGAAGCATTCCCAGTGTTTGGGGTGTAAGGAGTTTTGGCATTTCTAAAGGAAGAGGAGAGAACAAATAAAATTGTGCAAACTGGAAGACTTGGGTAGCAGCATAACCATGGTATGAATGACCAAGACAAAATAAACCAGCATTGGCTAAGTGTCACTCATGGATTTGTTCCAGGTTCTTGGTCTAAGCCAGTGGTTCTTAATCTGTGGGTCATGACCCATTATGGGGTCAAATGACCCTTTCACAGAGGTCACATATCAGATATCCTGCATATCAGATATTTACATTATGATTCATAACAATAGCAAGATTACAGTTGTGAAGCAGCAATGAAAATAACTTTATGGTTGGGGGGCCACCACAACATCAGGAGTTGCGTTAACGGGCCACAGCATTAGAAGGGTTGAGAACCACTGGCAAACAATAATATTACTTTAAGATGCTAGAGTATGAAAGGACAGTGTAATGTATGGAATTATGAAACACTCCCTTAAAATGCCTTAAAAACATGAACGCTGTAAGCAAAAAGGGATTCATTGAGAGAAGGGATTCATTGGCAGTACACACTATTGTTTGCATGGGGCCCAAAGCCACATGAAAAGGGACTTGAACTCTACCTACACTGGATCTACCTTTATTGGTTAGAACGATGCCAAGAGGTAAAAGACCATGAAAATCTGAGAGGAAAAACTCCCAGAAATACCAAAGCTGGCCAAGAACCAACTGAGGAAGATGAGCAGCAGTTGTAAAGTTAGATCCCTCAGGCTCTCCTCAGCCTCCCTTCCAACAAGCCACAAGAGCTATATGCAGGGAGACAAGATAATTGACTCTCCAGGTTCAATGAGAGGCTAATTTATGTAGTCTGACAGGGGAAGAGAAATTAGCAACCATTGCCTTGGGTGACCAGAAGCAAAGCCATGGAAACCCAGCCTCTGAGAAAGAGGCTCAGCAGTAGAAGTTATCACTTTGCCTGGGGCACCATTCTCAACAGCTTTGGTCAGAGACTGCCCTTTAGGAAAGACAGACACATGGAGAGATGGGCATGTCTGGTTGATAGTAGTGCTTTAGAATGAAGGAGAGGGTGGCTATCTGCACTACAGGAGAGTGCACAAGGCAAGGAGCAGTGTAGCCCAGAAGAGTGCAATGCCCAGCATCCCATGATGCCCTCGCACCTGGCACCTCAGAAGATCAGCTTCCGGAGAGCTGTGGTCAGAGGACTGGTCACACTTGGCATCAGCACAGCCCTGAAGGCTGATGTGGAGCAGCCAGAGCACAAGTGCAGAGCTGCAGGCTAGCAGTGGCTTGCCTGAAGGACGGAGCAGCCTACCTGAGGCTCATCCGAAACAGGAAGTGCTAGTGGCCGGTACCCAGTGTATTTAGGGGCAGGTGGAATAACCTGAAACTGAGAAGTTGGGAGTGTAGCTCAGTGGTGGAGTGCTTAGGTAGCACATATGAGGGCCTGAGTTTGGTCATCAGTACCACAAAAAAAAAAATGAATGAATGAAAAATTAAGCAAATGAATGAATAAATAAGTGAGAATACATAGGAGTCTACCAGACTGCATCCAGTCTAGGGCCTGGACCATCTCGTCCACTCTATCTTCTATGCCGGCAGGTGTGTACTGAGTATCAAAAGGAATTTACCACACGTCTGGTTGATGCATGGACGACTCCCTACCAACACAACCAGGTTTATATTCAGCAGCAGCCAAGACCTAAGGCGTTGAGGTCACACACATATCATTTCTAATTCTTAACCCGTGTCTATTCTATTATTTCAACATTTACATTTCAAAATATCAAAACACTGGCAATGGTCACATTTTATAGGTTTGAGAAGCCCAAAATTTAAATTGGAAAAAAAAAAAAAAAAAGGTGGCACTAAATCCCAAGAACATGCCAAATGTAAAACCATACATAAAAATAAGTGTTGAGAGAACTTATTTTTGGGTGAATGTGACATGCAGAAGTCAGCATTATTGTATAAATCCATAGGAGATGAAGTTAATTTGAAAGTATAACTTTTAAATTATTACATAAAATGAAACACAATTTTTTAAGAAATAAAAACTGATCAAATGCATCCCTCTCTGAGCCATGCAAACGCAGGTTGGCAAGAGAAATCTGGAAAAGCCTAGAAAATAGTAAGAGATCAACCTAAATGATTTCTCAGGGACTCTCTCCTCCAGTGCCACTGAGCTAACATTGTATGTGATGCATGAGGGGGTCACTGAGAACAGTGTGTCCACCCACCCCACCTGAGCCCCGTCCGCCTAGGCTGGCCTCTCTATGATCGTTACAGCTATAGTTTATATTTGATGGAAGCATTTCCAGCCTCCTCTGTCTTCTTCCATTTCACTAAACACAGGTACAGATTCCATGCACATTTCCTGAATTGCTATCAATAACTTGGGGTATATGTTCTTGATGGTGACGTATTTGAATTAGAGTCAAGAATTACACTTGCAAGGAAAAAAAATGCTGCTTTTACTGATGATCAAAGTTCTTTCTCTAATTAAGAACTACCAGACAAAATTTCTCTCTTCAAAAAGGACATCTTTGCTTAGTTAAAATGTTAATGCACAACAGAAGTGTTTAACAATTTATGAAACAAAATATATCAGCAAATATTAAGAATTGCACCATAAATCAAAAACTAGATCAGTGTTTTCTAAGCCAGTGAGAGCTCTATGAATTAGCCCTGATTATGGACATTTTATAGAAAAAAAAGAGACATTTCTTGTTCCACTCGCAGTCCATGGTGGGACTAGGACTGGCACCTGGGCAGTGCCAATACATGTCCCTAATCCTGTGACTCTTTGTACCCACAGGACAGCACAGCCACAAGTGTACCACAACCAAAGCTCCAATTCAGGGAACTGTTTAGAGCTACAGCTCTGGGTCAGGTGGGCCTGGCTAGGGGTCTGAGATCCTAATTAGGTCCCTCAACAAGGCCGGGAGGGTGTTATCTGAGGCTGTAAATCCACATGATCTTTCATGAGGTTCCAGGCAGAAGAGGGACCGGGCACAAAAGCCGTCATGAAGTCAGTTCCTGATACCCATCTGTGGAAGAAAGAGAGCAGGGTTTTGTCTTCGGCATGACTCGCTCCTTCTAAGAGGATGGAGTTGGAGTAAACTGGCTTTGAGCCTTCCCCTCACATATTCCTAACCTCCATCTATGCCGGCAGCTGGCTGACTGACGAATGAACAGGTACAGAAAGACAGAGTTCTACATCAGGTTCAGCAGAAGGCCCCGCCCATGCAGACCTGGAGAAACCACCACACTCTGCTTTGGCTCGTCTGTCTGATTTTAAATCTACCTTTTAAAAATATAGGGCAACATTTCAAAATAGTATATTGAAAGTCAGATTAGCCTGGGCTGAAGACCAGATCTAATTATAAACAATCGCTTCCAATAACTGGCCCCTATACTTTAAAACAAGGGTGCTCACACCTCAAGGGAACTGAAGTAAGGGTTTTCTGTGGCTTGGAGATGGTCTGCGAATTCCCTTTAGGCTTCATGAAACCTTGGTCCTCAGTGCGACAGTGCTGAGAGGAGATGGCCGAGTCCAACTGAATTAGGTCATAGGAGCATCACCCTCGGAAGGCATCAAACTGGTTTTGATCAGGAAGATATAGCAAGAGCAAGTTATGACTAAAGAAAGACTGCCCCCTGTGCCCTCTGGCTTTCTGTCATTTCATAAGCTCTCTCCATCTCCGTCTCCCGCCTGATGCCATCTTCCATGTTGTGATGTAGCCAGAAAGTACTCACTAGAGGCAGAACTGATAGACAGGGCCAGTCAATCTTAGACTTACACCCTCTAACTCTGTACACTAAATAAACTTCATTTCTTTGTAAGTATCCAGCTGCAGGTATTTTGCTACAGTAAATGAAAATAGGTAAATACAGGCTTAAACGATGTAATGTCTATTAAGCATAAGGCCTGACATAGAAAAAATGTTCAATGAATACTATTTTTCTCACCATTGAAGTTATGATTATATAAAATATATGAATTAATTTTAACATATTGAATTGATGCCCATTTGTGGTAGTATACTACTATATAGAGAAAAATTAAGCAGTTCTCATCCAATCTAAGAGCTTAATAACCAAACCCTATGTTAGACTCACATTCCAATTTTCTCTTGCATAACCAGAAAAAAAAGCCTGGCTTAGCTTCCATCCCTTTTCCATATCCACCTTTTAGTAAAGACGTGAAGACAATTAGTGTTCACCAAGCACCAAGTAACAAAGGATTATTATATTTAGAAAGTGTTCTTGGAAGATGAGTCACCAAGAAACTCATGACCAGATCCTAGGAGGCCACAGAAGAGCATGTAATTTATTGATCACGCAGCACAAGCTCACTGGACACCTGTCGCTAAGGTGACACACTCTTGGGGAAAAAAAAAGGAGTGGTTCTTTCAAGATCACAAAGGGGGAATTGGATGTATACACAAGATAACTGGCCACACTGATGGCTATGAACCATAATCATTGTCTTTTAGTTACTTGTCTATTGATGTGAAGAAGCGCCATGACCAAGGAAACTTATAGAAGAAAGGGTTTATCATGTGGTGAGAATTCATAACCATCATGACAGAAAAGCATGGCAGGGGCAGGTAAGCACGGCACTGGAGCAGTAGCTGAGAGCTCACAGATTATCTGCAATCACGAGGTAGAGGAAGTTGGCTGGTAATGGCATGATCTCTGCCTCTAGTGACACACTTCCTCCAACAAGGCCATACCTCCTAATCCTTCCCCAAAAGCTCCAAAAATTTAGGACCAAGTATTCAAACATATAAGTCTGGGGAGGGCCTTCTCATTCAAACCACCACAGTTGACAAGTGACTGGTCCACTGAGTAAGACCCACAGAAGGTCATGACATGGCTGAGACTAGGGAACTTGCTAAGACTTGAAGGTTGACAGGAAAGTAGATCTTGCTTGAAGGCTGCTTAGGATCTAAACCAGAGAAGAGCAGGATGGAATTTCTTTGACAAAACACAGGAAATGGTTACATAGGCCATGCTTGGAAACAACGGTGCAAAGCTTGCCTAGAGATAATGGGTCAGGGAGGCAGGGGCCACAAACAACACAAGAGGGTTTTCTAGAGGCAGGTCCACTTCTCCTTTAATGTCAGTTAACAACAAAGCTCCATGTGGAGTAGAAAGAACTGCTGCTTACGTATGCAGAATGGCCTCTTTGTGACACACAATGAAAACACTGAAGTGGTCATCTGGAGGTCCTTCAGGAGGACTATCGCCATGGCAACTTAACCTGACTGGAGACCATGCCACATAATCACCACCCTTTAGACTCACTGCTATGGAGAGCACCACTGAGAAATCTCAGCACTCTGTTCCCCTCCGGTCCAACCACAGCCTCCTGCCTTGACACCTGCTTTCAGGAAATGGCTGCCTCCCTACTCTGGAACGAGTTCAATGCCATTTGTTTTGGCATCTGAGACTGAGCCATAGGTTGGTTCCTGAATGATAGTCTCCATCTGAAAATCATTTCTTGGTGAGAGACAATAATGAGCCTCAAGTATAGTCTTCACATGAACCTGCCAATCTATGGCATCTGTGTAAATAATTCTTGTTGACTTAAAAGCCTGGGAGATAATGCTCTGCTGTAGCTGGGAAACAGAGATGGAGCAAGGCACCGGCCTGAATGGGTGAACTAGCCATTGGAGGTACCCATCTCCCCTGAAGCCTGGTAGAATTCCAGGGAGACACTACATGGTAGGACCCTCGGCTCTGGAAATAACCAAGAAGGATGCTGGAGTTAGGTGGATTAGGAAGTGAAGACGAGGAAGAGGTGGGCAGGAGAGGCTGCAGTAGAGCGAGGTGCATTTATACATGCACAGGAATGAAACCTCCCAACCATGAGAAAAAAAATTGTCTCATACAGATAGTCAGGAGATAAAAAAAAATTTAAAGTAGTACTATAAAACAATGGGGAGGGCTTACAGACATGAAATTAAGAGCCCCAGGTTATAGCCAGAAATCCCCTTGAGCCAAATTCCAACCCATCTCCCCCACTGTGCTAATTTTCTCAGGCCATGTCTCCAGATGACAGTGTGAAGTGCCTGCTAGCAAGCTCATCAAACTCAGATCAATGGCCTTTGTGGACTAAGGAGGTTGCTGTTACTGTAGCTTTCCAATATGCTTGTGCTTCTACAGTAAAAATAAATTCAGTGGAGGCATGAAGTCAGACATTTGCCTGCTCATCACATCTGGGAAGCAGGCAAACGGGCAGCCTCATGCACACACGTGCCTCTTCCAAATGTGATGCCTTGCCAGGAAGACTGCGTGTCTGCCCCCACATCACAGAGGAACCAGGCTTTCAGTGTGACGCAGGGGGCCTTAGCTTTGCCATCAGTTGTTCCAACATCATCCCCCTTGCCTTGCTCTGCCCTCCCTTTCTTTCTTTCCACCCTGTCAGTTGTTTCCTTCCTCACCAGCCAGCATGCCTCTACACCATGCCTTCCCTCCACCCAGACAGTGTCAGCCATGTAGGGAACTAGCGCCCCCTCTTCTGCAAGCTAGAAGGGCAGAAACTGACTCGTGCCTCCATGAGGACAGAGCCCATGTTCCTGAGTAAAGGCAACACCTAGGGGAGACAACCAAAGGAGACTCTCTGGATAGAAAAGCGCATGGCTCTTTCTATAACAGAAATCCACAGCTCCCAGTCAGGAACTTGGCAGAATGAATGGGACAGTGGCCTGACCTTGGGGAGAGGCAGGAAGCTTCTTCTGGGAGAGACACAATAAGGCCGTGGTCGTGATTGGCTATACTAGCATCGAGGGTAAATTTCAGCCCTGGGTGGACATTCCCAGAACTCTTTCAATGGTGCCAGCTTTAAAAAGAGCATAACAGTCCCAACATTGGATGATAAGGAGTAAATGAGAAATACATTTGTAATAAACACATCCCAGGGCCTGATCCATTGCAAGGTCTTAGTAAATGTTTACTTTCTACTGTTTTGTGACAAGGAACTAAGATCAGGAGAGGTTAATGTCCAAATCAACCAGAGGAAGAGAGTAATGGAATGGAAATAGCTCAAGCTTGGAGTCAGAGGGGGGCTGGAATCTGAACCCCCTCACAGGCCCATGAGCCACTTGTGATGGCCCAGCCTCAGTTTCCCCAAGTTTAACACTAGAACATGGGCCCACACAAGGTGCCTCTGGTTTAGAGGGTTACTGTGAGGGCTGTGTGTAACAGCCTCATGCTGTCTACATGGAGCCTCAAGAAACAGCAATAGCAACAGTCTGTGCTGTTCAGACTCCATGTCGCCCGGTGCCCATGATTACAGGCTTCATGCAAGAACTGATTTCTGGGCTCCTATGCCAAATTCACTACAAGCATCCTCCCTGGCATAAACTGAAAGTGGAGAGGTAAAAAGAGCCATGTAAGCAGCCATGGGAAGGACCCAAGAAAAGCTGCAGTGGGCTCAGGAGCAACAGTAAAGCCATGTCTACCTTCAATGGGTCCTGCTGAGCACCCTGCAAGCATTTTCATCTCCCAGATCACAAAGCTGAAGGCAGACTGCTCAGGATCCCACATCTAGGAGAGGTGAGATCTAGTTTTTGTGTTTGGGTGGTCACCCTGGGACCTGCACGCCTAACCACACTGCTAGTGCAGACAGCAGTCTGCAGGGTAGGTGTGGATGGAAGCAAAACAACTAGGTTCTAGTTCAACCCCAGTGCATGTGAGGCACAAGACACTATGAGAAAGACAGGGGAGGGAGGGGGAAGGAGAAAGGATCAGGGTACGGAGGGGGTGGGGAGGGAACATTAGGAACAGCCATGATTATTATCCACTGTCTGAAATAACTCACCCATCACAGCATCACAGGCAACCTGCTCAGGAACTGGTGGACGACTCACCCACCCCCTCATTGTCTCCCACCCCCCTCACCGCCCACCCAACCCCACCTCCACCCACCTGCTGAGCTGCACTTCACTTCCTAGCCACAGAGCTGAGCTCACTTTGGTCCTGATTAGAGACCAGGACTCCTTTCTTTGCCCCCAGCGTTGAGTATAGTGCCCAGTGAGAGGAGTCTCAGGAGACTCAGGTTTGTTGAGTGAACAAACAACTGAACAAACCAACAAACAAAAGTGGCGAATTATGTACCTTTCCATCTCCTTTTCTCCCTCACCACTTTCATGACTCAGGAGTATGACCAGAACTTGTTCTCCAGACTGGAAGGGAAGAATGTGGCCACTGAGAACAGCTCTGCGCATGCTCTGAGTAGGAAGTAGCTCTGCGCATGCTCCGAATAGGAAGCCGCCCTGCACGCTAGTTCTAAGTCACACCAGCTGGCCATGCTGAAAGCAGAGTTGTCACTGGTGCCATGTCTGTCCTCTGTTTCCAGAACAGAGTTTGTGACCAAATGCTGCTGATGAGGAAAGGGAACTCCTTCCCCAGTCACATCGGCCTTTACTGAAGTAGGGATTTGGAGGCATATCTGTATAAAAGCAAAGCATTTTCTCCACAAGTCTGCAGTCATAAAATTCTTCTCCAGCTAAGTCACTGCCACAGCTCCTTACTGTGTAGATGAGGCCTAGGATGAGAAAAACAACCATCCATGAGGGATGTGGAAGTCACACAGCCTCACCACAACCTCTCCCTTCCCTGCAACACAGGGGACTTTTAGGAGGAAGGAGCTGAGTGTGGGAAAGGGGAGAGAGAGACCGCTTTCAGCCAGAGGGCCCGAGACCTCTAGCTCCATCCTGCTCCTGCCGGCCCCACCAGGGAACAGCTCACGCACAATCTCCACTGTCAGTGTTGAATAACAGGAGTGACAGAGGAGGGGCCTGACATAATCCAGAGGCATTAACACCTCAAGAAAATGCCTGCCGCTGAGACAGATGTCAGAAATAAAGACAGGAGGACCAAGAACGAACAGAGGAAACTAAGGAGGGGGATGGGGGAGAAAGAGCAACTGGTTTGTTTTGGTTTGTTGCATTTTAATGTAACACTAGGTCCTGTTTCCAGACTATGTAAGTACTCACTCATAACTAGCCCCACTTTAGAGAACACAGCTAAGCATGGAAAGAACCAAGGCCAACCCACTGGCATCTGGCAAGGCCCGGAGCCCAGTCAGCCTGGCCACAAGTCCTCTGTTACCCACCCACCACAAGGAAAGCTTTATGGCTTGTTCAGCCTGCCTTTTATCTGGGCCATTGGAGTCAGTATCCCAGAAAGCACCCCTCTCCTCCAGTTTAAATATCTAATAGGTAGCTAAGGGATTCTCCCAGCTCCTAAATTGGACATTTCTTTGCAGGTAAACTTAAAGCGGAGGGGTAGGGGGGAATAAATAAGAGAAAAGTAGCCCAGAGCAAGGGTCAAGATTTAGTCACCCACACCACCATTTGAGCACACCAGCAGCACCAGCGGGATTAAGTTTAAACGAGGCTCCAGCTTTGGTTACAAACATTGCATTAACGATGAATGTGGTGCAGGTGGGCTTGCTGTGTGCCCTCGCACAGGATAATTGCCTTTGGATGGAGCTGAGAACTAGAAGCATCGAATCTGGTCTTTCATGGCCTTGGGGACCTTTTGTCCCCCAAGTCCCTTGTCCACTGTAGAGCACTTGATCTCAGTGCCAGACCTCTCCCTGCCCTCTAACTTCTCCTGGCTCCCCCTAGCACCCGCTGGCTGAAGAGTCCATCCAATTAGGGATCTAGCTGGATTTCATTTCTCTCTCAAAGCATGCTAGGCCTCATGCAAACCCACTTTAACAGACTCAACCCCAGCTCATTACAGACTCACCGTTCAGTAGAAGGGACATCATATCACTAGCAAACGTCAAGGCATCCCATCAGCTCTTCCCCTGAAGGTGTTTTCCTAAAAGCAAGCCGTGGCTCTCAGCCAGAATGGCTTGGGGGCAGGAGTGGTTCAGGCAAAGCTCTTGGGATTTACTTCTCTTGATCATCTCAGCACCTGTGAACTAAATGACAAAGCAAGCAAGCCCGAGAGACACCACTGATTTCCTGAGTACCATCCTGTTCTAGTGGCAGCCTTTGCTTAGTGGCTCCTCTCTGACCTTGCTTTTGAAGCCCCTCCTCCCACCTCAAGCTCTTCTCTTCCTGCTCTCGTTCCTTGGTTGTGTGCCTTGGCACAGAGTCACTTTGTGTCCTGAAGGTAGGCTTCATTTCTTACTCTGACCCTCCTTGGGTAAGGGATGGTATATTTCTATGCTTTATAATAATACAGGAAAAAATCCACTGATACACACTCAACTATATGTCATCAAGTTGTCTTCCGAGGCCTGCCACAAACATAGAAAAGTGCCCACAGACAGAAAAACATTAATTTGGCTTCAGCTATTAGCCGCTGTCAAATTATTGGGAGCAGATTATCAAGCCTATCTATAAATAAATAGCAAATCTGATGCTAGGTTGCTTTCGCATGGGGAAATAAATGTGTCTGTGAAAATCAGCAAAGGTTTAATCAAGGACAGAGTCTCAGAGGAGCCCCCTTCCTTTAGTTGAGGCCACTGTCCTCCTCCTGGGTGAACGAGGGAGCACAGGGATGGATTGTTCCCACTTATCCTCTCTCAGAACCCTGCTGCAACCACAGGAACCATGGAGTAGACTCTCCCCACAAGCTAATGCTGTGACCATAGTAAGAGCTTTCCAGGGCAGCAACAGTGTAGAGAGCCAGAGGAGAGTCAAAAGGTCCCCCTCTGTGCTTTCCTGGGCTTAAGTCCCACCTTCTGTTCAGACCAAGTCTCCAGAAACATCAGCATGCCTCAAAGGTGGAGGCTTGGTGAGGACAGCCACTGGGTTCACCCATCCTTCCCCTCTAGATCCACGCTAGGACTGGCCAGGGAATCTCAGCAAGATCTGCATGGTTCCTTGTCACTATTGCACAGAGCTGTGAGGAAAGGGGCCAGAGCACCACAGCACTCGCTGGCTCAGGGGTTCCTCCCTCAGTCAGGGAGAACCTTTGGAAGGGAAGATGACAGGGGCTGCTCAATCCAGTCATACTACAGGAACGCCTCACTGCACCTAAGCTTCAGAGAGCAGTATCATTGCCAGTGTCTTTACAGATAATCTGTTGATAGTGTAAGTTCCCAATGATGGAGACATGAGCATGCTGCCATCTGCACTGAGAATTTCCAAGCGCTCTATTTCTTTTGCTCTTATAATGAGAAGGGAATGTTGTGCATTTCTCAGAGTCATTGTACATGTTCCCTCAAAACCCAGTGAGGCCAATGGGAGGAAATGGGCACATGATGCTTGGACTGAGCAGTGGGGAAGTGTGTGAACAACAGCCAGGCCGTCTTCTCTAGCCCATGGGAATCTGCAACAGGGCCAAAGGACAGGCCTGCCGAGGACAGATGGTGCCTTCCTTCTGCCATGGAGAGAAGTGAATGAGTGCACTACATTTTCCCAAATTTAAACTTTATTTTCATGATTGTTTTAAGCTTAAAAATTGCTTATCAGTTTCCTCTGGGCAGGACCCAGGGTCAGCTAAATAGATGGCCAGGTAGCAATAACTGTCCACAGATTTTGGTTACAGTAACTCAAACCAGAACAAGCAGGATAAAAAATTTTGTCTACAAAAATGTCTCTTTCCACATGTGGGCAGGGTGCAGGAGAGCCCCAGACAGGGACACATGTCATCACGCCCCCTTTCTGCACATCTTCACTCTCATATATCTCTCTTTAGCTGGTTTGTTTGGAGAATGAGTTTACACCGTAGAAGACAGTTCTTCATGTAGCCCCAGTTACAAGGAACTTCCTGCTGAGTACACTGCCTCTCAGCAGAGCCCCAGACACCTGAGAGACAAAGACCCCAGGGGCCCTAGTCCAGTAGCTGTACCAAGTGGGGATAAAATGGTCACTAGAGGTTCGTTTGTGACTTAGCCAATAGAACTGGCAGTTCCAGGAGGATGAGGTCGTGTTGAGAAAGGAAGGCCCTGCACGGACGCACACTGTGTCTGTGTTCCGGCCCAAAAGCACTCCAGAGGCCCCAGCACAGAATCCAGTGAGAAAGCACTGTGCAGGTCGCCAACGTTCTGGAGATGCTGCAAGCATTTTCCTCAGCTGCATAGATAACAGAATCCCTAATTTAATCCCCCAAAACAGCACAATAAACTCAGTTTTGCCTGTGAGAATATTGAGGGTCAAACAGCTCCTCCACGGGCACCTAGCTAACAAATAATAAAATGCAATTCAAACCTGAAAGTCTTACTCCCAAACCCTGTTAGTGATGTCTGTGTTCCTCCATGTTGCTTACTGATGAGCTCTGCGCAGAGATAAGTTGCCCTGATCAGTTGACCAGCCTGGATTAAGACAAACATTTCCCCCAGAGCTGCGCTTTCCTGAGTCTCAGGCTGGGTCTCCAGGCCTTCTGGTTGAAGCAACAATTGAGAGGCTCTGGTCTCAGTCTCAGCATCCCCGGGTCAGAAGTCCTGCCCACCCCACCCCACTCCACCCCTAACCCCCGCCCCTGGCCCCGCCCCCGCTCCCACCCCCACGCCCACCCTAGTGCTTGCCACAGCTTCTCTGGCTCTCGGGTTGTGTACTGTTCAAGTGCTATGACGCCATTTTCCTGTTTGCATTTTGTTTTTGTTTTTGTTTTGTTTTTACAGTTCGTTGCTCACCCTAACTGTCAGCAGCAATTGCTTACCATGTGGTATGAAAATCTCTCAGGCTTACGTCAACAGTCTATCGCTGTGAAATTCCTGGCTGTGTTTGGAGTCTCCATAGGCCTCCCTTTTCTCGCCATAGCCTATTGGATTGCTCCGCGCAGCAAGGTACAGACTGCTTAAGGTGCATGTCATTTGCCGTTATTCCCTTCTCCTTTCTTACTGTCTCCTTCCAGCTGGCAGGAGATCTGCTTCTGTGTTGCATAAGTATTACACTGGAGCTGGAGCTGGGTGATGTCCTTGCCTGGCACACACCCACAGGGCTATGGGTTTGAGCCCCAGCACCACAAAGAAAGATGAAAAGAAAAAGAAGGAGAGAGGGAGGGAGAGAGGGAGGAGGGAAGGGAGGGAGCAATGTTCTGGTATACCCACCACGCAAAACCAGAAGACCCGAAAAGGGGGGGGAACCTCAAGATCTGTTTTTAATGATCAGTTTTTAAAGAGAAAGGAGGGTGATGGTCGGATATTTTAAACACGTGACGCAACTCTGAATGCGTAGACAACACCTTCCCTCTACAAACTGCAGAGTGTGTCCTCCAGGCTCATGGTAACACTGATGACCATCATGGTGTAGAAGGAGCCGTTGCTCCCTGAGAACTTTCTCAGTGTCATGCCTTCTTCTTGGGCTGGCTCTTTTTACTCCCGATTACATTGCAACACACGTTTGATTCAGGAAGCAGTTCAGAGACAGAACCGCAGGGCTGAGTTGAACACAGCTCCGGCTAGGCCCTGCAAACTCGTCACAGCATCCCTAGCCTCCACAAGAGGCCAACTAAATAGACTACAGGAGGAAGGGGGGGGGTAAAGAAGCACCCACAAAGTATGGGAGTGACCTGTTGCCTAAGGAAGACTACCAGAAAGTCAGGGCGACAAAAAGAACAGACCCTTAGGTACTGTAACACCTGTGCTGCTGTGGGTTCCACCTTCCTCATGGCCCAGCCATTAGGACTAGAAAGCACCTGCACCCCAGCTCCAAGAAGAGCAGGTACCCCCAAAACCAAACCATTAATAAGCCTTGAGACATGTTCCATGGGTTTAAGATTGTCTTTAGGCTCCCAAACTACATTTATCTAGTGACATATTTTGAAAGGAATTAAGCTTAGGAGGCCACTGTTGACTGGAGAAGAAGAAGTCCACAGGGGGCCTGGCTCCACGGGCAGCTTGACCAGCCAGTGTAGTTAGCACAGGGCCACCACTGAGCTGAAGCTCCTGTCAAATCCACTAGTGGGACACTCAGGTCACAATGATGGTCCAGAATCCAGGCTGCTACCGCAGCCACCAAAGCAACCGGGTAAGGAACTCAGTGCCTCTGAGTGGGTAAGCAGTCCCAGAGAGGGGACATGCTCCCTGTAGATGGAGAACCCCAAGACTGGGTTTGCTATATCTGGCCTTAATATCTGTTGAGAGTTCTGTTTCTATGGCAATCTTGTGTCATGGACTTTTAAGTCAAAATTCTCCAAATAATCTATATGTATGCAAGGCCAGGTTTTTTTGTTTTTTTTTGTGTCCCTTTTTTTTTTTTTTTTTTTAATGCATTTAAAAGGTCACAAAGAAAGTAATTCTCGACTCAAGCTAGACTGTTGCTGGCCACAGGTTTCAGGCACATATCTTAAGGCTGTGTCTTGAGGCCTGAGCCAAGTAGTTTGTAGTGGAATTGAAGTGCATGCACACATACACACACACACACACACACACACACACACACACACACTTGTGCAATCAGAGAGAAAGAGAGGTGGAGGGAGGGAGACTATGTGGCCAGGAACATCTACCTTTACTTTCTCTGGGCTTCAAAGCACTAATCTCAGCTGTCAGGAGGCAGAGGCAAGTGCATCTCTGTGGGCTGGAGGCCAACATGGTCTATACAGTGAGTCCAAGACAGCCAAGGCTACACAGAGAAACCCTGTCTCGAAAATCAAAACAAAACAAACAAAAGCACACTTTAAGTTTGGTCATTAGAATAACAACATGATGGAGGAACTGCTACCAGCCAGCCACACCCCCAAAACACACACACTGTGACAGCGTCCAGTAGCCCAGGTCTAGCCAACGCCAGCAAACTGGTGCGCCTCTGTCTGCCTGGTGCCTTGGGAAAGATTCTACTTCTTAAATTTGTGATAGGTCTGAGCAAATAACAAATACATGTTCAACCCAGCCCCCCCAAAAAAGGTGTGTTTATGGGGAGGGCATTCTGAGACTTCTGGCCCAGTGGATCCAGAGAGCTAACACACAGACATAGAGGTCAGGCCTATAGTAATCTTCTGGGTCATATGGAGGAAATCATTGCAGGATGATTCAGCCTTTGACTGGGGCTTCCTTTCCTCTTTTGAAAAACGTTTGGCATTTGATGCTCCAAAATTTTTCAGCAAGACTAAAGAAATAAAGCATGCAAAATCAGCATAAGCTGATCACTAAGTCACTTGTCTCTTCAGCACATTTATTAGACTCCAAGTCTGAAAGCAACTGGGGGAGCACCGTAAGCAAGTGACTGACAGGCCTGAGTTGGTTTCATGGGATGACTCTCAGTGGTACCACTCATTACAAGGCGAGAGTCCCTCATTAAAGTGCTTGTCAAGCTTGCTCCGAGGTGCTAAGGGACAGATAAAAGAGTTGGGATATTTTTAGTCTTTCCTTTTACCACTTAGAAAAAAAAATTCTTTTCAAGTTTGGCAGAGATGTTGCTAGGGATTACAGAGAGGTCAAAGGTTATATATGACAAAGCCAGCCTTCTCTAAGGGCCCCTGATGCGTAGAATCCCTTGTCCTCCCAGGAGGAGGGCACTGAGGAGGAATCCAATAGGCTCATCTTTCAGTGAGGTCACTCTTGATAGCTACTCCTGTAGGCTCATGAAGAAGACAATGCTATTCTAGAGATTCCATGTTCCAATGACATTATCACATGCCCAAAGAAGACATATTTGTTTATAAATGGACTTTAAATGTCACTGCCAACGTCAACTGGCTCCTTCCCATCAACATCTAGTGACTGTCTGGAGGTTCTGTTCCCAATCTAATGGTGCAACTGCCTCCTACAGCTGCTACCAAGTGTCCCAATTGAGGGGCAATGACCAACTGTGAGATGATCTGATTGGCCTTCTGAGATGAACTCATTATCAACTTCTTATTGAAGTCCTAAGCCTGTCCCTCTACTATTATATCTTAACATTGGGGGCTTTCTAAGAGAGAAAGATAATAGAGAGATCACACAGCCAGGCATACATATCAACAGACGTTCAGCTCACACAGTTGTCATCTGAAGCAGCAGTAGCAAGCAGCAGGTGTGGACAAGTGCGGGCAAGTGCAGACATGGGCTTGGGACAGGCTTTCCAGGGTCAAGAAAAAATAATAGACATTCTGTTCCTCATTTCTCACTGTCATCAGGAACATGGGCATGGCCAGGAAGGCCAGTGTGAAGCCAGTGAGTTCCTAAAAATGGAGGCGTTGGGCTAAATTATTTCTTAGGATCTTTATCCTCCCAGCAAGAGCCTTTGGTTAGCTGGCTTTCATCTTTTGGTAGTGCTGAGCTAGGTTGTGAGCCTGTTAAAATCTCAGGCAGTGTCTCATCAGCAGGTAGAATCAAGGAGAAATCAGCATCACATGGCAGTGTCAAGGAGCTGCACAGTCCAGTTAAAAACCACTTCCTCCATCATCCACGGACCTTCACTGTTCAGCTATCAGACAGGAAAAAGCAAACAATTGTAGAATCCAACCTGGCATCTTTACAGGGTGTAGTCTACTCATCTTTCCTGCCACCTAACTACTATTGGGAAGACTAGCCCCTCCCCATCACAAACACACAGCTAGTGAGAACAGGGTGGGTGAGTCAGCAGCTTTGAAGGACCTCAGCTTTGCTGGACCAAAGCTTACGATTAGAAACACACAGTCCAGGCACCATCCAGAAGAGAACAGAGACTCCAAAGAGCTCATCTCTCTGCATTTGCTTCTGTCAGAAAGCAAACCTAGAGTACAGAAAATTATAACACAATTTTCTAGTCACAGCAATGGAAGGAACACATGTGTCAGCTGACCAGTGCCCTTCTTATACTGAAGACACTTCTGCCACCAAGTCCCAAGGGGTAGTCCAGTAGCAGGCACCCTGCTGGGACAGGACTGGGGTGTGCCAGTGCTAGTCACGCTACTGCTGAGTATAGTGTGAGCCTGCACTGTTACTCCTCACTTCGATTTCACCATCATTTTTAACTTGTATCTCTACCCACAAAAAAAATGAGCAGCTACTAAGGGAAGGCCCAACACTTGAGGGCTGTTTTGTCTCTGTCTCCTCTAGAGTCCACAAGGCTGGCCCTCCAAAGAGGCTCATGGCATATGCCAAGATCCTAGGTTGGTCCTTCATAAGCTCTTGCATGCATACCTGCCAAGAGTCAGCCAAGGGGCTAGAGAGATGGCATTCTGGGAAGGGCACTTGTTGCCATTATAGAGGACTGGGGTTCAATTCCCAGTACTCACATGGCAAGTCTGGTTCCAAGGGATACAACGCTCTCTTCTGACCTCTAAAAGCTCCAGGCTCACATGGTACATAGACATACATGGAGGCAAAAACTCACATACATAAAATAAATAAATCTAAAGCTATTTTTCTAAAGAACCAGTCAAGTCCCTTAGGTTTCCCCCTAGGGGAATTCCCTGGCCCCCAGTGTCATAAAGGAAGAACTGCCTACGGGCCAGGTGATGTCTTATGGTTGTGACATCTGTCATTGCTTACATTAACCGTGGGCTGGCATTCAACTTTTCATTTCCATTTTATAGAAGAAACAGAGACATTAATCAATTCAATTGCCAAAATCCTGTGGCATTGTGATTGAAACTGAGTGGCTATAGGTCAAGAGATTTACCTGTAATTATCGCAACAGCATCTGTGTGCCTACACACAGCTCCAGGCACGGCCCCACGCATCTTAGCTGCTGGATAAACTTGACATGGACTTGATTCAGATAGTGAAAGGCAGCAAGACTTTCCTAAAAAAGAAAAATCAAACCTACCTCAGGCCAAGCACCGCCTGTTCCCTTTCCCCCTATCGGAAACCCTACCTTGTAAAATCTACCATCACTGAGTACTTCTGCGTCTAAACGAGGCCCTGAACTCAGACTCCGAAAGCATTTCACTCTCATAAAAAGCCGAGCCCTGGGTTAGGCTTTTTCTGTTTGGATTTTGTTGCTTTTAAATTGTTTTAAAGTGTGTTCACGTCCATGTGAGTGAACGCCATGTGGGTGCAGGTTCCTGTAGGAGCCAGCAGAGGGCACTGTTTCCCCAGGAGCTGGAGTTACAGTTTGTTTGTAAGCTACCCAATGTGCATGCTAAGAACCAAGCTTAGGTCCTCTGCAAGAGCTCTAATCCACAAGCCATCTCTCCAAAACTTGATTTTGTCTTAAGACAGCATCTACCCCCAGGGCTTGCCTGGAACTTTTTATGAAGCCCAGACTGCTCTCAAATTCCTGATGTTCCTGTCTCATCCTCCCAGGTACCAGTGCAGGCTCACAGCAACTCTTGGGTTCTCCACTCACAAGGCCTCTGTAGCAGTGCACATTTCCAGGCTCAGGCAGAGTAGACTGTGGCCCACGCCTCCCAAGCTCCAGCAGCAGCTTTAAACCTAAAGCTGTAACCTTGACTGGACTCTAACAGTTCCAGAGCTGAGAGATCTTACTGCTTGGTCTCTGGTCTTTTGTCTTTTCTTGGCTCACCGAGGAGGCTTGTGGAAAGCAGTTCTTCCCTGAGGTAATTTGCTTCAGAAATTATCTTTGTGGGTAACAGAAGATTTCAAACACACACGCATACATATACACACTTACACAGATGCTTTCTCTCTGTGTCTCTCTAGCTCTCTGTCTCTGTCTCTCTCTTCTCTCTTCTCTCTTCTCTCTTCTCTCTTCTCTCTTCTCTCTTCTCTCTTCTCTCTTCTCTCTTCTCTCCTCTCTCCTCTCTCCTCTCTCCTCTCTCCTCTCTCCTCTCT
>OU015746.1:86362848-86377629 GCA_907169655.1 Acomys percivali | reverse complement strand
GAGAGAGAGAGAGAGAGAGAGAGAGAGAGAGAGAGAGAGAGAGAGAGGAGAGAGAGGGAATAGCACCCAAGAGAATACAACATGGTAAGCACCCGAGGAGAAGAAGGGGGTAAACTTGCTGGTAAGCCATGCAATCCTGGAGCTGCCGAGTGAAGGCCTCTGGAGAGTGCTCTGCAGACCAGGCTGGAGGATGGCCAACAGATGTTGCCTGGCTTCACATTAAAGTGGTGACTCCGCGCAGCTGAGGAGCTTGGAGCTTAGAGCATGTCTGTGGAGATGCCCTCAGAGAACTGTGGGTCCCAGAGAGCTGTGAAGACCAGAAGACTCTCCTAATATGTGGCTCCCCCATCTAGGAACCTTTTGTAGAAGACTTTCTCTCCCTGGTCTCAGAAAAACCTAGCTTTGTTTTCATTACAATTATTATTCATTCTTTCATGGCAGGGCAGACATGTGCACATGTGACAGCTTGCAGGAGTCACTTCTCTCCTTCTTCCATGTAGGTCCTGGGGACCAAAGAGGTTTTCAGGCTTGTCACTTACCTGCTGAGTCGTCTCTCCAACCCTGGGACTATTTTCTCCTACACTTGCAAGCAGCGCTGAACACTATTGATGGGATGAGATGCAAATGCCAAGACAGCAGCAAAATACATGTAAATACTGAAAAGAAGAGCAAATTGGGACTGTGTGTCAGGAAACCACCGTGGCTGTCCCTTTCACCTTTGTGCTGTCACCTGGCTGGCTTCGGTTCTTAGGCCCCTCTCTGAGGACATAGCTCCGTCTCAGCTCTAGACTCACACCTCTGCAGTTAGTTAAGAGGAAAATATACAGTCAGTCCTGTTTCCATGATTTCTTCCTGGCTCTGTACAAATTCCCTCTTCTTATGGAGCACTTATGGGACACCTCTTATGTGTATTTGGCCAGGATGTCAGACATACTAACCCAGATGACTTACCAAAGGCTCTTCTAGCAAGTCTAGCATGTTACTGCCCTGCTCTTCATGTTTTGAGACTGCCCGTGGGCATGGCGTAAACCTCAGTCTTCTCAGCAAGGCCTGGAGTCCATTAGCTTAAGAAGGACTCTCCCTTGAACTTGGGTACCTTACAGTTCCCTAGAGCACAGTTCCCAACCTGTGGGTCTCCACCCCTTGGTAAACCTCTCTCTCCAAAAATTATTTGCATTATGATTGATGACAGCAGCAAAATTCAGTTATGAAGTAGCAGCAGAAAAATAATCTTATGGTTGGGGGTCACCATAATATGAGGAACTGTATTAAAGGGTGGAGGCACTGGGAATTTTGAGAACCACTACCCTAGACTGACCTGTTCTCCCATGTCTCCATAGCTACTACCTGGAACACCCCCCACCCACCCACCCACACCAATTTCCCCTTCCTTAACTGAGCATGCACACTTCCATAAACTCACCCTTTCCTGGGTCTACAAATACACAGATTGAGACACTGTGCTTGGTCCCCCATGACTATGTTGACTTCTCTATCACTGTGTCTCCATAAGCAGGCCCATGATAGCAGCTGTACTGCCAAGTGGCAAATGGATATCTATAGCCAAGGGCTATCATGATCTGGATTGTCTTAGGCCCAATTTGGTGGCTGGACCTCAACATCTGGTCAACGGATGGTTTCTGACTAAATACCCTAAGCCTGTGCCTAACACAGGGCATGGTGGATGGCACAGGGCACGGCAGAGAGCCCAGACTGCTTGTGTGCCTTTGGACCACTGACTTGCCAACTGTGTAGAGTTTCCTTTCAAAAGTGGGGATGATTCTAGAAGTTGTCAATTAGCATATTATGAAGAGTCAGGTGATATATGTAAATGCTTAGCCTGGACTGGGCACCTAGAAGGAAAACATTGCCGGCTGCTGTGACCAGAATAGAGGGGATAAAGAGACACAGATGAATTCCTAAGAAATTAGTAATATCGTCTCCCTGCCTGACAAGCAAATAGATCCTGAGAGCAAGTGAGTGCTAACACTAAGAAGGTGTCTGCATATTAGGGGTGCATACAGAGTCTAGGTGTATTTCCCTCCTCTGCTGACCCAAGCGTGAGAAATTAACTTGCGGAGACAGGTAAATGTGGGACCCTGGGGTGGAGTAGAAAGGGCCTCTAACTAAGAAATGCACATATTCCTATCTCAGAACACTTTAAAAGGGAAGTCCTTCTGAGTACCTGGGAGGCCCAAAAGGGAGCCACTGCCTTCCTGCCTGCTGGGCCCCCTCTCCACAGACTGCAGACACTGCCCAGAAGTTGTGGACATCAAGACACTGATCCCCTCTGAGGACTCCTTCTCTGCCAAGCACCTTTCTTAATTACTGGTGACCTTGTTCTCTGAGTCTCAGGCATTCGTGAGGAATGGGAACTTTGCCTAGAGGAACCTTAATACTTTACCCCTTGGACCCCTGAGCTCCAAACACCTCTCTGACTGACATGCTGGGGCAAAAGGCCTGGGGCACAACTACAACATAATGCCATACCCTACCCAAGCATCTTGGAAGCAGGAGGCCCAATTTCCCTCACTGAAGTACTTAATTTCACACACTTCTGTTTTCATTAGGCATTCCTGCTACTCAAACCCTCACCCCATGTTACTTTTATTTATGGCCTTGGAATAATCTAAATTAACCTAGGTGATTAATATTAAATCTAGGAAGACTGACAAGGACATCTGACTACAGAGTAATTTCGGTGCCTAATGAAAAAAACTTGCATTTCAGATTCATAGAGCTTTTAGTGTTTGAAGTTCCTCCAAAACACACTCAAAATCAAGGGACTTACCCAATGTACTACTGCCAGGCTAGAACCTGGGCCCAGAGCCTGCAGATTAAAGCTGATGATCCCCAAGCAATAGCTTGCCATTCTCTGAAGTCTAGCTAGAAGCAAGTCCACCATGACACTGGTAATTTTAATCTGGGGGAGGAGAAAGTAAAAGTAAAATTAAAGCCCCACATTTTTCCACAGCCTGTAAAGGGTTTTCTAATGAAACATCTAAATAGGCAGATAAAAGTATATTTCAGTGTTAAGAAACATCTGGTGCACAGCATTACTGCAAGAAGTTTGATAGGGTACACATAAGATGTGGCTTTGTTAGGAGAAAAATAAGCAGAGCTGTGAAAAGCCTTGTAAACAGACCTGGAGAGGTTGGGGACATTTCTCACTTCGGGACCTCCAGTTCAATCATCAGCAAACAAAGAAAGGATCCTATGCTGACAAGGATGTGCCATTGCTGATGGGGGTGCAGACTTGTACAATCATTTTGGAAATCAATCTGGCACTTTCTCAGAGTATTGGGAATAGTTCTACCTCAAGACCCAGCTATACCACTCCTGGGCATATACCTGAAAGATGCTTCACCATGCAACAAGGACATTTACTCAACTATGTTCGTTGCAGCTTTATTCATAATAGCCAGAATCTGGAAAACCTAGATGTCCCTCAACTGAAGAATGGATAAAGAAACTGTGGTACATTTACACACTGGAATACCACTCAGCTATTAAAAACAAGGAAATCATGAAATTTGAAGGCAAATGGACGGAACTAAAAATGATCATCCTGAGTGAGGTAACTCAGACCCAGAACAACACACATGGTATACACTCACTTATAAACAGATATTAGCCAAATAGCACAAGATAACCACACTACAATACACAGACCTAAAGAAACTAAATAACAAGGAGGACCCTAGGGAGGATGCCTAATTCTCATTCAGAAGGACAGAAAGAATAGACACCAGAAGCAGTTGAAGAGAAGGAACAGGAACGGAGCCTGCCATGGAGGTCCTCTTGAAAGACTCCACCCAGCAGGCGATCCAAGCAGATGTTGAGACACACAGCCCATGGAGTCTTATGAAAGATTTGGGGACCTGGAGGGGTCAGGAGCTCCACAGGAGACCAATGGAGCCAGCAAATCCAGGTGGAGGAAGGGAGTGCTGCAGAGATTAATGCACCAACCAAGGACCATGCATGATGTGGACCTAGACCCTCTGCAGATGTAGTAGAAAGGCAGCACAGTCTCCTTATTATGAGTCTCATAATACAGGGAGTAGGGACTATTTCTGATATGGACTCTGGCCCCTATACATATCACTTTCCCATGTTGGGGCAGCCTTGCCAGGTGAGACTTGTTAGGCTGAGGTCAGATGTTAGGGGAGGAGGGCTCCCCTTTCTGAGGACTAGAGAAGGGAGGGAAAGAGTATAAGAGAGGGAGGGTAGGATCCAGCGGCAACATCCGGAAGAGATGAGAGAGGGAGCTACAGTTGGAATGTAAAGTGAAGAAAATAAAAAAAAAAAATTAAACACACACACAACAGCAAAAACAAACAAACAAACAAAAACAAAGACAGGACCCTTCTTCAGACAGCTGCTCTCGGACTACTTTTTCCCTTGGAAAAATACTTCAATTCTTTTTATTTGAAGGGCCTTTCCCACCACCAAATGCTGATCAAAACAGTCCCTGGGCAGGGTCTCTGAAGACTGAAGGCAAGCAGCCCCTCACTCTCCAGTGCTCTGAGGTGGGACTGAGACCAAGGCAGCCACACTCTGGAGGACAGAGCCACCACCAACGCCCCTGCCAGCATCATCTCTGACTCCGGGCTTTTCCAGCAGCTGAATCCCCAGAGAGGCCTGTGTTTGTAACATGGGCAGCTGTCAGTGGGCTTGGTGTACAGTCAGGGGAAAAGCAAGAGAGAAGCCTGCCCATGACCAGGGGCAGAGCCACCAGGCAGCCGCTGTGTGGACTGCTCTGCTGGGTACAAGGAGATAGTAAAGGACCACGGGAGTTCTAAAAGTCACCCTTTGGTGTGTGGCTTTACTTTGAGGTTTATTACGCATACACTGTAGGAGTCTAGGAGAAAAGTGGACGGACATCACGTGACCTGTCTACTCGAAGAGTTGACATTTGGAAGGGTGGTATGAAACTGAAAGCCCATCAGAGGAGGATCTGCACACACGTGGTGATGCCGTGTGTTTGTCAGGCAGAGGAGTCAGGAATATAGCAAGGAGTCATGGGTGATGGGAGCCAGTGAGGGTTGGAGGGATGGGTGTGCCAGTTTAGGGTAAGTGACATTTCTGGCACTAGCAGAATAGCCACTAGCTGCAGTTTCTCTGCATGGTGGGAATTTCATTTTAAAACTCTTAATTAAAAGTAGGAATTGTAAATAGTGTGGACGTTTACAAGGTGGCCACAGTACTAGACCGTGACAGGTCTAACCTCTACACCAAAGGATTAGCCTAAGCCAGTAGTTCTCAACCTGTGGGTCATGCTCCCTTTGGGGCCTCGAAGGACCCTTACACAGGGTCACCTAAGACCATAGGAAAACACAGACTTTGATTCATACAGTAGAAAATTACAGTTAGCAATAAGAATAATTTTATGGCTGGGGGTCACCACAATGCGAGGAACTGTATTAAAGGGTCGCACATTAGGAAGGTTGAGACCCACTGGCCTAGGCCATCTCACAAGGCTGTCTTGGAAGAGGAGTGGAGGGGCCTGTAACATGTGTTTAAATACCTCTACCTCGACGTTGCTTACTGTGTAATAGTGGGGGTATCTTTAAAATCTGATTGGTTATTTAAAGGAAACACTGAGGAAATCCAATAACTGAGCTTAGTTTATGAAACAACCACAGAAACAGGAATCTCTGTACCTTGGGGAAACCTAATTCTGCATCTCAGGTGGGACCTTCAGAATTTCCCTAACCTTAGCTCCTTTCTGCTAATTGATGACTCCTCCACATCAAAGCGTATGCGTTCTGCACCCTTAGCTCCCATATTCTGAGTCAACAGTCCGTCCCTGGGTGGGAACCCGCTCTTCACTTTCAGAGACGGTTCCTGGATCTCATAAGGTCAGGGACAAAGACCTGTCTCCTCCGAGTCACAGGAACTCATAAGTATGTTTTGGAAGGTGTTCCCATCTGTCTGTCTCTAATTATCCCCACAGAGCTGACATTTTGTTTGTTTGTTTGTTTGTTTGTTTGTTTCTACCTAGTTCCCTTGCTGTCTGCAGGGAAACTCAAAAGATTGTCCTGGCCTTCTCCCACAGGAATGATCTGGTCCGAATGCAAGGAAATCTGGGAGGAGGGGCCGCGGGAGTACGTGCTGCACCTGTGGAACCTACTGGATTTCGGCATGCTGTCCATCTTCGTGGCCTCCTTCACTGCGAGGTTCATGGCCTTCCTCAAGGCCAGCGAGGCCCAGTTGTATGTGGACCAGTACGTGCAGGATGTAACGCTGCACAACGTCTCACTTCCGCCGGAAGTAGCATACTTCACCTACGGTGAGTTACAGGGGCCGCTTAGCCGGGTCCCAGGACTTGTCATTTGGAACCTGGCAGGGCAGAGCCCACAGGTGCCCCACCCCCCCAAAAAAATCTGTCTGTGGCTATGGCGCTTACAGAATGTGGAATTAATTCGTGGTTTAGAAATGGTCTTTAGTGTTTGGAAGGATGGCTTTGTTTGGGACAAGTTCTTGGAGCATTTTCGTTGAATTTTTGGTTCTGTTTTTGAAGAATTCTTTTTTTTTTTTCCCCCAACGTGGGGAATGAATATACTGAAATTTTTCTTTACATACTGGATCCCCTGTTCTGCACAAAGGTAAGAAAGGTCTGTCTTAGTTCAACATTCTTTCTCATGGTGAGATAGGTTCTTACAAGAGACATCAATATATTGAGCATACAGATTTGAAACGGGTTTCAGAGGAGCTGGTGACACAGTTTAAGGATGCTGCCTCTAAGAAGTCTGAGGGGGGGGTCTACAGAGACCTCTTACTCAGGTGATGCTGGGATCTTTGACTGCCCTGCACAAAATAATGTCAGAATGAGTCATTACCAATGAGAGTTGGGAGCCAGGCGGTGGTGGCGCATGCCTTTAATCCCAGCACTCGGGAGGCAGAGGCAGGGGCATCGTTGTGAATTGGAGGCTAGCCTGGTCTACAAAGTGAGTCCAAGACAGCCAAAGCTACACAGAGAAACCCTGTCTCGAAAAAAAAATGAGAGTTGGGGTTCATTAAGAAGAGATTTTTGTAAGCAACCCTAATTAAGCTCATTGGATCACCCACCTCCAAAAGACATGAAAGTGGAAGAGGGTCTAGCATAGAAGGCTGAGGGATCAGTATGAGTAAAAGAAAAACACGAGAGGGCAGTGGGGTGAACATGATCAAAGTACATAACATATATGCGTAAAATATTAAGACGAGGCCATTATTATGTATAATTAATATGCTAATAATTCAGTTTTAAAGAAGAAATTATTATATAGTTTTGAGTATGGGCATTAAGGGAGAGAGATATTTAGGAAAAAAAAATCAGGCACCCAAATGTCGGTGTAAGGTTCTCAAAAGAGCTGCTTTTCTTTACAGTAGCTGTGTGTGTTTGTGTATATGCACACATGATGCACACACACAATTTTGGTGGCTTCAGAAGTTGTATTTGGAAGGGTTGCTAATGAGCATAAACAAGATCATAGGCTGGTTCCTGGAGGTGTGGTAAAACTATAGGCCCCAAGAGTCGCATAATGGAATTAAACTGTGGGCTTTTTTGTTTTGGTTTTGGTTTTGGTTTTGGTTTTGGTTTGGTTTGGTTTGGTTTGGTTTTGGTTTTTTGTTTTGTTTTGTTTTGTTTTGTTTTGTTTTTTACTATAACTTTAGCATCTTATTTGTGAGATTCCCAGAAATTTCCAGGTCTATACTTCGGAAAGCAGTAAGGCAGAACTCAAAGGCAGAACCCATGCATAATTGCTATTTTAGCATTTATTGTTTAGAAATATATTTGTTTAGGAAGAATGCAGACAGCCTCCACAGCTAATGTTTTAAATATTTTATTAATTCTTTGAGAATTTCAGCAATATATTTTGATCATATTCACCCCTCTAACTCTTTCTTCCCTAAACTTCCCCCAGAGTTTGTGTCCTTTGCCCTTTAAAAAAAAAATCCCATCTATTCCAGTGGTGCTGCCCATAAATTCCTGGGCAAGGAGGTGGGGAGACCATCCACTGGGGTATGGTCAACCAATGGGAGCCACATCCATAAAGAAAATGGACTCTCCCTCCTAGAAGCCATGAACTGCCCATAGCCCCTGAGCTAGTGGGGGGGGGTGCTCATGAACCCTTCCCCTTCCATGCTACAGTGTTGGCTGGCTTGAACTTGTGCAGATCTTATGCAGGTGGCTACAGCCATACTTAATGGGGTTTGGTTTGGTTTGGTTGAAAAAATTTTTCTATATACAATACATTCTGATCATCCCTAGCCTCCTCCCACCAGTCCAACTTCATGTGTCCCCTCTCTTGAGAAAACAAATAAGCAAATAAATAGACCAATCAAGTCAGAATAAAACAAACAGAAAGAAAAGACCCAAGAAACACACACACACACACACATACACACAAATTCTTAAAAACATATAATCAGAACTATATTTAAACAGAAGACCTGTAAGGTTTAAAAAAACAAACAAACCAGAGCATTATAAAGACAAAACATCTCCAAAAATAACATTGTTTTGACCGTCTAAGGCTGGGCATGGGGCCTGCCCTTTAGTGTGGTTTGTATACCCAGTGAGATTCCACTGGGGGGAAAAACGATTTTTCCTTGTCAATTGGAGATAGCTTCTGTGTTAGGTATGGGGAGCTCTTATCTAGGTCCCCCTCTCAGTGCTGGGACTCCATCTGGCTTGGACCTGTGCAGGCTCTGTTCATGCTGCCACAGCCTCTACCCAAGCTTAAAAGATAACTTCCACATATAAGACCATACATTCCATATTTTTCTTTTTGGACCTAGGTTACCTCACTCAGAATGATTTTTTTATATCTCCATCCCATTTGTTTGCAGATTTCATTATTTTGTTCTTTCAACAGCCGAATAATACTCCATTGTGTAAATGTACCACGTTTTCATTATCCATTAATCTGTTGAGGAACATTTATGTTATATCCAGTTTCTGGCCATTATAAATAGAGCAGAAATGGTCATGTCTGAGCAAGTGTCTCTGTGGCAGGATGAAGCATCCTTTGGGTATATGTCCAAGAGTGGTACAGCTGGATCTTGAAGTAGATCAATTTCCAGATTACTGAAGAAACACCACACCGGTTTCCATAGTGGTTGTGGAAGTTTGCACTCCCACCAGCAGCGCATGAGAGTTCCCCTTACCCCACATCCTTGTCAGCATGAGCTGTCATTTCTTCTATTGATCTTGGCCATTCTTACAAATGTAAGATGAAATCTCAAAGAAGTTCTGATTTGCATGTCCCTGGTGACTAACGATGTTAAGCATTTCTTTAAGCGTTCCCAACCATTGGTGTTTCATCTTTTGATAACTCTCCACATAGTTGGGTACCCCATTTTTAATTGAGTTATTCATTTTCTCAATGTCTGCTTGTTTTTAGTTCTTTATATATTTTATATTTTAGATAGCAACCCTCTATCAGATGCATAATTAGTAAACATCTTTTCCCATTCTGCAGTCTACTGCCTTGACCAAATGCCCCTGTCATTTACCATACAGAAGCTTCTCAGCTTCATGAGGTCATATTTAGTAATTGCTGATCTCAGTGACTACACTAACAGTGTTCTGTTCAGAGGGTTTTTCCTGTGCCAATGAGTTCAAGACTATTCTCCACTTTCTCTTCCATCAGATTCCAGGCATGTGGCTTTATGTTGGCACACCTAATGCTCTCATTGTGCTGGGATTCTTGACTCAGATTTTAACTAGACCCCACAATAAGGGGTTCTTTTCTCTTCCTTTGTCTTCTTAAAGTCTTCTGTCTTTCTATCTACCTCAGTAGGACACTTACAATATTACCAGAAATACAATACTGTTTTGTATATGAGAAAATCCTGGCCTTTCATTAATTGGAAGTAATAGCCTGTTTATTTTATTTTGTGTGAATGGATGTTTTGTGTGCATATATGTCTGTGCACATAAATACTTGCTGCCAGCAGAAGCCAGGAGAAGGCACTGGACCCCTTGAACTGTAATCACAGAAGGTTGTGAGTGATCACGTGAATGCTGGGAATTGAACCTGGGTCCTCTGGAAGAGAAGTGCTCTTTAAAATTAGGAAGTCCTGCAGTCAGAAAGACCTAGTTTTGTAATTACTTTGCTGCTTTGTTTTTTAACTTTTGTGTCTCCACTTTCTCATGTGTAAAATGAGCATTAAAAACTCTTCCGTCAAAAGGTTTGTTTTGGGATAAATAAAACAATGCAGATTGAAGATACTTACATTATCCATGAAAATAGTAAAAGTTCACTAGGTGGTAACAGTTATTATCAATACTACCTCTTTGGCCATTTAAAAAAAAAAAAAACTCAAACACTGTATTCCATGTTGTAAAAGAGACTGATGACAGGGTAAGGAGTGGTGTGGGGTTGGCATTGGTGGTAGTGATATAGTGTGCTGGTGCTGGTGCTGGTGACAGTGTTGGTGCTGGTGACAGTGCTGATGCTGGTCCTGGTGGTGTGGTGGCGGTAGTGGTGTGGTGGCGGCAGTGGTGTGGTGGCGGCAGTGGTGTGGTGGTGGTAAAAGGTAACTGGTGCTTAGTAAGTATGAATTAGTAGAACACATTTAAAGGATTCAGATGTCAAATGTCACTCCTGATAGATAAAAGCAAATGACCCTTCAAGCCACAGACTATCCGTGGTCAGGTAGAACCATGATCTCTAGCAAACTCTCCACATAATGCAAATGTGGTAAAAGATAAGCAGACTTCTGTTACAGTCATTGCTTCCTGGCCTCTATTCCTAGCATTTGTTGGTGTTTACAAATTTGGATTTTTCTTGAACGGTGTATGTTTTGTAGTCTATGCTGCCTAGGTTCCTCAAGGAAAGATAGGCACATTCTTCTTAATGTTTTGAAACAGGCTGCAGGGTTGCCCCATGTTGACTCCTATTCCCTTGTGAGCTGTACTAAGTCCCAGATCAGCTCACAGCACATTACCGTCCTTGCCTTTTCTGGTTCACCTTGGGTCCTTGGAAACACTCCCTGGCTCTTGTTGTGCACATATGCTCCTGCTGTGGGGCATGAGCGCCCTCTTGTGGCAGAACTTGCAGTCAAGGCTTACAACATTTCAGTATCAAAAAGTAGGCTCTCAGGTTTTTGGTTTGTTGGTTTTTTTCCAGGTTGTGAAAAGATGTTTTTCTGGTGGAAACGGCTCCAAGATGAAAGTCCCTTTATGTGACTCACACAGTGCATTTTGTTTTATACCCACTACAGCTGTGACAAGCTCATTCAGACCGACTCATACGCACCGGAAGTCCAGCCTCAGCCTCCAGTAGCTACATGTACCTAGGAGCAGTTTTTACTGTTACCGCTGGGGTTGAAGGTGAAGAACTGTAGATGGCTTTTAAAAAGAAATTCATCTTGGTGCCTGCTTAACACTAGTATCCACTTCTAATTTCGTAACATTCAAGTGTGTTATTTGTCCATAGAGGGCAGCAGATAGTTTAGAAAACACACACTTGGTTCCGACATGCCTTTCTCTTGGGCTTCTGAATTCTGATCTTGGCAAGAGCACAGAGTGTATGTTCTTATATTCCAAGTGTAATTCAGAATGCGCTACATGAAACTGGTGACTCAGCTTCCTTTTCTAACGGTTTCTCTCTACTATAATTATTTAACAGAGCCTGGCTTTGAAAGTAAAGAGCAAAACTCCTCCCCATCCATCTCCCCTGGGGTCCCGAGATCTGCCTTGTGATGCGCTTTCTATTTGCACTTACTGGCTCTGGAAAGGACCCCATACCCCCAAATCCAATCTTTAAAATAGCAATAGTAATATCTGCTCTACGGGGCTGTTGTGAAAATCACAGCTAATTTAGTGTGAGGGCTAATTTAAGTTTCTCAATGTTTCTCATTTAAGCTTCATTCAGCACTTCCCAACAGGGATGCTGTCGGCTTTGTCAGCAAGGCAGTTTTCACCGCGTGGTGCAGCCTGTGCAGTGTTACAAGGATGTTCAATACTTACCCAGTCACTGTAAGAAGCAGGAACCATGCGGGAGGAAGGTACAGGAGCCCTTCCCTGAGACTCTCTATTTGTCCTGGCACCTAGTGGGCAGCTCCTTAAATGTTAGGCCTGCAGCAGGGGCCCCTCGCTGGTTCACTTGGCTACAGGAATGCCTGTGAGGCAGCTCAGGCCCCAGGACTCACCGGTAAACACCAGCAGCATCCTTCCAGTACCACTCTGGCAAACCTGTATGACTGGTAACCACCTTGGAGACCCTAGCTCAGTCTGGGAGAAAAGCTGCCAGCACAACACACCTTCTAGGGGAGGCAGGGGAGAGCAAGATTATACTCTCAGGCAAACCCTTCCAATTCCTAGTCCCCCAGAAGCTGATTTGGTCTGACTTGTGGCTATCTGAATTTGTGATTAGAAGTGTGTTCAGTCACTTCCTGGGCATTAATCAGTGTCTGCTGCACCAGATCCTGTTCAGAGCTCTTTGCGTGTGCGGCTTAAAGGCCACTGTTTTTTAAGGCTGATGAGACTCTCTGTCCTGAACACGTGGGAACAGTGTGGCTCAAGAAAGCCAGTTGACTGATTCCAGGGCCACCACCTTCTAATGTTTCCCTAGTGAGTAGCCCGGCTCCTGTGTGTGGAGGAAGGGAACATAATTCTGAGCCTTGCAGCTTTTGTCATGATAGATGTGCATGGGGCACCGTGGGGGCTCCCAGGAGAATGGGAAGCCCACCCAGCCTGCAGGACTTGCAGGCAGCTTCTGGAAAGACATCATTCCTAAACAGTCTTGAAGGATGACTGCGAATGACTCAGATCGGAAGTGAAGCTCTAGGCAGGTGAGACAGCTCATTCCAAAAGTGCAGCATCATCTGTGTGTGTAAAGGCAGAGGTGACAGGAGAATAGAGAAAGATAGAGGCACCTGACTGCGGCTGGAGAGATGGCTCATCAGTTAAAAAAAAAAAAAAAAAAAAAAAAGCGCTTGCTGATCATCAAAGGAGACTGAGCCCAACTCCAATTCCTAGGACCCACTCAGGTTTTCACAAGCGTGAAGGGTTCTGAGGCCCCTCCACCCTTCTTGGGTACCTGCACACACAGACATAAAATAATAAAAGCCAATCTTTAAGGATGCCTAACTGGGTGCTCTTCCAGAGCAGACCCCATCCCTCAGTGAGTAACACAGACTGTTTTCTTTCAGCCAGGGACAAGTGGTGGCCTTCAGACCCCCAGATCATCTCAGAAGGGCTCTACGCCATAGCAGTCGTGCTCAGCTTCTCTCGGATCGCCTACATCCTGCCGGCCAACGAGAGCTTCGGGCCCTTGCAGATCTCCCTGGGAAGAACTGTGAAAGACATCTTCAAGTTCATGGTCATTTTTATCATGGTGTTTGTGGCCTTCATGATCGGAATGTTCAACCTGTACTCCTACTACCGCGGTGCAAAGTACAACCCAGCGTTTACCACGTGAGTGTTCCAGCATGCTCCATTCCTGAGGGCCTCTCCTCTGGGTTTCCAGGGACCCTCTCTGGGCTTCCGGGACCCTCGGGGGACCTCGTGCAGGTGGCTTCTTGCAGAGCTCAGGTTCCCTTGAAGTTGATGTGAGTTTTGTTCTAAGTGGTTTAAGGTCGTGGTTCTGAAATTAGAAGGACAAAGTAGTTAAATTCTCACTTTGCCACTGTGTAGCTCTGGCTGGCCTGAAACCGCTGATGTAGATGAGATCAGCTTTGAACTCACAGAGATCTACCTGCCTCTGCCTCCTGAGCGCTGACATTAAAGATGTACACCACCATACCCAGCCATTTCTACATTTTAAAAATGGGGATATATTAGTAGCTTTTCTGTTGCTGTAAGGAAATACCACTAACAAAAGCAACTTAAGGAAGAACCAGTGCGTTGCTCTGGGTTTACAGTTTCAAGTTGGGGGGGGGCATCAAGAGGAGGAGGGGGGATCCATAATAGCAGGAGAGGCATAGCAGCAGGTAGATGGATCAGTAAACCAAGAGTTCTCATATCTTCAGCCACACACAGAAGGTGGAGAAATGGAACTGGGAGTAGGGTGGGGCATGAACTCTCCAAGCCCACCCTAAATGTGTATCAGTAAGGCTCTGCTACCCCCACCTCCATCCTCACAGTGCTACCAGCTGGGGACCAGTTAAGCCTCTGAGGAACATTTCTCATTCAAACCACAATAAGGGTAATAATAATAATGCCTGCTTTGTGACAATAGTGTAAGGATTCAAGGTGATGGGGTAACCCAGAAAATATGCAATACATGGGGGTAAGGGGCTTGCCATTGTGACTATTACAGCAATATGAGGCTTAGCCTATATTACTTAGTGATACAACCTGCCTAACCTCTCATGGCAGCATGCTGTTAGGTCCAGAGCGCTATAATCCAGGGGAAGGAAGACACCTGGAAAAAGACAGAATTGGAAGTCCGCCAGCTGGGTGGGTGAGCATAGGTTCTACGCTGATGTGCACCCTGGGCGCAACAGACCTCTCTAACGAGAGAAGCTGGAGACAGCCCATCTCAGAAAGAGAATTCATCAGCAGATCTCTTCCATCTGCTGTCTCCCATGAGTCAGAGTTCCTAACTCTCCTACACTGCTAGGGAAGCCCTGAGGCTGCCACAAATAAGTGCTAGAGAACCAGATCTGCAGCTTTCCAAACCTGGCTAAAAGGAAGGCGAGTTCTGTGGTCTCCTGTGCCTCTGCAGCCAGAGCAGGAGGGTGTGCCTCTGCAGCCAGAGCAGAAGGATGTGCCTCTGCAGCCAGAGCAGGAGGGTGTGCCTCTGCAGCCAGAGCAGGAGGATGTGCCTCTATAGCCAGAGC
>OU015746.1:86323464-86351214 GCA_907169655.1 Acomys percivali | reverse complement strand
TGTGTGTGTGTGTGTGTGTGTGTGTGTGTGTGTGTGTGTGTGTGTGTTTATCCCTCTGACGAGGTGGCTTCTGCTCTAGAGATCCCAACAAGTCTGGATCTCTTGCAATTGCTCTGGTAGAGATGAGGCTAGGTGGAAGCTCAGGGGTTTGTCTTTGCACTGGAGAGGAGATGTTGAGTGAGCATGCCCTGACAGCTACCCTAGGCTGGGGTCAGAAGGAAACTGAGAGGTCACTTTGGAGACCACATTGTAAACACACTTTCCCCAGAACACCATCTGCTTAACAGGCCTGCTCGGCCTTCTGGTTGCATACAGAATGCCTCAATAGAAATAGATGAGGGCTCCAAGGCAAACCTCAGAGTGAGAAAGCAGACATGCTGGCTCTGAGCCCATCTTCCCTCAACGAAACCATTGTAGGGGGTTGGTCCTACTTTGTGCTCCCTGTGACCTCACTGGTGTCAGCCAGAGACCTGTGGGGTGATGCAGGGAAGGAACGGAAAGTGAATTTGAGTGAAACACCTCACTGTCACAAGTGTTAGCTACTGTCTCTGTTGTTCAGGACAAGTGCTTGGTACTTCTCACTGGATCCTGTGGAGGTGGGAACACCTGTGTAAGGGACGACGGGAGCTGCTGGCCTCTTCCAGTTTAGGATCTGGGGATCATCGGGGGCTTGGGACTCCATGCCACTGTTCTCTTCCATAAGGAGATGATAGATTAATTCCTTCATGATGGAAGATGGTACCTCAGTAAGTCTTCCACACAGTAAACACCACATTGTCACATGAAATGGATTCAACATCTTATATAAGGAGACCATTTTCCCTTTCTAGAACAGAAGTGGAAGCCAGAGCTCTCCAGTGATGGCTCCACACCCAACCTTCACTTCAAACCCTGCTACTGAGCCATCCATGGTGAGGCACACCTTTAGCCCAGCCTTCTGAAGGCAGAGGTACAGGAAGGCACATCAGCCTGCTCTACATAGTGAGTTCCAGGCCAGCCAAGGCTACGTAGTGAAACCCTGTCTCAAAACAAACATACACCCTGCTAGTGAATCCTGATTAAATGTTTCAAAAGCACAGCTTCAAAGGAAATAACGGACAAGCACAGCAACGCATACTCACTTCAGACACCAGCTTCTCAGACTCTGGGGTACGCAGGGAGTGAGCCGCACAGCTGGCTGCACACACTAGCCCCCATCCCCACACATAGACACCCCCACATTCTCACATGCAGGAGAGCTGTAAATTCATGCAAGCCCAAGTTGGAAAACTAGCATTTTTGTACATTTTCTCAAAGAAATTTCGATGCTTGAGAAACACTGATAGGACGTGGGGTGAGCCTGGCCATTTCTGGGTAAGTGTTGAAAATCTGAAATGTTAAAAGAAGGGAGAAAAAAAAAAAGAAAGAAAAAAGTCCTGTCTTATAATGGCACTGAAAATTTGGATGCAGACTAGAAAGCTGAACTTTCCCTTTTACATGGCCGTATTCTAAGCCATCCAACCACAATCCAGCTTTTTTTTATTGGATTTTATATAATAAGCCTGATCCAAAGTCATAGTCAGGAGGGTAGGACTGTGAGATGTGCTTGGAGATTGAAGCCACTGTATTCTAACTTCAAGGGTCAAAGAGCAACCTGTTGGAGGCCAGATCTCCTCAGACCACCCTCGGCCCATGTGTGGCACCCACCAGAGGTAGCACCTGCAGAGTTAGAACAATGTGGTGGTTTTCCTCAGCTTCTTTTCTGACCATCCAGCCTGGGTTAGAGGTCTTTGTTTTTGTGACTAGCCTCAGGTAAGGAGTTTGATAAACAGAGGCCCCTGAGTGCCAGGTAGCTACGCCAGCACCGCCTGGGGAACACGGGTCATGGTCAGGCTGTGTAGTCTGCAAAGAGCTATTTGAGAGTCCACAGAAGGAACAACATGCTTTCTTAGTGCTCACGAGCAATTATTTGCCCCGTGTTTAATTTTAGCCGTCTGATTAATTACAGAAGGATAAAACCGGTGTCTCAGCCAGGAGCCCCAGCAAAATTGAACTTAAAAAGGAAGAAATTGCCGTATGAGAGTCTTTCTTAAGAGTTCTTAGAAATCTGAGTGTCTCAATATTGCAAAAAGTAGGCATCAGCAGCCCACCCCGGCCCCACTGTGCGGCGCACGGTGGAGGGAGGCCATTAAAGCCTGGTAGTGAAGGGGCAGCTTTCGTCTTAAAAGCGTGACCCAGTTCATGCTGCATGACAGGACTGTCTGTTTCCTCGCAGAGTTGAAGAAAGCTTTAAAACCTTGTTCTGGTCCATATTTGGCCTGTCTGAGGTGATTTCGGTGGTGCTGAAATACGACCACAAATTCATCGAGAATATTGGCTACGTGCTGTACGGCGTTTATAATGTCACCATGGTGGTTGTGCTGCTAAACATGCTGATAGCCATGATCAACAATTCCTACCAGGAAATCGAGGTAAGCCAGCTCAGTGGTCTGCTCTCTATCCCTGGTAAGCCAGCTCAGTGGTCTGCTCTCTATCCCTGGTAAGCCAGGTCGGTGCTCTCCATCCCTTGGGTGGTCATGGCATTTCATTCAGTAAGGAGAGTGGTGACAGCAGACACCCACGTTGTCTCACATGTGAAGCTAAGACAGTAACAGACATTCTTGCTGGACCACGCTAGAACTTTTCTGTCAGGCTGTCACATGGCCCTGCTGCCACCACCACACGGAAGGGCCCAGTGAGAGCAGATGGAACCAGGATTGTGTACCGTTCAGACAGCATACTGCCAGCTCATGGCACATCAGAATGGCTATGGCCTGTCATGTGCTTCTTATTAAAAGCCTACTGTGTGCCAAGCCTTGCTGATCATCAGGATACTACAGTGATGATGCAGACAAGGCCCTGCCCCCAAGGACTTCATAAGCTAATCAGAAAACATGGAGACTGGGGGTCGGGGAGTTGACTCGGTGGATAAAGTGCTTGTTAGCAAGTGTGAGGACCTGAAGCTGGATTCCCAGAACCTATGAAACAAAGTAGGCATGGTGCCATGTGTCTGCAATGCCAGCTCTGGGAAGCAAAGACAGCAGGATCCTGGGAGCTTTCGGGCTGGCCAGCCTAAGCAGTCAGTGAGCTCCCAGTTCAGTGAGGGACCTTATCCTCTTGACCAAGGTGGAAAGTGATGGCAGGAGATACCCAGCATCAAATTATGGCCTCTACATACAAACACATAGGCATGCACACTTATATATCATGCATGCACATCCCTCCCCACATGTGGATGCATGCAAAACCAAACAAAACAGGTAAGGACTGGTGAGTTGGCTCGGCAGGTAAAGGTGCTTGCTGTGCAGTCCTGATGACCTAAGTTCAATCCCCAGAACCTAAATAAAAATGGAAAGAAAAAACTAATTGCACAAAGTCATCCCTTGACGTCCATGTGTGTGCCATAGCACATGCACTTCCACATCACACACATACAGTAATAATATTTTTTTTTTAGTGTTAAAAAACCAAGTAAGGCAATCATCAAGCCACCATGCTCTGAGGTCAATACAACCAGGCACAGAAGATGCAAAGGAAAAAGAGAAACTGGCCAAGAAGCTTGGGGGCCATTTAAAGATGAAAAATGCCTTGCCAGAAAGATAACAGAGGTCAAAAGAAAGGATAAAGCCCAGAGCACTCACCCAGCATGCACAAGGCCTTGGATGTGATCCCCAGCAATGGAGGGAAAAGGGGGAGGTAGAAAGGAGGAAGAAAGGAGACACTTTATAAAAAGAAAAGGAAGAAGGAAGAGGAAAAGTAGTGGTGGAGGTGTTGATGGTGGTGGAGGTGATGGTGGTGACGGTGGTGGTGGTGGTGACGGTAGAGGTGGTGATAGTAGAGGTGGTGGTGGTAGAGGTGATGGCAGTAGAGGTGGTGATGGTAGAGATGATGGTGGTGGTGGTGGTAGAGGTGGTGGTGGTAGAGGTAATGGCAGTAGAGGTGATGGTGGTAGAGGTGGTGGTGATGGTGGTGGTGGAGGTGGTGATGGTAGAGGTGGTGGTGGTAGAGGTGGTGGTGGTGGTAGAGGTGGTGGTGGTGGTAGAGGTGGTGGTGGTAGAGGTGGTGGTAGTGGTAGAGGTAGTGGTGGTGATGGGTAGTGGCAGCAGTAGAGGTGGTGTTGGTAGTAGAGGTGGTAGTGGTGGTGGTTGGGGATACAACTCAGTGGTAGCATTTGCAAAACCAAAGCTCAATCAATCCTCAGCACTTCAAGAAAAAAAAAGTTCCAACAGATGCCTTATTAAGATTTAAAATACTCAAACTATGATCAATTGGTTGCATTCTTATTTAAAACATCAAGAAGTTAAAAGTAACACAAATGAGCAGTAATAGGAATCAAGTTTAACTGATTAAGATGAATCTGATTAAAGGAATATTGTACAACCTAGTTAAAAAAACAAAAAAAACATGGTGGTGCTAGGCAGCAAGATGGCTCCATGGGGAAAGGAGCTTGTGGCCAAGCCTGATGATCTGAGCTCAATCCCAGCACTCACATGGTAGAGAGACAGAACTGGCTTCCAAGAGTTGTTCTCTGATTTCCACACATGCACTATGGCATGTGCACACCCAAACACAATTGCACACAAAGTAGTAATAACTGAATGTCATACGTTTCTTAAAGGATGAGCACACATGCTATGATCCAGTGCTCGGTACTCAGGAGCTAAAGTAGGAAGATCAACCCCAGCCTATGCTACACAGCAAGACTGTCTCAAAAACAAACAAGCAAACAGAAAAGAAGAAGAGTTTAGCTAAATGGTGATAGTGAAGACCCCCCTCCCAAGCCTTAGTGTTAAGAGAAAGGCAAGTGGAGCTGCAGAACAATGTAACTAGTGCACTCCCCTGTGGAAGAGGGGCAGAGGGGGATGCATACCCATGCCCCTAGGTGATTGAGTTTGGAAAAGAAAAACCTCCTCAAGGACACCATAGGAAAGGGGTGGCTGGGGATGGATTGATGGCTCCATGACTAAGAGTGTGTGCTGCTCTTGCAGAGACTGGGGTTCGGTTCCCAGCACCCAGGGGATCTTATGCCATCCTCATATAGGAGCATCGTCTGTTAGTATCTGCACACACACACACACACATACACACACACACACACACACACACACACACACACACACACACACACATCTTTTTAAAGAGGAAAAAAAAGAAATACCCTAACGAGATGCTGCCTGCTAACAGGTACAACTGGGGGAAGAAGGTGATGGGCAGAGTCCCTTTCAATTTAAACCTCATGCTTTGTAAGTTAGGGAGAAATTCCTCGGATATTATTAAATGGAAATCCAAGTTGGATTTCTCCAAATACAAATAGGCAGAGCTCCTATTTATATGATAATACGATACAAATCTGCAGGGGAAAAAGATAGAAAAAGGCCGCCAAGAAAGGGCCACATCCTCCTGCAGGGCAGGGACTTGGAAGGGGAGGGGAGGTTCGGTCCGGGCCTTTCACGTTTGCTGGCAAACCCCAGGCGTACATAGTAAGAAACTGTTACTTCCATATTTTTCATATAGGAAAATAAAGAACCTAACTTAGTATGGATTTTATTTTTTAAAAAGTAAAAGCCGACGGTGTGGCTTAAACATCAGGCGTTTATTTTCTCATAGTCCTACAGGCTAGAAGAGCAAGATGTCCCGGCAGATGGATCCCTGAGAGGCTGCCCTCCTTGGCATGCAGACAGCAGCCTTCCAGCTGTGTCCGTGCCTAGCTTTCCTACCAGCCCTGCTAGATCAGCCCCACCCTTACAACCTCATTTAGCCTCAAGCACCTTTAAAAAAGGTTCTGTCTGCACATCGTTCACATCCCAGAGCTGTGGCCTTAGGGCTGCAGCCAATGAGTTTTAAGAGGGTACTGCTCTTTGGCCCATACCATGCTCTCCCAGAAAGATCATGGCAGACTACAGGGTCCACATGACTTACAACAGAGAGGGTCAGACAGAGTAGTGTGCTCAGCACTGCAGGGGCACATGCTGGGCAAGCGAGAGAGGCTAGAGGCTGGAGGAAGTAGGGGGCTGGTCCTGGGGCATGGGCTGTCAACACTTCACCACCACTTCTGGGAGATGCAGCACTCACTGTAGGGGTGGACCAGTGACATCTTTTTAAGAAGTGTTGTATATGTTTGGTTTCCTGTGCAAATCAGCTATTGACAACTAGTCCCCCACTTGGTATGGACTAGGAAGCTCATAGCTCATGGTGTCCACAGGATGAGATCTGATGTGAGCAGAATGCTGTGGGCCAACCCCTCTACTATGGGCCCTGAACAACATCTTGACCAGGGCAGTTACTGTGCCTGCCTGTCTCAGTGAGCCATAATAATGCCCCAGGGTACTGGTGACCACATCTGGCTGTAGTGAGGGAATATTTGTAAACCTTCTATGAGGACACTTACTGATTCATTTACAAGATTCTAAGCACCTCTCGTCAGAATGCACAGGTTCGCCTACTCATGCGAAGCCTATCCACTTCCTCCATCTGGGGCAGTCCTGGCTCTCTCAGGAGCCACCCTGCCTGCATCTCCACCCTTCTGCTCTCCACCTAATCTTTTGTGTCCAACACTTAAATGAGTTTCCCCTTGATCATATATATATATATATATATGTATTTTTTTTTTTAGTGAGAAAATCCTCCTTCCATCAGACACTCTCACATCTCTCCACCACTAGTGAGTGGTTCACACCGCTCAGCATCTCTCCCACCACTGACTTGTACCCATTCTCCACTTCAGCTCACCCCTGAAAGCTGGCTGAGAACTATTTAGCTCCTTATCAGCCATGGAAGAGTCTTTAACCCCGGGATTAGGCCAGGCCCAGCACAAGATCCTCTCTCAGCCCTGACATATTTCTTGGTCAAGGCCAAGGCAGGCTGATGAGTGACTGATCCAACCATGCCACTGTGTTTGAAGAAAAACCAGACTGCACATGTCAAAGAACATGCTTCCTCCTTAGTGCAGGCCAGAAAACTCAGGGTAGAATGTTTTCTCTGTGCCTGAAAGCTGACAGCAAGGCCCATGCCCAGCTATGGAGATTAGAGATATTTCTGGTCAATGTCTGGTATGGCTAAATATCTTCTATGGATAGTTCCTTTAACTCCTCTAGCAGGTAATTCTATAAATCAGGTAATTATTATGCTAATCCCACTTTATAAATGAGGCAACTGAGGTCCAGAATGGCTAAATCAGATGCCATTTTGCAACTAGTAAGGACCATGGCCAGGATTTGAACCCATGCATGTCTCAGTGTAGCACCCTTCCTCTAGTCTCCCTGCTACACCAGGAGTAACCCCTATTCTCAGGGCTTCTAGTCTACAAGATCCATGTGTCATGCATGTCCCAGTATAGACAGGCCAGATATAGAGCCTTAGCAACAGAAAGCAAAGGGCAGCCCGCTGGCTATCGGCTTCTAACCTAGCAGTCCATCCTAGCAGGCTCACATAGGCACAGCCTTGACAGGCTCACACGTGCCTTGCTGTAGAGCCACTGCCTGTGCAAACATGCATTCACTTGATGCCTACCTCAGAACAACATGAAGGAGGCTGTGCTAACCACACTGTATGGATTCCCAAGCTCAAGTTGCATAATTAAGAGACTTTGAAACCAGACATGTATGATTCCAAACCCCATCTTCAAATGAGTGAAAGTATACACAATTAAAAATAAAGTTTAAAGCTGGGTGTGGTGCCGTACGCCTTTAATCCCAGCGTTCAGGGAGGCAGAAGCAGGCGGACTGCTATGAGTTCAAGGCCAGCCTGGTCTACAGAGCAAGTGCAGGACCACCAAGGCTACACAGAGAAACCCTGTCTCAAAAAAAAAAACAAAACAAACAACAAAAAAAAACCAAAAACAAATTCATAACTAATAATAATAAATTTTAAGAAAAAAACAAACAATAAAACAACTATTGACCCTGTTGACCCTCACCCCTTATCTGGCCTGAGGCTACCCTCCTAATATAATGAAGGCTCCAAGGAGCTTGTTCATAGAAAACAATTCCACCACCAACAAACAGCACAAACTCCCAGGGCCACCCGGCAGTCCAGACTTGACAGCAAGTCAGAAGAAACAAATCTTCCTTTTAATCTAATGCTGCTACCAGCGAAGGGAAAGTGGCTGCAGTACCTCTTACCAGGCCACAGTCAGGCTTTGTCAGAGCATTCCATAGGCCTGCCCTCCTAGTATTCCCTGCCATCACTCTGACCATTAAAGACACCTTGTTGTCCAGTATCGTGGCCACTAGCCACAAGTCCATGGAGCACTTGAAGCTAGCCCCACACTGAGGCACTTTGCATGTGTAAAATTCATGCTAGATCTCAAAAATCTAGGGTGCAAAGAAAATAAAATCTGTCTCAGTAACTTTTTTGTATGTGGTGCTAGGTATTGAACCAGGGATTTGACATTCTGAGCATGTACTGTGGCACCGAGCTACGCCCCAGCAGTAATTTTATAACAATGGCTTTACTGACATGGCACCCATTTAGATCAATTAAATCAGATACACTGATGAAATATATTTTTTCACCACAATGCATCTCTGAGTGACACTTCTAAGAGATGACTAACTCATGCTGTGGTGGCCAGAGCCGTAAAGCTAGGGAGCAGAAGCACAGAACCACAGAGAAGATGGTAGGAAACACTGGTGATGCCACCAATGGAAGGGGCACAGCACTGGCCGGGGCTTTCCCACCGGGAATGCCAAGGCAGGTGGAGAACTTTAAGGGTCTGCTTGCACAGAACCTTAGAGCATGCTCCTGCCCTGTGCCATGGCAGACAGGGCAAACATGCACAGCTCTGTCCAGTGATCTGCTCCAACGGTGTAGACTCAGTCCACCGTACTCTCACTGTGCTCCGATGTCATCGAGGCCTTTGACATGTGTGACTTGTCCCTTGTTCTGCAGGAAGATGCTGACGTGGAGTGGAAATTTGCCCGAGCAAAGCTCTGGCTTTCCTACTTCGATGAAGGCAGAACTCTACCTGCTCCCTTTAACCTAGTGCCAAGTCCTAAGTCCTTTTATTATCTCATAATGAGAATCAAGATGTGCCTCATAAAGCTCTGCAAATCTAAGGCCAAAAGCTGTGAAAATGACCTTGAAATGGGCATGCTGAACTCCAAGTTCAGGGTAGGTAGCAACTGGTTGTGGAATGAGGGAAGGTAGGGGGCTGTGGGGGTGGGGCTGTGTGCTTGATTCCTCCCAGCAGAGGCCTCTGGAACAAAGCAAGCCAGCTGTGAGGAACCATGGCCATGCAGAATCTATGGGGACTGTCCCCAAATCCTCTAGAGAGATGCTTTGAATTCAAGCTGCCTGCTGCCTGGAAAGACTTGACCCCAGCGAAGTGGCTCTCAACTTTCCTAATGCTGTGACCCTCTAATACAGGTCTTCATGTTGTGGTGACTGCCCCCAATCATAAAATTACTTTTGTTGCTACTTTATAACTGTCATTTTGCTACTATCATGAAATTGTAATGTAAATATATGATGGGCAGATGGTCTTGGACAACCCCTATGAAAGGGTTGTCTGACCCCGCAAAGCGCTTGTGACCCACAGGTTGAGAACTGCTGCCCTAGAGCATGTGGAGGTGGTAGGACGCAGCCAGAGGGTGATCTGAGAACATCTCCCTACCCACTCCCTCCCACTTCTGCCACCTCAGTGCTCACTGGCACAGCGGAACCTCTAAGGGGTTCTAGAGAACAGGCACAACTCAGGGCTTCCTGGACCAAATGGGTCAACAGTCTGCTTCCATGATAACCCTATAGAAACTCAGTTCCCAGGAGCAACACTCTAGGAAACCAAGCCACTTCCAAATCCATTTCTAAGAGGTCCCCTCTTAGACTGGCCATGTATGTACATATTACTCAAGTCCTGCATATGTGTGTGTATGTATGTATGTATGTATGTATGTATGTATGTATTTTTTCTTTCTTTGTTCCAGAAGACACGCTACCAGGCTGGCATGAGGAATTCTGAAAACCTAACAGCAAACAGCACTTTCAGCAAGCCCACCAGATACCAGGTAACCACCCTTACCTAAGTGTGGGCAGAAGTAGATGCCACCAACAGGTCTAGTCATGTGACTATGTGAACACAGAGCAGAGCTGCCTTTAGTGCACCTGCTGTATGCCACTTTGTGAGGATGCAGACAGGGCTCCTATCTTAGTGGCACTTCCAGGCCACTTAGCGGAAGAGACAAACAACACATGGATAATACATGGCATCAAACTGAAAGAAGTCCCGAGAAACAAAGAGTGAGGGTAAAAGCAGAGCAAAGCAGGAAGGCCTGGCTGGAGGGGCATCTTCATGCAGTGGAGAGCTGGCCAAGACCTCAGCCAGGAAAAGGAGACAGCCATGGGAGAGGAGAGAGGCGATGAGGCTAGCAGGAAGGCAGAGCCCTGCCACTCGGGATAGAGACAGTATCACACGTCCTCTGGGAAGGTCCAGGAAAGGAGGATAACTATACAGGGAACAGAAATGCTAACGCTGTACTTAGCTTTGGCGATAAGGCGGGGCACAGGTAAGAAGGATGCATGTGCCTGTTGCTCAGATATAAGAGACGGTGTTTTCAGCTGGAGGATGTGAGTGGGCAGTGGGGAAAAAGCAGACACACACAGTGTACAGTCTGGACATAGAACCAATAAGGCCTGATGCTGGGTGGATGCAGAGGAAGGAGTAGCACCCCGGTGACTCCCGGTGCATCCTAAGTGGCCAGGTGGATCTTGGGATCATCGCTGAACACCTGTCCTTAGACTGCCAGCCTTCAGATACAGATGCTACGGAACTTGGGGAAAGCCTGCTGTTCTTGCAATCTTTGTATCCCTTCTGGAAGCCAGGGCTTCCAGTTTGAACAGCTCTTGAGCAGCAACAGACGGTAACTACAGGTTAGCTGTTAGGACACGCAGGCATCCGTCCCCTGCCTCCCACTCCGTGTGAGCCTAATTTCCCCCTGGCTGTAATGTCACCCCTTTGAGCTGAAGTGAGAAGGTGATGTGTCCCTGGTGCCACCTTCCCACGGGGAACGCTTACAGACCTGGCATCTTCCTGACACAGGTCTCTAGTTGAATGTCCTCGTCTGGGGTTCGGAAGCCAGCTAGCTGTGCAGTGGGGAGGACTTAATTGTACAAGTAGGAAGCAGCTCAGCCTTCAAGGCACTTATGGTGGCATCAGATGAGATAAGCCCAACACTGCCAGTGGGCAGAGCTCTAATTTAATTGTGCACAAAATGGAGACCGCCCAGTTTGATCAGCTTTGAGCAGTTTTACAGGCTAAATCCTCTGACCAGTGGAAGGCTCCCACTTCTCAGCCACTGAGGAGATAGAAGCTCCTAATAGAGACATGGTCTTGGGAGGAAGCAGCTGCGGAGATAAAGGAAGGGTGACTGACTGCCTGTGAACGTCCTGCACCCAGATGAATCCCAGCCAGCATCACAGCCCTGTCCCGCCTGCCAGCCAGCATCACAGCCTCCATCCATCCAGCCTTAAATCTCCCAAGAACCTCTGGGTTTCTGCCTCTGGCTAGGGATGACCTTGGGAAGCTTTGCTCACTTGTATTTTATCAGCTTGGAGAAAAGCCCCAGGCTACTTATTCATCACAGAAAAGTACAAAGGCACCAGGAGACGGGGCTGAGGGACAGCAGGGAGACTGAACACCCTGCTTGATGCACCTGGGCACTCTGGACCAGCCGCACCGTATATCTAAGCATCTTTCTGAGCAGTAGTCATCTATTCAGGTTCTACATTAACCTTGAGGTGACCCCAGAGGACATTCTGGAAGCAGGCTGGACACTATTGGTGTCCTTTCCCCCAGGTTCTGGCAAAGTGTACAGATAAGAGAGCTGAGGCCCCACACCTGGTTGTGACCCACCTGATTCTGAGGGCGCGTCTCTTTCAGCACATACCTGGCACTAGCTGTCATCTCTCTCCCTGGTGCTTCCCCAGGGTTCCCTCGGCTCCTGCTGAGCTGGAGCTTGGTGTTCTCTGAAGTGGGATCTGTCTGAACCTCCGAGCTCAGGGAGAGAATGAGGAGCCAAGGGCTCTTGAGCAGCGTCCTGTTGTCAGCAACAGGCCAAGCCAAAGGATGGACTTGACGGGGACCTGAGCTGGTTTTCTGTTTGTGGGCCCACTGGGAGCCTTCCAGGCTGCAGGCTTCTGTCCCACAGCAGTTTCCAGGTGTGCAGAGAACCTGCAGCCCTCAGTCCATCTCCCCAGAGCGGCCAGCTCACTGAGTGTGTGTTCTGTGAGCCCTGTACACTGTGGTCATTGGTGGAAATCCTGTAGAAGCCCAGGACAGCAGCCCTTACCCCTTCCCTAGGAGTTCCCTGGTGGGTAATAGTCTGTTTTAAGCTTCTTGGTCCTGTTTTGTGTGGTCAGGAAAGACAGTTCCTGCAGATTGAGAAGCCACCTTGGAGTATGGCTTGTTAGTTTCCTTCAGCACTAGTTGCTTGTCTTTCATTAGGTCTTTTCTGACCTAGGCTTCCATGCTCAAGAGACCAAACAATGGAACGAGTCGTGCTGCTGATGAGATAGCCTAAGTGCACCTCCTCTCAGAGTTTCTGTGTGACCTGTTCCAAAAGTCTGTCTGTAAGGGGTACAGACACCAGGTGCACACTCTCTGAGGGGAGCATTTCTCAGTGACAAAGCATACAAACCATGTCCTAAATACACTGTAGAATCCACAATCCACTATCCAAACAGACCTCAGTCTTCATGACACAGTGTCTCCTTCCAATGGGTTGTTTGGGAAGGAGGGGGTTAATTCTGTTGTTGTTTGGGGCCAGTGGTTTAGTCTTTTGAGACAGGACCTCATGTAGCCCAAGCTGGCTTTGAACCTGCTATGTAGCTGAGGCTAGCTTTGAACTCCTATCCCTCCTGCCTCCACTTTCCAAGTGCTGGAATTAACCCCTGGCATGTGGCACCAACATTGCTTCAGGCGGCGGGGGGGGGGGGGGGGGTGGATGGCATTTTCCAGTTCACCTTCTAGCTGGCCTTTTCTGTGAGGCAAAACTAACAAATGAGAGACCAGCTGTCATGTGGGGCTTCTGCTGAGCACCGTGTCATCTGTGCTTGTGAAAGCTTCTACTTTCTATCCCTGGAAGTCAACAGCACCTCTGCCGGGCTCCACCTCATTTGCCTGTTTCGGTACACAGTACGTGACCTCTTCCATGGCTATGCTCTTGGCCACCTTGGCAGCACAAAGCACACTGGCCCCCAAGGAAGAGGATTGTTGTAGTCGAGTATTTATTAATTCTAAAAGGCTCTCCTATGGCCCAGATAGTTCCCCAATAACTGAGACTGAGGCCTGTTGAATTATTTAAATAAACTGTAAACACAGTAACTAGGCACATATGATGTATACTAATTTTCCTAGCTAGTCTGACTATGTCCCAGCTGCTCTCTCCAAGTCACTTGCCAGTACTCATCCTGCCTGCACTATGTCTGTTCCATCAGGCCACATCCTCTCTCCTCGTCTTCCTTCTTCCTCTCTTTGCACCCTTGTATTCCCTACCTGAGACCCCAACCCTGGGAACCGAAGCCCCACCAACTTCTCTTCTGCCCAGCTACAGGCTGTCCAGCCTTTATTAACCTATCAGGGATTATTGGGAAGCCAAGTGAACACAACAAACCAGTGTGTGAGAGAATGTACTCCTCTGGACTGTAACCAGGTCTTGGGGCCCAGAACTTAGTATTTGTTTACATAATATCAGATGAACTCCCTAGAAAGTGTCCCTTCCCACCTGCACCCAGAGGCCACTGACCCCAGGAGTCTGTGCTGGGGAAGTGCGTCCCTTGTGTCTGGATGCTAGTATTGTGTGATGGCCGCTCCTTAGTCACTGTGCATCTCATTTGCATCCACTTGACTCTTCCTCTGCTGAGTAACACCACTGAACTTGCTCACCTCTGCGGCTAGCTAAAGACATGGAGGCAGGGCCAGGCGCTGGGGAGAGTTCATCCTCATGAAGTCAAAGGACTCAGTGGAAGAAAACAAGAGCTGCTACAACTCAACACAAAGCAGCACCCTCCCTCCTTTCCACCTTCCCACGCTCCCCCGCAACACACACACACTCTCACACGCAGAGGAAATTTTCTTTCTTTTTGGTTTTTTGAGACAGGATTCCTCTGTGTAGCCTTGGCTGTCCTGGACTCACTTTGTGGACCAGGCTGGCCTCAAACTCACAGAGATCCACCTGCCTCTGCTTCCCAAGTGCTGGGATTACAGGTGTGTGCCACTGCACCAGCTAGCAGAGGAAACTTCTGATGACAGTCTTCCCCAGAACCTTCTGGCCTGAATGTCAAGGAGAATATGTTCCAACCATTTCGTGCCTTGTGATACACCCCTACCATCTTGTCCTTGCAGATCCTATGCTGTTTGATTTTCTACTTCTTGAACCCCTAGACTACAGAAACCCCACTCAGATCAAACAGGCTAGTAACCAAAAATGGGCCATGTGGATTTGAGCCCAAAGAATATGAGAGTAGCAACTTGTTCCCTCTGGAGAAGCCACTGTGAGGCTGCCCATCAGCTGACACCTAAAAAGGCTTCCTTCCCTGTGAAGAAGGTACCCAAAGACGACAGCCCATGCTCCCCTGACTGATGGGTCAGTTCATGAGCGATGCTTCTCACTCACCCATCTCAGTGGCCTTAGAGAAGTCCCTCACACTCTGAACCTACAAGTCCTCATCTGTAAGTAACAGTCCCCCTGCCCCTGAGCTTCTGGGGAGGCTGAGATCATTGCTGTGAATAAGACCAACACAACATGGTCTGTAAGATGCAGTGTGCTTGTCTGAGTTCCTTCCTGCTCCTCCTCCTCTTCTTCCTTTTCCTCTTCCTCCTGCTCCTGCTCCTGATCACTGTCATCGTCATCATCATCATCATCATCATCATCATCATCATCACCATGGAAGAATCACATGAGCTGGAGCCCACCAATTCAAACCAGAGTTTAACAGGCACATTTTGGAGTTGATCACAAGCATAGCCCTTAGAATGATTTTAGAGTATCAGTTTGTCATCTTCCATCATGAACAGGAAGGCCCTGTCACTCCTGAGTCCAAAAGTGGAGAAGTCATTTGCTCGCTTCACTGAGACAGGGCCTCACTGTGTAGCCCAGGCCTAGCACTAGCCTAGGAAGACAGACTCCGCAGGCTTACAGGAGTCAACCCAGCAGGGACACTTAAATATTGAGGTTTGCCTTAAAAGGCAACTAACTTTAACTAGCTCCCTTTCACTTAGGTCAGCCTAAAAATGTGCAACAGACGAATGTTCAGTTTCTTAGAATAACAGGCACATAGATAACTGCCATTTTCTTCTGTGAGAACCAGTTAAGGGCAACTTTTATTTTTGTATGTGTTTGGCCTGTTTTCCAATGAAGGTACCAAGGGGTGGGTACATGTTCCTGTAACATAGATAACCTGCATCTCGGACTAGAAGAATGTACTGTACACTTTGGATACTGCAGATGAACAGTGGGTGTCTTGCTCAGGAGCTGTTCCCACCATCCAAGTCATAAAGCCATGGGGAGGCAACCCACAGGTGCAGGCAGGGGAGGACTCCCTGGCTGACTAAGCTGGCTGACGGGTGAAGAGAACTTGGCTCAGTACAGGTAAAATCTTGGGACCATGGTCTGGAGACATCTCTTCGGCAAGGTGGTCCCGGCTGAGGGCTTGAAGAGAATCGCAACAGTCAGAACAATGAGATGAAGCCTCCAGCGCTGTGATGCAGCTCAGTTCCATTTCCCTCGGGATCCGAGAGAGGCTGGGACTGAATCCAGGTCTGCTGCAGGCTAATGCAGGAGATACTACTGCCAATGTCTCTTTGATTCTGGGCTTGATGGGGGAACCAACCACTGGACAGGGCAGCCCTGGGAGCAGGGACTCCCGCCCCTCTCCTCCATACTGCTCATCTCTCAAGAGTCAGAAACCTCAGTTGGGGGCTATTTTTAACCTCTGTGATTTCACAGGAACCCTGGAACAACTAGCTAGCAAAATTCAAAATTCAGCTCCTCCAGGCCTCCTGGCATTCGGTGCTTTTCTTGTCCCTTAAGTGCAGTTCAAACTTTGTTCACTTAAGGAAGACTTACCTGCAAGGCAGCTGGAAGCTAGGGGCTAAGGCCCCTGCTTCGCCATAACTAGGGCTATGGGGTCAGGCCTGCAGGCATCTGGGGAAGTGGTCTCTCCATCAAGGCCCAGAGGCCCAGCTGAGAGTGTGGCCAATGCTGGCAGCAACTCTCTGAGGTACAGATGACTTCTGCCAGCCTGGCCCCGGCTGCTCTCATGAAAAGCATGCCGCTCACTGCCACTGTCACTGTCATTCAGGGCTGCAGTTGCTTGACTGATGTGACAAGACTTCCCAGAATTCCCTGTCTGGCCGGAGCAATACTGCGCCTAGGGCTTCAAGCAGAGCTAAGGATCCAAGATGGCTCTCCCTCCATCTCTCCTTGGCTTGGCTTCCTATCAGTGGGGAGTGTCCCTGCTTAGCAGGAAGGCTAAGCAGGGCTCTGCTAGGTCATCCACTGGGCAGAGCACCCCTGGGAGCACACTGGCCTGCCCGCTCATGTCCAGAGTGAGAGCTTGTTAGCCGCACCACCCCTGAGCCCTTCTTCTGTGCATCTCATTTCAGAAAATCATGAAGCGACTCATAAAAAGATATGTGCTGAAGGCCCAGGTGGACAGGGAAAACGATGAAGTCAATGAAGGTATGTGAGGGCCCTGAAGCAATTTTGCTCTAAGGTTTGCAGGTCAGGTTCTCTCAGGTTGAGCCTGTGGTGTAGTTTGGGTTCTTCTGTCTTTTTGGAGAATTCCTCGATCTTCAGTGCAAGTATATGCATTCCTATGGGGGCAGGGCAGGACCCAAGGTCTTCACTTTCTCATTGCAACAGCAGCTGGTCCACCTTGGGGTCTCCGCACTTGGTCCTCTTCTCAGAGTCTCCACCCCCTCTCCTAGGATTGTCACCTAAGCCAGCTGATCAGCACTTGATTCCACATGTCACCTAGGTTCCTGTTTGCTGTGTGACATAACTTTCTCAGGCCAGCCACTAGCATTGATATGTGGACACCATAGAGGCGTGGGACATTAGTCTGCCTCTCATATGGATGGCATCCTCAGCTGGCTTCAAGCCTGTTGACTTGAGCATAGCCTGGCATCCCACCATTTATACCGTCCTGTGCAGGCATATATATACAAAATGGGGGTCCACCTGTACCCCATTTTCAAAATCTGCCACTGGCTCAGACCCAGCTGCCCACTGAGTCTCTGTCCCAAGCTCTGGGACTGACAGGAGCAGTATTTCTCTGAGGACCCGCCTCTCTGGTGCCAGCTGAGTGCAGACCCAGTCTAACGCATCCCACGCCATGGCAGAGTCTGTGGTCCACACTAGAGAACAGCACGCGTGCTAGACGTCCCATCTGCCCCATTCTCACCAGTCTAACTTAAGCAAGTATTCTTAAGTAAGAAGCAGATGCCTTATACCAGGTCATTAATCATGTGACACCCGGGATAAATATAAGTAAAAATAAATAAAAAGACCCTTGTCCATGACTGGAGGTACCCTGCCTCCCATCACTTGGGCCACAAAGGCTACCAAAAGGGCCTGGCCACTGAGTGACCCTTTGCCTCATCTTGGGATACCTAGCATACAGTTTGCAAAGGGCAATGCCTGATCTAGCTGCTAAGAGGCTGAGCAGCATCCCTCCCTCTCCTTGTGGGTCCCAGTTATGAGATCACAGGGTGCCATGTCAGCCAGCCTCAAGCGGTGTGGCTGTGATAAACATGAGGGTAACGGAGACACAATTTGGGAGTGGGTACCCAGATGTCATTTTAACTCAAATGATACCATGAGCCTGGGGCTTAGTGAGGCACCCTAATAAAAACACGGGGTATAATTGTGTGTGTAAGATCTCTGCCCTTTATATATTTAAGCACACTGCATAAGAGATAAGAATAATATACCCCAAAACAGTGGATTTCTGCCAGAATTAAGTCTGGTGTCTAAAATATGAGAAAAGAACCTTTCTATTCTCCTTTGTGCTTCATAAAGAGATTCCCACAGGCCCAGACCCTTCGGGCTTCTAACCATGCGGGTCACTATGGAAACAGAAAACGCAAAGTGACTGTTTGGTGGTCCCCTGTTAGGGGAGGAGGCAGCTGCAGGCTCAGGGAGGTCAGGCAGCTTCTAAGACTAAAGCTGCTCCCCACAGCTGGCCAGCCCCGAGGCTGCGTCCACTGTCTGTGCAGAGCCCTGCTCCCAGGTGTGCGGGCTTTCTCTCCTCTGCACATATCCACAGAACCAAACAGAACATCATGAAAACGCATGTTCCAGCTAATGAGCCCCTTGCTCACTCCTGACATCATCTGCACTGGCTCCAAGGCCAACACTGGAGCCAGCAGTGTGTGAAACAGGTGCCAGAAAAACTCACAGCCCCACATGCCATCCCTCCAAGCTGTGAAAGGAGAGGCTTTCCAGGAACTGGAGGAGGGGCTGTAAGTGGATGTGTGAGAAGCCAGCTGGGTGGCACGTCCCCCCACCCCCGAGCTCTGTGGGTGCAAGGACCTTCATGATCCCAGCATCCTCCCCGACTCATCCACCCCAGGGCTTGACCTGCACCCACAACAGAGCACCTCCTCCCTGCGACACGCCCATCCTCAACCAGCCCTCTTCTGTCCTTGCAGGTGAACTCAAAGAGATAAAGCAAGACATCTCCAGCCTTCGCTATGAGCTTCTAGAAGAGAAGTCGCAAGCTACGGGAGAGCTGGCAGACCTGATCCAACAGCTCAGTGAGAAATTTGGGAAGAATTTAAACAAAGACCACCTGAGGGTAAACAAGGGCAAGGACATTTAGTGGCCTGACTGGCACCTGTGACTTCTACCAGCATTCCAAAGCCGGGCTAGACGTCCAAGTCCCAGCCCTAGCCCTGTTGGGGAGGGGCTTCCATTCCACTCCCCTGGGATACAGGGGGATCCACTGGCTCTGTCATGAGCACATGGCTGACATCTCTAGTCCAGGACCTGCCTGCCTGGACCCAGGATCGTGAAACTAGGCTGTCGGGAAAGAAAGCCACCCCAAGGAGGGAAGAAGTGCCATCAGACACACAAGACCTCCTGTCCAGCCTCAGTGGCCAAGGCAGGAAAAGGCCATCTTGGATGCACACGTGTGCCCTCCCACTCCACTCAGGACTCCAGCTGCGTCCTGGGAAGTCAACCCTCCCCATCCTGTGAGCCCCCTTCTCCTTCCTCCCCGCCATACACAAAACCAGAACCGGGAGGTGACCTGTGACCTACTCTTAAGTGCCAGATGAGAACCCAGATAGCCTAATAGCTAAATAGTTCTATTTGTTTATATAAAAAAAAAGTTTAAAAACACTAAATCAAAAAATTGTACTGTAGAGAAAAGTTGTCATTGTTTAGAGAACAACAAAATCCAAATAATGTATTTTTACCTTTATTAAGATTATCTTCTTGTATTTACTATTTTTACCTAAAATGAGAAGAAATAAAATTACCTCATAAGAGCCTGGGGATCTCTGTGGATGTGCTGCTGAGCCATTTATGACTAGGGGCCTGGCTTTATGAACCCTCAGGTCAGGGATGTCTGGGAAGACAGCACCAAGCCCCAGAGTCCACAGCCAGGACCCCAAGAAGTTTCTGGCTTCTACTCTCACTGCCCACTCCCCATTTCCAGACCTGACCCCAGGCTCTCCGCGGTCAGAAAGGAAGAGGAGGCAGTAGTGGGGGAAGTGGTGAGATTGCTCCCAGCCCTCCTCTGGAGCACTCCTGCCCTGCTGGGTGTAGAAGGGAGGGCAAGGGTGCCAGGAATAGAACCTCACAGCTGAAAGGACCTAAGCCAGAGGAGGAAGAGCAACCACCAGATGGCGCCCAGCCCCAAACGATGTGCCTCACCTCAGGTGGGAGACAGGGCCTGAGACTGAAGGAGGACGAGTCCATGGGTCACAGGGAAACAGCTGGTGATGCAGACCAGCACGTGACTGAGTACATAATGTCAGGCTAGAATTTCCCACGAGTCGGTTTCCCAAATCTTCACAGCGACCCTGGAAGGAGGGTCAGCGTTCCAAATTCAAACACCGAGAAGGGAAGATACCCTGGAAGGGAAACACAAAAAGAATGGGTAAATACGCACACGGAGATACCACACATATTAGCGAGTATGCACATGTGTACAGGTGGTAGGTAACCTGTGTGTCATGGAGGACAGTTCAACTTTGCAATGGCATCAAACCTCTGCAGTCAGCAGGAGCCATACTCTCCAATTGGGTTTTGCTGGGCTACTGGCACATGGTACGCTAGGTGGCAGCTGTTCCTACGCAGTCATGTGGTTATATGTACCATCGGGCAGCATTTTCCAGGGGACTTACTGGCCAGTACTTCTGGAAACAGGTACCCTGTAAGCTATTCTGTCCGGTGTCACTGGCATACTGTATCTCATGTTAAGACTGCTGCGCACAGGCTACTCCATACTGCTGTTGGGTAGAGTAGGTGCAATCAATGTGTTTTTGTCTTAGAATATCTCCAGCTCATGATGGATTTGCATGTGCTCCAGATAAGTCCAGGAGTGTGCGTACGTATAGGCAGGAAGGGCAGACTTGCATCGCAGGTGTCCAGTTGCTAAAGCTGTTTGCTTAACTCTGCTATGGCGAAGCCGCAGATAGGATAAAGTGATGAATACAAGTGACTACTGTCTGTGACGATTAGATTACACATCCCTGCTTGTGGCTAATACAGGCCATCTTGCCAAATCTACCCCCATTTCAAAGAGCAGGGGAAGTTACCATTGTTGGGCACTGAGATAGGCAGCTAAGGAAGATGCTGCCATGAATCTACCATATCCAGGCCTTCCAAGCCCCATCTGTACCACAGCCCAGGTTTTGAACAAGATACAAACTCCATGGCCCCACAGGCACCTTGAGTACATGAACGAGCCACTTCACAAATATAAAGTCCTATCTTTAACCTGGGGTCAGTAGAGTGCTTGTAGGTGCATTTCAAAGAACCTCTGGGGCTGGAGAGATGGCTCAGGGGTTAAAAGCACTGGCTACTCTCCCAGAGGACCTACATTGAATTCCCAGCACCCACATGGCAGCTCACAACCTTCCGTTACTTCAATCCGGGGGCTCTGACGCCCTCTTCTGGCCTCTGTGGGCACTGCATGGACATTGTACACTGACCTACAGCAGGCAAAACACCCATACACATAAAACATAAATAAAAATTTTTTTAAAAAATAAAACTGTCAAGTCTACAGGTGCCTTTGAGGCTGTGTGCTGGTCCCTAGGGAGCATGCCTTCCCCTTTCTCACACCATCCTCCAAGCTCCCAAACCTGCACAAGATGAATGAATGCACGCAGCTTTGCTTTGCTCAGTCTCTGGCTAGGACCCAGCAATCACCTGTTCCTGCCTGGACTCTGAATTGAGGCATACATGCCTTGGTAGGAAAAGCAAATAATCTGACCAGAGAGGACAAATTACCAATGTTTCCAGAAGATTTCCTCTCAGACCTCCCACTTATCTTCCTCAGAATGCTGATAAACACTTCTGAGATGCGGCACTTCATTTCCCTATCTGCCTTCAGCCGGAGGCACTTGGCAGCCCTGTTTTCAAACTGAGTGACACCCTTTTCCTAAAAAACCTAAGTTTCAGATCTGCTCCTCAAAGAGATAAAGGAAAACGAGCCTCACTGCATAATTAAAACTGGAACAGACACTGGCACCATCCACTAGGTTTTCAGGGCCATCCAGGAGTGACTGGCAAATGGGTGAGAGGAAGCAGGAGGCGTGGTCCCACCTAGAGAGCCTAGGACTGAGCCTGGCAGAGCTCACCAGCCTGGAGCTTAGTGGCAAGCTCCATCGTCTGCCCCATGTCCTGACCCTCTGTGTTGTGGTTCTCCATGCCTGTGACCCCCGCTGAATTAGCCAGTGTCAACAGCAGAAGCAATTCATGGAAACACTAGGCAGGACAGTGAAGAGAGAAATGGGAGTGTAGCCCAAGGGCAAGGGGACAAGAGCCACTTCCGGAAGCATGCCCTGTCTCCTGCAGCTCTGCCCACTTGTCATTATGCTGTCTTGTGTAACTTGAATGTGTAGATTTGGTGTGTGTTGCTGCTACCCAAAAGAAGGGCCCAGGAGGGACCGAGGACTAGTCTGTACTGCATATTGAACCAGGGCACCCAGTGAAGCCCTCCAAGGCCCCAGATCGGGCCCTGAAAAGGTCCAGGCATTGGCAGAAAATGCAAACCATTCCCGGCTGTGTTTTTGTCCCACTGTGGCTGAGCTATGTGGCCCTGTTCCCTCTAGTCTGCGGGGGTAGTCCCCTGCTGCCTTCCACAGCACCACCCCCTGCACAAGGGGAGGAGGCATCCTCTGTGGTCTTCAGTCATGTGTCACTTTCAGTGGCTTCTAATGGGGCTCAAAGTCCTACTGACACTTCCCAGACAAAAACCCCCAATTAGCGGCAGGGCTGCTGCTGACAGGCGTGCCCTCACATGCCTGAGCAGGCAGCACTCCTCTGCCTGTGGAAGATTACCTCCTCTCCCAGCGAGGCCCCTGACAGGTTTAACTTAAGGGAAGTTCCACACATGGAGGTGGCATGCCTAGAAGGCTGTGACACCCTGAAAGCAAGTAGCTTCTTGGACGGTCTGTCACTCCTCCAGGGCACATTACTGCTACGTGAATTGCAGCGAAGCGGGGATAGCAAGCAGAGGCAGCTCCAAGGAACTCTGGCTTGCCCGTGCTGCCAGGCAGACCTTGGTCTCTTGTTTAGCCCAACTCTCCCCTTCACCTCTTGCAGGGAGAAAGTACCAGAGAGAAGAAGGAAGCGCAGGAGAAGCGGAGGGATAAACCAACTCACTCTGTCCTGCCATTCAGTGAAAGCGCTCCCAGCTGGCTTAACAAGATCCTGAGGCTAACCCCCCTACCCCCCCCCCGGGTCCCAGGAGAGAGCCCCAGGGGCATGATAACAGGGTGGGACCACCACTCACCCTAACTATTTTCCTCCACTTCCCCTAGCAAGCAGCCAGGATATCCTACTCCTTTGCTTCGGAAAAGAATGACACCGGAAGTGAGGAAACTAAAGGTAAGGGGCTGGGCTTCCCAAAGGCTTGAGTCTTTAGAGAAAAGAGAGGCTTCAGAGAAGAACACAAGTGTGACGGGATGTCTCCTGGCTCTCCCACAGCCCAGGTGCCTTCTGTCAGCCTGGGAGAGACTTGGAGGCCACAGAAGAGCACAGAGAGGCCAAGGCAGCAAGCAGGGAGGCCAGCTGGAAGAGGGATGTCCTGGTGCCTTGACTGGACCAGCTCTGCCCACTCGGTGCCTCTCCTTGGGCACCTAGTCCCTACCCCACACCTGTGAGGAGTGAGGAGGAAGAGACAGGGCCCTCCAGCTCTCTGTGTTCTCTTAGGAAAGTAAAATTTAAATGTGTTGATCCCAGGTCCTCGGTGTGTCTGAATCAGAGAGAGGTGGGACAAACACAGCCCAACGGTGTCAGCCACCCTGACAGGCAAAAGACCCTTGTGCTTGTTGGGTAGTTGAGATGCTGATGCTGCCTGCTGGGCCACCAGCTTCTGTCAGTGGTTCCCACCTGCTCATGACAGGCAGTGGACAAGGGAACCACATCTGCCCATGTGTTTCCATGCAGGAATCAGACAGAGATGTGACAGGTGGAGAAACCCAGGGGAAGGCAGACATTGGGGATGGGACACCAGCCAGCTGTACATGGGCAGAGCACTGCTCTCACCCCCAGCGAACAGAAACCACCAGGACTTGACCGCAGCATGGCCAAGCAAAGGCACAGTCCTTCCCACACCATCAGCAGCTCAAGGCAACTTGCAGTTCACACATCTATGTGACCGGAGAGCCGTGAACAAGAGGAGTGCACCAAGTCCCCAGGGAATGTAGACAGGGTGGTCTGCACATGAGCTGGAGGAAAGGGGGGCCGTGGGAGGGAGAAGACAGGAGTGGGAGGGAGAAAAGAGAGAAGGAGGCAGGGGTGGGTATGGTGCAGTAGGTCCCCACCCCAACCGCCACGCTTCCTACAGCTCTTTCTTCCCTGTGTCCTGTGGCTTCTTAGTTCACCTCCAAACAAATGCCATTTCTGTTCAGTTTGCAGCAGGTTCTCCTCAGTTATGCCCTCAGAGTCTGGCTGAACGCAGAAGTGAACACCCTAAGCCCTCTTCCCACCCTTCCCTGGGTTAGGGATCAAGCTTCAGTTCTTAGAGACGAGAGGGCCTGAAACTGTTCCCACACACCATTTCTCTTGAGGGCTCACAACTCACTTGCGAGCAGACAAGAAGAGCCGAGTTGAACTCAAGCCTGGCGGGGCTGCTCTCAGGGCCCCTCAGAATCAGGAACAGAGTTGTCCTGCCCTGTCCAGGCCTCTGGCTCTGGCTCCTGTGGAAGGAGCTGGAAATGGAGGCAAAGCAGGGAGGTCAGAAATGCTGCCGGCCTGGTGACCACATCCTCACCCTTGTTTGTGGGGTCAGTCTTCAGATATTCCACAAATAACCAGTAGACACCCTGTGGATGATCAATGTCTGGCTGGTGACGCTGTTGTTATAAATAGGACCTACGTAGCCTCGTTTTGTAAGTACAGGCTGGTGGAGTCAACTACTGAAGTTACATAAACACAAGTGAGTTTGGGATTCTGGGGACATCTCCATGTGCACAGACCATCGGAGAAGAACTGCAGCCACCATGGCTATATCTCACCATCTGTCATATGTCCAGGCCTGAGTCAGCAGAGGGACTGGCTCTTTGGATCCCTTGAATGATAGCAGAGAATGGAGCCCCAGCTCCGCACCAAATCAGTCACAGAAAGGCACCAGCACAGTAGATTCCCTAATGCCTTCCTCAAGCTCAGAGTCCTGCTGAAGGTGAGCACGTGTCAGAATGTCACTGGCTTCTCAGCTTCGAGTGTGGACACTAGCATTATAGTCGTCTGTCACCAGCAGTGTGAATACAACGACTATTCCATGCTTCAGAGAAAAAAAAAAAGCACACAGCCCATAATAAGTTGTTCTCCTCCAGGTATGCAGGTGAGTGTGGCATCCTGGGACCTCTGAGCCTGTCTATTTCTGACATCCTAGGATTACTGAGCCTGTCTGTTTCTGAGCGCTTTGCAGAGGGGCCACAGGGAGAGAGGAAAAGGAGAGAGCACCCAGGCACTTAGCGTAGAGTCTCAGTGCACCCCAGAAATGGTACAAATGCGATCTTGCAGCCCGCCTCCTGCCCACTCATCGGCTACAGAGGATTTGTGCTGAGGTGAAGCCAGGGACACTTCCCAGGAAACAGGAGAAGAGCACAGACCTGTGAGGGCACCAAGTCAGTCAGTTTTTGTTGCTGTGATAAAACACCATGACCAAAACTACTCAAGGAAGAGTTTCTCTTGCCTTCCGGTTCCAGAGCCCATAATAGCAGGGGAGGTATGGCCTGACAGCAGGAGCAGGAGGCCAACTGTTCCAACTGATAGGAAGTGGGGCTGGCTACGAACCTGAACCCTCACGGCCCGCTTCCAGGGCTGACTTCATCCAGCAAGGCTGCACCTCCCAAAGCTTCCATTGCCTCCCAAAGAGGTCCTCCAGGGGATCAAATGTTCTAATACAGTAGCCTATCAGAAACAGTCTTCATCAAACCACAATACCAAGTGTTGTCAGTCTGTACTCACTATGGACAGGTCAACTCTTCAAAGAGGCAAGAAGTACGGACACAGTGCTTCTCCACCACAACAGAGGCAGGAGGGGCAACTGAAGGTGAGAGCGTGAGTGCTGAGGCCCAGCACACAACCAGAAGGGGAGAGGTGGGGGCGGGGCAGCCACTTCATGGCAGAGACCAACAGGCAGGCCAAGGACATCTTCGTGATGGGCCTCACACTAGAGGCCGCGGCCAGAAGCAATGAGCAAGAGGCAGCGTCACACAGGCAGATTCTGAGCACTCAAGCCAGGGGCACGAGAACCACTGACAAATCCTACTGAGTCCCAGTTGAAAGATGTGCACCACCATTCTGAGGGCCCCCCCCCCCCGTGGCCCCTGTACCCCTCCTGTACCCCTCCTGTACCCCTCCTGTACCCCCTGCGGCTGCTGCTGTACCTGTTCTATAAAGTGTTTGGATGATTTCTCAAGAAGGAGAGAGGAAGACGACTGTGCTACATTGTTGCATTTGTGGCCCCAATGACACCTGTCTTCAATTTCTCGAACCCCATGAGTCCCTGTGCATATTCATGCCTGGCTTAACCATGTGACTTGCATTAGCCAATAAGACACGAGCAAATAAAGCACCTGCAATGGTTTGGTGAGTTCATGGTCACTGGGGCATGCCTTTCAGCAAGACAAGCACTATGTTGTAAATAAGCTCATATGCTTTGCTGAGAATGATCATGTAGAGAAAATTCACAGCACTGGAGGCTTCATGCCCTTCTCTACCTAGTGGCCCCGCCCTCCATCCCACCCCCACCCTCCATCCCACCCCAGCACCCCCCAACCCCAACCCACCCGGGTGTTGATGAGAGCAGCTCCACAAATGATCCAGCCTCAGAGAATGGAACCACCTTCCAGTGAGCCTTGCCAACCACAGGATGCTGAGAATACCCTCTTTTTGCCTGGGGGCTGAAGACTTGGGTCAGTGGTTAAGAGTGCATACTGTTCTAGCAGAGGGCCTGAGCTCAGTTTCCAGCACCCCCACTAGATGGCGTACAACCATTTATAACTCCCTTCCAGGGAACTTGATGTTCTCTGACCTCCAGGGCACCTGTACACACGTGATACACATAAACTCATTCTGGTACACATGCGTACATATAATAAATACATCTTTAGGGTTTGTTGATTTAAGAACTTGTGTTTAAGGCAGACGGCACTTGGTAACAGACAATTGCAACCAAAAGGCTGAAGACTGGTCTAGGGATCTTTTCTCAGTGCTGCAGAAGGAACCCAGGGCCTCCTGCTTGCTAGGCAAATCCTCTACCACCGAGCTGTCTCTTCAGTCTCCAAGCTGTTACTCAGCTTGTCTGTGGAAAAGCAATCTCATTACTAAGTCCCCAAATAACGATGTACTCATGAACCTTGGCGAACCTTAGCTGCCTCCACCAACATTACCAATGAGGTCACTTCAGCAGGTGCAATTCAAAACTGTAGTCAGGGCTTCCAGCCCAACCAAAGCCAGCCATGCTTTCACTTAGAAACCTGCTTCTACCAACAGAACTAACACATGCACATGCGAGTGCACACACATACACACATGCACATGCACACTTACACGTGCACACACATGCACACTTGCTCACATGTGCACACCCATGCACACTCGCACACACACACACACCCCTGCCCACTTGCCCACCCCAAGCAGCTTTGGCTGTCACACAGGAGGAGGCACAGTTTGTTGCACAGGCTGATACAGGCGATCTGCTCCATTTCCACCTCAGCTCTCATGCACTGTGTGAAAGACTAATAGAACAGCATGCATCCCTGCTCTGTGTCACAGAGAGAGAAGAGAGAGCCTGGAGACAGGTATGGAGAGCACCTGGCTGCTAACAAGAGCAATGATCACCACAGGACAGAACACAAGGAAATAAAAAATGCTGTTTGCTATAGTTTTAAAAGACCCATGCTTTAAAGGCTTGGTCTCCAGACTGGTACTACTGGGGGTGGTAGAACCTAGGGCATATTTGAGGTCCTCAGGTGACAGGGATACGTCCTTGTAGGACCCAGGATGCTGCCTCTTTCACTTCTGCCTCCTAGCTCATCCCATA
>OU015746.1:86258464-86318464 GCA_907169655.1 Acomys percivali | reverse complement strand
GGTGGGAAGGAGGGGCTGGTATCAAACATGGATACTATCAGAGGCTTCCCAAGTAAGTTCAAACTGGTGTCCATAGAGTCAGGCTCAGCATAGGCCAAGCCAGCTACTCAGGGCTCCTACTGCAGAGCTCCTTCTAGAAGCCAGGGATTGGAGGTTTGGCCTCGTCTCTTGGGAGTAGTCAGGCAGAGGAAGAGGCACCGGTCTCTGCATCACCAGGACTGATCCTGGAGGGGAGAGCTGATAGCCCAGCCCATCCTCCTACTGCCTGGACCAGCGTGGCCTCCCATAGCTGGCCCAAGTGTGGTGTGGGATGGCAGCGAGTGCCTCTGCCTCCTGCTGAGCAGACCACATATCTTTCCAGCGGATGCTTCCCCCAGCTACAGAGTTGATGGCTGTAGGTGGCAAAGGCCACCCCAGTACCTCCCATGAGGCTGGATACACAGCCTAAAGAAGTGTCCTTCCAGGTCTTTCCTCTGGGGCTCCTCTGTCTTATAGTTTTATTGCTGTGAGGAGACACCATGACCACAGCAACTCTTACAAAGGAAAGCGTTTACTTGGGACTGGCTTATAATTTCAGAGCTTTAGTCCATTATCATCATGGTGGGAAACATGGCAGCATGCAGGCAGACATGGTGCTGGAGGAGGAGCTGAGAATTCTACATCTTGATCTGCAGGCAGAGGAAGAGAGTGAGCCACTGGCCTGGCTTGGGTGTTTGAAGCCTCAAAGCCCGCCCTGCCCCCCAGAGACACACTTCCTCCAACAAGGCCACACATACTCCAACAAGAACAAACTTCCCAATAGCGCCAGTCTCTATGAGCCTATGGGGGCCATTTTCACTCAAACTTCCATAGGCCCTAAAGCTAAGTTGGCTGTTTCAATTTTCTTTTCATACTTGGAGCCTTTGTCAGATTAAACAAACAAACAAACAAACATTTACTTTGATTCTACTTCCTGTACTAAGTAAATGTTCACATAAAAACTGAGTGCTGCGTTTTATTCTCAGAGAAGACCTTGGAAGAGCAAAGGCAGGAAGCTGCTGCGACATCCCTCCTGGCCTCCTTTGCCGGGACTGGGCACAAGCAACCCCAGCAGAAATGTAAGTGGGGAAGAAATGCTCCGCCCCAGGACCCGAAGCCTGGGATTCATGTGAGCTTGAGACCACTGACCACAGAAGTGACACACTGAGCCAGGTGAGGTGCTCAGCCCTGTAACCTCCCAGCACTTGGGAGGCTGAGGCAAGAGGACTGTCACAAGTTCAAAGACAGTTTCCCTACAGTGTGAGCCCGTATCTTGAAAAAAAAAAAACAGAGAAAACAATGACCACAAGGGGGCGCTCGCCTCAGCCCACGCACAGGTAAAATCTATGGTTCACTCAAAGGCTGGGAACATTCAGAAGAGAGGGTGGACAGGCTGACTGAGACCAGGGCCAAGAGAGAAGGTTTCTGAGGAAGGGTGAACCCCTGCCATCTACCTTTGGTCCCAGAACTTAACAGCCGGAGCAAAAGAAAAATAACCTATAAATCAACAAGCTCAGAACTGCCACTGAGTCCTATGTCCTGCCTCCCAGGAGACTCCAGTACAGTGACACTTGCCTGGGAACCCCTCACAGACCTGGCTGATACAGTTTTAGCCTGAAGCTCTTCCTATCTGGACCCTGTTTCCAGAGTCACACCAGTGCCGTGACTGCCCTCCCGGTAGCTTCTTGCACCTACACATCCCATCCTTCCCATGTACTTCTCAGAGGTCCCCCACTAACAGCATCACATTAGGTTTTCCTCAACACAGTCAAAAGAAATTAGCAGACGAAGAGAGGGATGTCTCTCTGTGCTTAGTTAAATGTTGTTGAAGCTGTCCCCAGAAGAATGAAACCATCGTCTTTCACAACGGCAGCAGTGAGTTGATGCTCTACAAATGACTTTGGCACCTAGAGTGGCTGACGGCCCAGTTGTGATTTGGAATGGTCATTTTAAGAAGTAAATAGCAAACACCACCACCACCCCCAAGACTAGACTCCAAAATGAGGCGATTTTCCAAATACAAACAGGCAACAGGCTTGGAGAGTGGAAAAGCCAGATGTGAGGGGGAGTCTCACAAAGTGGAGTTTACCACCCCAGAATTGGTACCTCCTCTTGGTCCTCGGGTCCCCCCAGTCCATGGGTCTCTGTGTGAACTAGATGCTGGGAGAGGAGCAGTTATAAAAGTAAAACAAACAAACAAAAAAAGAAAAACCAACCCTCACATCAAAGAATGCTCTGCAAGAAGGCACTCACGAGGGACGGCGAATCTCTTCATCTCTCTTCCGCCCTAAGTGATTTCATAACGGTTCCCAAAACATTTAGAAGGAACAGAAATGGCTTCCCTGGGCTCCATGCCGTTTTCAACAGTTTACAAGATTCTGGCCCCGATGCTCCCCATCTCCCAAGCTTCCACGCCACGGCTGTCAAATGGCTGACGTGGCAGGAGGGCGTCCTTGCCTCCCCTCCCTTGGCTCTCTGCAGCCAGGCATCAGGAAAGGCATGTGCGCCACTCAACAACTACGTAATGGGAGCGAGGTCTCTGTGAGTTCGCAGCTCTGTGACCTCTGCCTGTCAGAGGCGGCCCTGGAGCCCCCTTCTGTAACCTTTCCAAAGACTTAAATGTGTGAGTACACAAAGTGCCCTTAATGGAAGGTCGCTCTGGCTTGTATAAAAAGCTGTGTAAACTTCATCTCTGCATTTACTTAGTACCAGCCGTGTTTAATTTCCTGCCCGGGGATGTGCAGGGAACGTGATCAACCCTCTCAGGGCTCTAAGTACATTTCAGAAAATAAACTGCGGCTTTCCCATCAATACCAGGAGGACTCCCCCCAAAAGGGCAATATACCCGCTCCAACTTCGTCGAAAGAAAAGGCATCTTGACAACATGCTCCTGTATGGGCTGGGTGGACAGTCCCAGGCTATGGAACTTGAGGCTCCCTTATGCCACAACCCAGCTGTGTGACCTTGATATTGACTCCTTTCCTGGGTTCTCTCTCTTGCCTGGGGTACACCGAGGCACAGCAGTGCCATCACAGGTTGCAGTGTGAGAGATGAACCCTGAAGCCCATGCCCTGCGCTCAGTCTGTGGACAGGGGCATGCATAGCAGCTACCACCACCACCACTCTGCCATGAGTGTGGCTCAAGTGACGTCAACGGTAGCCTTGCTAGCCCAGCTTCCAAGGCAGGAGGTGGGAGGAGTGAGTGAGTGAGTGGTATCAGGTGCCCCAGGATCAGAGGTGACCTTTGTCCAGGCCAGGCCCTAAACCAAGCTACCCAAGACTTTCATTTAAGCCACACAAGGACCCAGATAAAACCTCCATCCGTCTCAATGCTGACTACCACATGGCTAATGTGCCAGTGAGGCCTGTTCTGGCTTGGCATGGCTCAGATCCCACCTCCCACACAAGGGCTGTAAGAAGAGAGTCATGCCCCTGCTACTGCGGCCCTGGGCCCGTGATAGTGTCCTGTGCTAACAGAGATAAATTCTGGCACCTCTCAAAGCCAGATTTCCCATCTGAAAAGTCATTGGTCTAAACAGTAGACAAATGCAGAAGCCTAGGGGGGCCTGTGTCCTTTAAGCTCAAGGGCTGCTTGCCAGGACCAAGGCTGTCTACGGTGGCAACTGAAAGGGTGTGGGCAATGCTGAGTCCCATCATACCTTACTTCTACAGGGCCCCTCCTGGCCCAGGGAGGCTCCAGAGAATCCCCTACAAGAAACTTCAGAGGGCCTTGGAGCACTTTAGCATATTGCTCATCGCTGCACTTGGGGCTGCCATTGCAGAGATTGTGCAGAGGCGAGTCTGCAGCACTGGGAAGGGCTCCTGAGGATGACCTCTTGCCAGGCACACTTGACCACTTTGGTAATACTGCCTGCGGCCAAACCCAGCGTACAGTGGGGGAGAGAGGAAGAGCTAGCTCCTCTTTCCTTTGGCTCGTTTTGGCCAATCCCAGGTTCTCCTGAGGTACTCATCACTTCATATGGGGAGGGGCAGGGAGCGGGGAGAGGGCAAAGAGACACAGACATGGACCCAACTCGCTGTGCAAAGCTCTCCCACAATTGGTGAGGAGACAGAGCTGGCGCTAGGGTGAGGAGTGAGAGAATGTGAAGCTGAACTTGCCCTCGCACACCCTGATAGCCACTGTCTAGTCTGGTCTGGTGCCTTGGTCTTACCTGGAACCTCTTGCTGAGCAGTACCTTCAAAGGCAGCCCATGCCTGCTGAGGGGTTTGGTAGCTGGGCGTTTGCCTCTTGCATGACACAAAGTCTTGCCACCGCCACCCCTGGCCCTACAGACTGCCCACTTTTTGATCTGGCCGCTAGGCCTCTCCCAGGACTGTCAATCTGAGGAGACCACGGCCAGCTTACGGTCTCTTCTAGCCTCTTTATGGGCGAGCAGAGCAGGCAAGGATTGTTCAGCAAGTGATGAACTCCTGTGGAAGCCTGCGTAGCCACAGGCCTGGTGTGAGCAACTTCCTCAGGCCCATTTTGCCCAGGTTTACCCAGTTTGAGCAATGCGCAGCCAGTCCCTGTGGCACATGCAAACTGGCTACACCTGAGGGGAGGAAAGGCAGGTGTGAGTGTTCTGACAGAGACCAGTGTAGAGAAGGAAAGGGTTTATTTCAGCTCACCTCTTGGTCACAGTTCTTCACTGAGGGAAGTCAGGACAAGTGCTCAGCCTGGAGGCAGGAACTAAAACAGAAGCCATGGAGGAACTCTGGTTCCTGGCTTGCTTCCCATAACTTGCTCAGCCTGCTTTCCCTTGCAAACCAGGACCACCTGCCTATGGATGGCACAGCACACCTCCAACAAAGCCATTATTCAAGAAAATGCCCTACAGACAAGCCCACAGTCAGTTTCTCTGTGGAGTTCCCAGATGTCAAATTGATGTCGTTATCCTCCGTCTTCATCATCATCGTCATCATCATTATCGTCAGTTCACTCCCTTAATTGAATGTTCTGTCCGATGGCTTGTGGTTGGTCATAGATCTGTCAACCTAGCCCCCAGCCACAAAGTAGACTGGGACTGAGGCCAGGCTGTGGAGTTTGAGGCTCCTTGACACCACTCAGCTCTGCAAACATGATGAGTGACGTCCTGAACCGCTGTACCCTGAGAGGCAACTAACTGTAGAGGCCACATGCATGGACTCCTGACCAGGGCAGCCCAGGTTCAAATCCCAGCTCCTTCAATCCCAGGCCTGAGACTTTGCAGGTGGGGAGGAGAAGCAGATGGAAGAAAGAATGAGAACCCCACTATCCTAGCGTCCTTTCCTGTTTCTTTTCCTCTTTCTCCAGCTCCCCTCCTTAATATCCTCGTTGGTGAGTGATGAAAGGCAGACAATTCTGTCCTCGTCCTTTCTGATCCACATTCATTGGTTCGCAGCCTCTCTCAGGGCAGGGCTGCAAATCCTGCCACCTCCCCACCTCCCGCCCAAGACAAGTGGCTGGCGCTTGAGCTGTGTCTCCAGCTCAGATAGGAGCGCAGCGGTGGAGGCGCGAGAGGACAGGATCACTACACACCAGGCGTCTTTACAAGGACCTAAGGCTGTGGGACCCCTCCAAAAGGCCACCGCATCACGGGAAGCGAAGACTCCGCGAGCACACCGTGCCAGAGCACAGCCCCACAAAGCTGCTGCTGCTCTGCTGCTGCTGCTGCTGCTGCAGCAGCAGCAGCAGCAGTCACCTGCACCCTTCGCAGCTGCTGCACCCCAGGGGTGCTCCGGAACTCACCCAAGCTGAGGAGCGGCTGGAAAACCTGACATGTATCTGGGGCTCGGGACGCTGTCCGGGTAACAACTGCCCGAAGAGGGAACGCCTGAGGTATTGGGGTCCTTCAGGGCTGAGCATTTAGACCAGCGGATGCTCCCTGGGCTCTCAGACCTCGCCACTAGCCAGGCACCGATTCCCCCGCGGGTGCGCGCAGCGGGGCGGGAGGGGAGCGCCATGGAAGCTATGAGCAGCGCCAGTGAGCAGCAACAGAAGTAAGGTGGTCCTGCTTGGTCGGCGGGACCCGCGGATCATGTACGGCGACGTGTTCAACGCCACCAGCGGCCCGGAGGCGGCGGGCAGCGGCGCGCTGGCTCCTGGAGCTACAGTCAAGGCAGAGGGTGCTTTGCCGCTGGAGCTAGCCACAGCGCGCGGAGTGCGGGACGGCTCGGCCACCAAGCCTGACCTGCCCACCTACCTGCTGCTATTCTTCCTCCTGCTGCTGTCTGTGGCGCTCGTTGTCCTCTTCATCGGCTGCCAGCTGCGCCACTCGGCCTTTGCTGCGCTGCCCCACGACCGCTCGCTGCGCGACGCCCGTGCGCCCTGGAAGACGCGGCCGGTTTAGGGCGACAGAGTCAGGGCCGCGGGGCTCTTGGTCTTGGCCTTACAGAGAGTCTCCAGCAGGAACAGGGCAAGCTTGGCTCCGGAGTAGTTGGTCCCTGGAACACTTCGCCTGGACCCAAAGACCCTTTCGGACCTGGAGAATAAGGGGTGGAGGAGAAGGTGTTAGGAGGTTGCGTGGGGTCCTGGTCCCAGTGCCTGAAAGTACTCCCCGGCAGAATCCCACCTCCACCCGGCACAGGGGGTCCTGCCAGGAAACCACCCGGAAAGATGAGTACTCACCCGGGCAAAGGAACCTTGCCTCCCTGGTGAGTTCCTGACTTTGCTCGCAAAGGGGCATCAGGTACCACCAGCGCGGGACTAATCAGGGGCTGCCTGTAGGGACTGGACCCCCGGGCCCTAAGGCTGCCCTCTGCAGCTGCCCCTCTCTTGCTCCTTGACATTGGTGATCCGATAGAGAAAGGACGAGAGGGTTCAGCATGTCCTACTTGGGTTCAAGCACCTGGTTTCCTGAGAGCAGGGGGTAAGGGGGCCGGTGGAGGGGCAAGGGACTGCAGCTACAACAGACAGGCTGCATCTCATGCCTCCATGGATCACCAAATCAGATCCAACACCAAGAACACTGATCATTGGTTGCACCGTTTTGGGAAGGGAATATGAGCGGGTCCATCCCCAGCAGGAGTAAGGTAGACAGCCCCAGTTCCCCTGCCAGGGCCAAGTCAGAGCACACCTCCTCCCTGGTTTCCCCTAGCCTTTTACTTGAGCTGGAAAGTGTTGGGTTTTTTTTGGGGGGGGGGGGGGGGGGGGGGTTCTGGCAGACTTCAGGGATAACCACCACCTGATCCTGAGTTCCTAAACCAGAGCCAGGGCTTGGAGAAGGTGGGTCCTGAAAGGATAGGGGTAGCACTTCCCCCGCAAGCATACAGAAGCCATGCCTGAGCACCCCACAGGATCGCATGCATGAAGATGGAAGCCAAGAGCTAGGGGGTGAGAAGACAGGTCTGTGACAACCTTGGCTATTTTCTAATTCTGGGAGGTTGCTTATTTATAGGCCTGGCTGGAGGTCTGGCAGTCTCCGCCTCTTGAGTTGCTGGGATTATATGCATGGGCTACCATGCCTGGTGGGGGAGTTATTTTAATGGGTGTGTAAAATACTTCCAGTAGTTACCTGGCTTAACGAAGTTCACTTGACCTTAAGAGAGATTTTTGGGGGGGGGGGGGGGGTGGTATTTATTAATCCAGTTAATTCTAAGCCATGCTAGAGTCATGAGCTTTGTGACTCTGTAATAGGAAAAGCACATTTGCTCCCACCCAAAGGCACACACAGAGAGAGAATTCTGCAGCATTTATAAGGGGCTAGGAAGCCAGGCAGGTGGCAGGAGGAGTCAGGGAAGCTCCCAGGCTTGGTTACTCACACAGCCAGGCTGTGGAGCTCCTGCTCCCGCTGCCTCCTCTGTCCTAGCTCCGCCCAGATTTGAGGTTATTCTTTGGAAATGGAGCCAAACATCATCCTCAAGTCATATTCTATCTATAAGGCTAGCCCAGCTAGTCCACATGCACCTTGGTTACAGAGAAGACCATGAGCCCCATGTGGGCATACTAAAATCACAAGCTCAGGGCTGGGGCCTGGGAGAGTTAGGGATGGTATGGAGGAGGAGGACGGGCCTCCCTCCATCCTGGTGGTCAGCTTTGAAGATGTTGGACTGAGGAGTCAGTTCTAACCCTTTGGCAACACAATCCTACTCCTCTCTCAGAAGCCCTATGACCTTGAATGAGCTACTTAACCTATGTCCTGTGTCCTCCCTCTTCTGTGAAATGGGTACCACCTAGCTCTGCCAGGAAGCAGCACACTAAGCCAGTGTCACAGCCTGAACAATGCAGGCACAGAATGAGTTCTCAAATGTTAACTACTCTTGTAATTGAGATGTAGACCTGAGGCAGCACTGCTGAGGGGAAACGCTGACTGCTAGACCCAGTCTTCTGCGGCCACAAGAAAAAGAGCTGGTCCCCTCAGAGAGCATGAGTACCTGGCTACAGAGTCACCTGTGGTTCCTAGAGCACTATCAGCTACAGCCACAGGGGTCCAGGACCACTGGGATCCTTTCATAATACGGAGCAAGGTGACAAAGGGTGCTTGCCTCTGGAGTAAATCCTCAGCCTACATGGAACTGGGATCTAGAAGGCAAGCTGACTCAGTAAGAGGACCGTGTGCCGGAGCTGCTTTTCTGAATATCTCCATTCTGTTTTCTAGGGTAGAGCTGGGATAGTAATGGTTTTTCCTCATATTGGACCTGGCTTTCCCCGGAAGAGCAGGTGTGGTCTGTTCTCTGCTAGTATGTAAGCAAGTGGACTGCAATGTGATGATTACAACTTAGCTAGTATTCTGGAATGAATATGTACTTTCTCCCCCAAATCCACACGTTGAGATACTGATTGCCAGAAGGACTGCCTTTGCAGTACAGAATTGGAGCTTCAAGAAGTCAAAGGTGAAACCCTGACCCACTTGTTCCTTGTAACTGAAAAGACTATGTGAGCACACACAGAGCTGATGGCCATCCACAAACCCTCATCAGAACCTTGCAACTGGACCTGTAGCTTCCAGAACTATGGGAAAATAAATTTTTTGTTGTCTAATCTACCAAACGTACTGTGTTTTGTTTCGGCAGCCCAAGTTTAAGGCAGATGGCTATCCAGGGCCTGAGACAATCACTCCTGCCTCTGCTATCCTAATCTCAAGCTGTAATGGAAACACTTTAAGAGCCCTGGGTGTGGCAGGCTAAAAATAGGAAGAGACCAAGTCGTGGTGTTTGTTCTGCCCCGCTAAAGCAGCCAGAGTGTTAGCAACATCCCAACAGGGTGAGTGGCAGTACTCAGTACTCAGTACTCGGGGCTAGTAGGTAAGAACTAGGGAGAGGCAACAATAGGGACAGAGCCTGAGTTCTGGAGCCAGCTGACCCACCTGAGTTAATCCTACCTAAGTCTCTCTGGTGCCTGTTTCCCGGGCTATAAACTAGAGATACTAGCACCTGCCTTGGGGGACTTTCAACACAGGTATCTTAGGGCAAGTGCTAGGCTTGTGCTGAATATGTCAGACGTGCTTGAGCGTGAGCTGTGTGGTTAGTTGGGATGCTGGCTCCAGAACTGCTTACAGGACAGGCTGTCCCCATCAGCTACATGGAACAAGGTGGTCGAGGTGTGGGAAAGATTAAGCTTTGTCACAGGTGGAAGCAGTCTTGGCGGGCTTTACCCTTGGGACACCCCATAAATACCTTGTAACAGACTGAGTGGAGCCATCCTGGGTCTAGAATTCAGGAAGCAGACCTGGGAACCCCACCTGGGCTATTGTTTTCCTAATGGACCCTCAACCGGAGACCACCCTTCCCACATGACTCGGACAGGTAGGGAGGAGAGAACAACAGGTTCAGCCCGGGGCTTGAGCTGGTGGGAGAGAGCATACAGGCTGGACTATCACACGGGCCAGAGAGACACCTAAGGACTCATCCCATGGAACGGATACCGGAAGGTTCACTCTTTTGTCCCTTTAACCTTTTTTCCTTCTTGTGTAAGCTAGTTGGGTTGTATAATAAAGTTTAATTGTTAAGAAACAGAGCCAACATCGAGGTCTGCACTTCCCAGCATGCCTGCCTAAGTCAGGGGCAGCTGACCTCATCTGTTCTCATAGCTTCCAGTGCTCTGCAGAGTGATTTCTCCAGCATAGCTGAGGGTGCTGTGCCCCAGTTGGGCATCTTACAGGAAAACTCAACAAGTCTAAGACCATTACCTTTCTAGGTTTCTTAAGTATTTCCAATATTAAGTACATCAGCATATGACTGCCCAAGGTTTAAAAAAAGCATGGTGGTCATTTCATCTGCTCATATGTGGAGTTACCTGCTAGACACCCTTTCACCCCATCAAATCGCTCCACTTCCACCATTGCCTTTCATCTACCTATAATCTGAGTATGTATGTGATTGCAACATCTGCCCCCAATCCCAGCTTACACTCTAAAGGCTTCTCCTTTCTCTTGTGATTAAAAACAAAACCTTCTTAATCCCAGCACTCAGGAGGCAGAGGCAGGCGGATCACTGTGAGTTCAAGGCCAGCCTGGTCTACAAAGCTAGTTCAGGGCAGCCAAGGCTAATACAGAGATGAAACCCTGTCTCAAAAACCCAAAAATTAAAAGAAAAAACCCTCAATTTTGCCTACAAGGCCTAGAACCTTCTGGCCCACAACCAGCTTCATTCTTGAGCTTGAAGCCCTTTAATCCCTAAGAACCTTCTGCATTAAGCTGCTTTCTCTTCCCTCTGGCTAATGCCTTCTCATCCTTGTGATTTGTAATCTTTGTCAAACCCTGTCTGAGCTCCCCAAACTGATAAGCTATACTCTCGGCTGGGCCCAGCCATTGGGGAGATAGCTTACAAGGATGTGAATTTGGCCGAACAGAACAAACTGCAAAAGCACAGGCTGCCCATCTCCTCTGTCTGCTTTGGGTTTATCGCCTCACTCTACATTCTGAAAGTGTGGTCATTTCAAACTCAGTGTATTTTGACCTTGACTCCAGACTCAAGTGTTTGCACTTTTCTTATGTCTAATGAGAGCTATGACATGACTGTAATTAGCCTGTCTCTTCCCTACAATTGCATGCGTCATATGAGATCAAGATGTCTGTTGCGCTCACCACTTTCCCTAGATGCCTAGCAGTTTTTAAGACACAAACCAGGCACCCGGTAGGCATCTGTTAATTATACTGGGCAAACAGCTAGGGTTTAAGGCGAGTTTTACCTGTGCACTCCCTTTTTTTCACCTTAAACTACCTCTTCCTTACTGGCTGGTTCCCAAAGCAGCTTGTTTCCCAAAGGTGTTAATCCAGTGTTAGCATTTCTTGTCCCCAAGTATGTAACACTTCAGTTATTGCTATTATCTCCCTCAGAGACTGAGAAGGGAATTTAGACATCAGTACATGTTCTATTTTTGCTTACAACACTCCACTTCCTGCAGGAAAACACCAGATCATAGCAATGCTGCTCCCATGGCTTCTCAGCTGCCTGGAACAGGCATGCTCAGCTGACTTCCTTCCTTCTTCCTGGACTTCAACCCAAATTAGCTTTTCACTGAGGCTTTCCTGGTTACTAAATGCACAGATAGATGTAATTCCTTCCTCCTCCTCACCACTCCCCAGCATGTTCTCCTTAGAACTCGCCAGTGCACATACATGTTATTTACCTTGTCTGCTGTCTCCATCAATGAGAATGAGGATGTACGGGAAGACAATGTTTTATCTGCGTATCCACAGCACAACACGTAACAGTTCTCAAACATTAGCTGAATCATGTTGCTCAAGGTCAGAGACAGGCTGGGCAAAGGGAGCACAGGTGCATATAGGGAAAAGAGGTGAACCCCTGCAGTGTCTTAAGCAGACAATGCAAGATAATTTCACTGCAGCGCTTTCTCTGGAGTTGTTCATGTCATCGGTGTTTGCACTTCTCTCCACGTTCGCTGGCATCACTCAGTTGGCCTAACCAATTGTAAGCTAATGGAAAATTTCACAGAAGTGTGAGTAGATTAATTGTGGGGTATTTGCTGTTAATTACACTCCTGAACTAATGCTGACACAACTATAAGCAGCCCCAAAGCTGCCCAAGGCCTCCCAGCCTTTATTACCCGTGTAACCTCCACCAAAGTGTTCTAGCTCTCAGAGGTCTCTGCAGCAGCCCAGCTGAGTGCAATAAAAGGCCTTTCCCACAAGCAAGCCAGGAAGAATCCTCGTGGTCCAAGCCTGAGTACAAAGATCAGAGCGCATTCACCTCCAGGTTCTGAAATAAGAGTTCATGTATCTCTTCTGGTTTTCTGTTGTCCAACACATCAAGGAAATTGTGGCCTTTTTACTTCCTCTGAGAGAATGCCAAATGCCAACCAGTGAAAGTGCCAGCACCACTGTTAATTTTACAGGTCAGATAAGCAGCAGCTGCAGGTGCCTGATTGCATCAGGGTAAAGGCCCAAGGGTTCCCAGACAAAGAAGGGATATAAGCACTGTGATTGAGCTGACTTTCCTTTAAGATATGGTGATGAGATCTAAGAATGTTGAACTAGAATCAATTTAGCTAGATTTTGCCTTATTATATTCCTTAAAAGGTGAACTCTAGTATTAAAGTCACACCAGCCTCAGTATTCTGTCAACATGTCAGACAGCAGTCCTTAACATTTGGGAATTGCTCCAGCAAGCGATGCAAGTCTGTCTGCATACACTTCCAAATGCTGACACAGCAAACTGGGTAATAGCAATAGGCTGCCACGTTTGGGGGCTCTTTGACAACCCTAACCAATAACTCCAAGCTCTCTCAGGCTTGGTGTTGAGGCTTGTCAGATGATCTTTTGCGCACAGAGGGAGGACTGCCATCCCAATTTTTTCTCTCCCCGAGACATGGTTTCTCTGTGTAGCCTTGCCTGTCCTAGACTTTTCTTTGTAGAACAGGCTGGCCTCAAACTCAGTGATCCACCTGCCTCTGCCTCCTGAGTGCAGGGATTAAAGGCATGCACCACCACACCCGGCAAGAACATTTTATTTAAACAATATTATACGCAGGTTTTCTAAGGTAGTTAATAGTGTTGATTCCTTACAATTTTTTCATACATCTTTACTGTTGTTCTACCTTCCTCTCTCCATTAATCTCCCTTCTCCCTTCCCACCTAGAGCACCACCTACACAATCAGATCACTTGTACCCATTTCTCTTCCTACTGCTCCAATTCCCCCAATGGACCCCTTTTACTTTCCTGGTTTCTGCAGTTACTCCAGGATATGTACTACCCGAAGATTTGGGAGGAGCCATCAATAGAAGAGAAAATGTGATTCTACTTCTGGGTCTGAATTTACCACACTCAATAAGATCTTGTCTAGTCCCATCCATTTACCTGGAATGCTCACGGCTTCCTTTTCTGTACAGCTGAACAGTATTCCAGTGTCTATGCACATTTTCATTATCCAGTCATCAGTTGAAGGTCATTTGGGTAATTCCCATATCCCAGCTATTGCAAATAGAGGAACAATGAATATGGCTAAGCAGCTGTCTGGAGTCTTTGGGGCATATGCCAAGAAGTGGTATAGCTGGGTCTTAGGGTCGACTTCTTCTTCACTTGAGAACTCCCCACACTACTTCCATAGTTGCTGTACCAACTGCCATACCCATCAAGTTTGACTGAAATGACTGCCTAAGCATGAGCTGAACAAGGACAGCAATCGACATGCCAACATGCACAGATGAAGACCATGAGGCCTTAGCCCTCCACAAAGAACTACAGGAAACCAACACAGAGAGCAGGAGGGGTCTTACTGGTGAGGAGCACACCAAGTGGTTGTTCAGTGCCAGGTGGCCAGCCCCAAAGGCAGGCATGCAGGTGGCAATGCACAGGCTGAGCAAGTTATATTTGGGAGTATATATGTAATGTTTGTGTGTGTGTGTAGACAGATATGCAGATAGTAACAACAATTAAGGTGAAAGAGGCCATGGTTTGGAGAGCAGAATGGGGTTGTAGAAGGACTTGGAAGGAGAGAAAATGAGGGATATAATTATATTCTAATTTCAAAAATAAAGTAAGTGCTATGCAAATATGAGGGACTGAGTTCAGATCCCTAGAACTCACATAAAGCCATGTGTGCGTGTGTGCGTGTGTGCGTGTGTGCGTGTGTTGGAGGATAACCCAGTGTTGGTGGGCAGACAGACAGATCCCAGGGCTTGCCCAGTCTAGCTCCAGATTCAGGAAGAGCTCCTATCTCAAACAATAAGGTGGAGAGTGACAGAGGAAAACCTGCAGTCTGCACAGGTGAGTGCGCATATATAACATACCGTGCCACACACACCATGTCATCCATAACTAACTACAAACTTGTCAAAGGAAGCAGAGGACTAATGTGAGTCAGAGCAGAAGAGTACATGCCTACATGTCTGTCTAGTGTTAGTGGCTAGTTTGGGAGCATATGCTTTTCTGTGCTGTTAAAGTTCTCAGAATTTACCTTGGGCAAAATAATCCTTAAAAGGAGATTAGTAAAGTTTATTGAATGAAGAAGGGGTGGAGATTAATACAAAGTAAAACGAATTTTCAAAATCAATCGGGGTTGTGGTATAACTCATCTGGGGGCGGCACAGCTCATCTGGGGTAGCATCTGCCTAGTGTGCACAAGGTTCCAGGTTTGATGGGCACAGCCTGATGGGCCATGCCTGTGATCTCAGCACTCAGAAGCTACAGGCTCCCAGCACTCAGGATCCACCTTTGGCTACATGATTACATCTCTAACATGAACGTAACATGAACGAACTGTTCCAGGACAAACCTCTCACAGGAATCACATGTTTCTCTCCCAATACACCATGGATAATAAAGCTGGGCCAGAGGGTTAAGGCACATGCTGCCAAGCCTGAGGACCTGAGTTTGCTCCCTGGATACACATGGTGGAGGGAGAAAACCACTACTCACTTTCTGATCTAGATAAGCAATTATGGCATGGCTGCCAATATACACATATACACAAAATAAAGAACTTAAAAAAAAAAGTAGCTGATTAACCAACAGTTCATCAACCAAGTATTAGAAATAACTGCTTTAAATCAAAGTAACAAGATTTAATAAATAAACAAATTATTTTATGCTAAACAGTAGTCTAAATACTTCACTTATATTGTTTCAGTTAATTTTTTTATGAAGGAAACCTTTATTTTATAGATGCAAAAACTGAGGCCCAGAGTAGTTAAGCATCCCACCCAAGAGCACAGAGCCTAGGACTTAAGTACCATCAGGCACAGTCTATGCTAGAGAGTTTACAGCCAGCTTTGCTAAGAAAGCCCCTCTTTTAGAATTGAGATCTAGAAAACAGTGTATAAACTAAAACACCCCAGAAGAGGCCTCAATGCTTCAAAACAAAAGACAAAGGGAAAAAACAAACAAACAAACAAAAAAAAAAAAACCAAAAAACAGCAACTCACATACAAATAGAACGGACAAAACTGCATCTTTCTGAGCACAGCTCATGTGCAGTGAGAGGCATGCACACGTGGTCCATGAGCCTCCTGCCATAACACGACTGCATCAGTCTCACCCACTAGATCACCACTATATGGAGCATGAATCAGGGCAAAGCACAAGAAAATAAACAAAAAGAGACACCGTAAGATTTTGAGGTTTATTAAAACAAAGTATTAGCAAACAATATGCGAAAACAAATTTCAAGAGTTATGGCTTTGAGAAGCACAGCATAGTAAAACCTAATACTTTTTATAAGCATCCGAAGGTAGCAGAGTCAAAGCATGCTGCTAGCTTTGTTTTCTACAACATGAACAGAAGCAGGACCAATACACATAAGCAGACCTGCAGTGCAGCCATCGCTTTGCTCTTCACCATCCACATGTGAAAGGTCTTCCTCGGAGAAGGCGCACGGGTGAAAACAAGACTCATTCTCCATGACTATATGACTACCTGAATTTAAATAAGTACGCTTATACTGTGACTTTAACCAGCCATGCTAAAGAGTACCATTGCCCACCCATCTTGCCTCAGACCCCTTTACTTTAGCTCGTTTATGGGAATGCCAAAGCAGTAGCTGTGCCAATGGTAGGTATCGTATCAGAAGAGCATGGCCAACTTAGAAGACCTCCTTTCAAAAGAACTCAGGACTATTTGGCCTAACTGGAGTGTTGTTACAGCATACGTAACAGTTCACAGTAAGAAAGGTGTGACCTATGGTGTGGGCGGGGGCAGGCAGGTATCCTACCTGCACACAAAAATCCTCAACTATTTAAAAAGAGCAACTTCCAAAAAATACTTAAACAGTAAGTGTGCCGACTTTAGAACTAAGTCACCTGGACAAGGAGCACATCCCGCCCCTCTCTCTTCTGAGGACAGTCTGCCCTAGGACTAGCTCTCTGCTGGGAAGAGGTCATCACTGAACAGCACTCATCACCAGTTCAGTGTTTTAACATGTATTCTCACTTCTTAAACACATAGCTATGAATTTCTTCTCTGAGGTCCTGGCATACCATTCAGCTGTAGATGGTCACTTCAGTTACAGTACATCTGTGTCCTGCCAGTTTGGCCAAGTGCTGGGGACTGAAAAAGGAGCTTTACACCACTAGGTGAGTGCTCTACTGCTGACCTGCAGCCCTAGATGGGGAATGAGCCTCTTTCTTGAGTGACCCAGTAACACAAGGCCTGATGACACTGTTACACTTGCTATCAACACACTCAACTGCAATGCAACCAAGTCCATAGAATTGTCCAAGTGTCTGTCCATCAGATAGAATTCTGTTGGTGTAGAACAAAGCCTTGAATTTTCACTCCTCATTAATGCATCTTTTTAACAAGAAGAACTTCTAAGAACCAGTATCTTCCAAAAAAGAAAATCCTACTACTGTGAGGGAAATAGCCACCTAACTGAAAATTATTTTCAAAAAGTTTCTTGAGAATCTGAGGCCACCTATAAACTGCCACTTAGGAAAACTCATTCCCCTCAAAAAAGAAAAATCTCTAACCACTTCTGAAACCACCAGTTATCCATAGTAAAAGCTACCAACTTATTTAGCTGTGTGTACACTGAGAACACACATTACTCAGACTCCAGATAGCAGAGGAGTTACTCGGTAAGACGAAGAAGGGTTCAAACAAAGCTAATAGTTCTAAAGCCAAACCATCACCAGGGGCTGAATTTTAAAAATCATCAGCGGTCACTGTACCTGGTGGTGCATGCCTATAATCCCAGAACTTCAGAGGCAGAGGCAAGAGATCTACTTCAAATCTGAGGCTAGCCTACCCAGTCATTTCCAGGCCAGCCAGGACTGTACAGAGAAACTGTGTCTCAAAATAACAACAAATTAAAAGATAATAACAAAACAATAACTTTTGAGAGTCATCTTCAGTAAGCAAAAAGTCATGACTTTAAGTGAGAGCCCTGACAATGATGCAAGTCCTACCAGGGGAATGACTAGAAAATGACTGCAGCACAAGCACAGTGTCTTGCATCAGTAAAATTCCCCCCCTTTTTTTTTCAACTCTCTCCTCCCGAGGGTCCTACTGGCAGGGGCAGAAAATGTTTCTCAGGGGTCCTTTCGGGCAATAGGGAGACTGCGTCAGGCAAACCACAATTTTTACTTTGACAGTACATTTCATATTGCAATGTTACTGTCCTTTACATCCACAAAGGATGTCTAACTTTCAAATATTATAAAAATGGACATTTCCTATCCGCATTAGTAGTATAGTCTGTTGACACACTGTACTTAGTAATCTTACTACTGGTTTCACCTTAGTAACACAGCCACTTCTACAACCACTTTTCTTACACCAGCAACCATGAAACACAGGAAATTTAAAAAGAATTATTTTTCTGTTCTGTTTGCTATTTTTTTTTTCTTTTCTTTTCTTTTTTCGCCCTCTGAGACAGTTTCTCTGTGTAGAACTCCCTCTGTAGTCCAGGCTGTCCTTAAACTCACATAGATCTTCCTGCCTCTGCCTGTACCTCCAGAGTGCTAGGATTTAAGGTGTGCACCACCCACCAGTTTACTACTTTAAATCTGATTTCTTTCTCCAATTTTCTCTAAAGCAAAGTAGTAATTCTGGAAGGCCAACAGCATGCCTACTAATTTACAAGTCATAAATCCAGTTGGGTCACATCAACCAGGTCATCGTGGTATCCCATATATAGTAGTCAAATGTAGCTCTTGGTCCTGCTTTTTAGTCAGTATCTTGTTGCTGTAATTTATGACTGAGATTTGAGTCTGCCTTTTGCAGAATTTATCAAACTGATGACAATTTTTATTATTTGCAAATCTATCTTTTTACCTGGCACACGCTAATGTTTTTATGCAAAACTCTGATTGCTGAACTAGGACTGTCGGTCAGGAGGCAGAGAGAGCACTTGCCTAGCTAGCATAAAGTCTGATCTTCAGCACCATAGAAGCTGGGTATGATGGTAGATGTCTGGGAGCACTTGGGAAGTAAAGGAACTCAAGGCCATCCTCAGCAACTTAGCACACTCAGGGCCAGCCTGGGCTACATGAGACCCATCTCAGACATACAGCACTGCTGTTCAAGGTCTGATGCCAACCACGCCTTACACTGAATACAAAGTTAGAACAGCACATTTCTGAACCAGTTTCTTTAGCGGTACTGTTCTTTACAGGCCAGAGTTCTACATTTGTTTTGCTTTCATCTTACAAACGCATTTTTTCCTACCCACATACATACATATATATATATGTGAATATATATATTCTTGGACATTAGACTGCACAAGTTTCATTTATAGACCACAGAATAGGCGTGGATTTCTCCATGAAACTCTGAACAGCTAAGCACTTCAGACCTGCCGTTCTACAGAAGGCAAATGACATGGAACCCTGCAACTCAGGGCTGTGACATGATGACATCATGTGGAGAAACATAAACCCATTGTTGAAGAAAAGAACAAGCAAGGCACTTGTTTCCAGACTTGAGCTCACTGACATGTATCTGTCATTCAATTCAAGACTTAGCCTACACACTTGACGACTGAGCCATGAGCCTGCAGAGTAATAATGGAACAATTAGCATTCCTGCATTCCATTAGAAAGCAGACAGGTCCCTCTCCTGTGGTTGACACACTCTGCTAAGGAATATTTATGTTTAAATATTTATGTTTAAAACTCTAGCTACTGAAGCACAGCAAAGCACTTCCTCGGAAGGAGTAAGGCCACCCAAACGGTTGCACTCTGAAAGGTAATAAATAATGACACAGAAAGAAAAGGAGTCATACCACCCACCCCAGAGGGGGGAAAACTCTGTTTTCCTCATCAAGCTGGAGGGGCGCTGTAAAAGCCAAACCAAAGTGATACTTTCAGCAGAAGGACAAAGTGGCTCTGTATATCTTCAAAAGGCACCAGAAAATAAAGCTTCTTACTCTGGTAGGAAAAGGAGGCCATTTTTTTTCTTTATCAAAGTAGTGTCTTCATTCTCAAGGCCATCAGGTCAATCTTACTGCTCCCTAGAAAGTGGTTAGTGGTTACAAGTCCTAAGGCCAAAGGCACAGTGAACTAAACAGATGTCTTAAGAGTGTTCACATCCTTTCTCTTAGAAGATGGTGTTCTGGAGACTAGCATCCATGTAGGTTCTGAAGGGATAAAAAGAAAAAGGCAAGAGCATTGATGCCAAGAGACAAGTCTTTGTTAAATGACAAGTGAAATGAGCTATCCCAACCCCCACTGATGTTCCATTTATCATCACACCAGCAGCCTCGCTGTTGGAACCCAACCAAAGAGCCTGTGATGGTTACATTGCATAGGTCCTTGTATGAGAAGCCTGGCATAAGAGCAATGGTATTAAGTACATAATCATCCAACATTAATAATACTCAGGAAATTGTAGGAATTATCAGGCACCTCAGCTGGAGCTATAGAATAACAATTTTATAAACTAAATTGAAAATTAAAAGCTAGAAAATGCACCACAGCCTACAACTGTAATCTCTAAATGGTAGTGTTGATACAAAGGAGTGCCAAGAAGGTAAAGGGAAAAATCTAAGAGCAGACCACCTGACTATGTTTTACCAGAGGTTACACTAAAAACCGTTAACCATAAAAGTGCAAAATGATAAGACTGATACACATTAAAATTAGAGTTCTTGAAACATTGGCCCAAAACAGCAAACACAGCTGAACAAGGCCGTGCACACACTATAACTGTTAAGTAGAACTTATGACAAATTTGAGTAAATGACATCTACTAGAGATTCTTAAAAAGGAAATGTTTTACAAAAGATATATAGCATGAAGTCGCATTACACCGACAAACACTTAGCTATACTAAATGTAAATGTATGACATCTAAAATCTACCATCTTGTTTTCACTGAACACCACATTAGAAGTGCAGTGTCCTTCAAATAAGAGAGTCAATAGTTTCCTTTAAGTCTCTACCACATGTTTTTGCAAAACAATGTAGTATGCTTTTGCAAAGGTGGTAGGACAAAGCAATTACCAGAAGAGTGTCGCCTAGTACTTTTCACAATATGTGCCCTCTTACAGGGTACATTTTCATTATGTGATGTACTACTCTGTAAAAAATTAACAAATTAAAAACTGTTGGGACACAAGCAAAAGCATGTTCCAGTTAAAGATCAATGATGAACTTCTTAATGGGGGCAAAACACTCTACACCATTTACAATACTTTGAAAGTTAATCACAATGAACATGAATACAAACAAATGTAAATTCATCATAAAATACAAATGTGTTGGTCACAATTATGTAGAAAAAATAAGCCACAATATCTGTTTTTCCATGTGAGCTCACAGTATCTGTACTGGAAATTCCTCTAAAATTAAAACAAGTCCACTAAAAATATAGTTGAAAGAATACTTCTGCACTATGAAACAGAAGAAATAGGGTTCAGCGGAGAGCCCATCTGAGTAAGGACTTTATCCAGCCACTGAAGAGGCCCATGGAGGTGAATCTCAATCCAGCATGGAGTACTGGTAACATCCTGTCGATGGTACTCCGCTCCCCAGCCCTGAAAATGAACAAACAGCAAAGCAAATCCCTCTTGAACAGGTAACAGTCCACACCAACTTTAACAATAAAAAAGCTTAACTGTAAAAACACACAAAACATACTGAAATTGAGCAACTACAGAAACCCAATAAGCATTCAATATGGTATAAAAAGAGACAGTTGCATTATTCAAAGCTAAAAACTTTAATAAATAATAGAATTTCTCTGATACAGACCATGGGAACAAGTATGTCTCAGAATTCTGTTTTTTACACTTCACAGAAGCCACAGACTAACATCATTCTCAATTAAATCATTTCCTGCTATGATACACATTCTCACTAAATTAAAGAAAAAAAAAGCCCAAACAGCTTCATGTAATATCATGGTAGGGTTTGTTGTTGTGTTTGTTTGTTTGTTTGTTTTTAAACAAAAACAGGTTTTTAGGTTTGGGAGCCTCTGTTGCTGTTTGCTTTTATCAGATGAGAGTGTGGACATTCATCAATCCATGCACATATATAGTTTGCTGTATTTATTAATCACATTAAGCCGTTACCTTAAAGGTGAGAAATTAATGAAATAAAGTATGCTCCAGATAATAACTAAAATATGTGGGTTTTTAATTTTATTTTCTTGATTTAGCACCCCCTCTGTTTTTCCGTTTATAGTAGTTCTGCTCCAGGGAAATTTAGAGGGAATGGAAGGTAAAGAAATGAGGCAGACATGGGAACTGGAGAATAAAACAATAGACAAAAGCCACATTTCAAAAGAGGGAAGAGAAAGTAAATTCGGATGATTAATAAGCAGCAAAGAAACAGTGGACTGGGATTAAATACCAAAAAAAAGAAAAAGAAAAAGCACTGTGCCGCTGCTCCTGAGCCAGGAGGGGCGGTTCCAACTCCAAGATCCACCACTATGACTCTCTCAACATTTTGCTCAGGAGACACAATCTGTGGAATGTTCAGTAAAATCAGGTCATGAAAGTAAACGATGGGCTTTATAAATCCTTTGCAACAGGCCTGAGACACAAATAAAGTACTATAATAGTACTATAAATCTCCTGAGTCACCGTAATGAAATCTGAGGCACTCAAAATGCAATTTTATATTAAATGCTTTCCAATAATTTATTCTCCTAACTGAAATACTTTGTAAGACAATCCTTATTCAATATCAAAATTAATTGTGGATTTTATGTGTAGATTACAAAATGAAATAACCTGTCATATAGCTAAAATGATAAATTCAAGAATTTCACTTAAAAATACCAAATTTAGTTGAAAGTACTGATTATCTTCACCTAATTTTTTTATAATGCATACATACATACTTACAATGACTCAAGTCCTGTATAAATCACAAACACTCACCTTGACAAAACTCATTCGAATGGTGCACATCTTGGTGAGTTCATACACAGCCTCAAACCCATGGTTGACAGACTGAGCCAGAAGCTGAGCAAACTCCTGATTGTTAAAAATTTTGAGGCTACAGCTGCTGGGAATCTTACAGACAGTGGTAGGATGGAAGCCATGGTGAAAGTTGCAGTTCCTACTCTGAACAAAGATGCTGCTGTCACTAAGACATTCGGCATACACCTCCCCACCAACGTAGTACAGATGAACACCTTAAAGAGAAAACAGGAGCTGGCTTAGCAAAGCCTTGTAGGAAGCCACAGATAATGATTGGTGCAATCAAAGTGCCCAGAAACGCTCAGCACTCTTAACTGACTACCACTAGATGGCCTTCAGCAGCCAAGCCTGAGGACTGGAGCTGGCAGGGTTATTAAGCTTTCTGACCCCAGTGTTAGTGTTTCCTTTTCCAACCATCATTTGTTTCTCTATAAAGGAAAAAATGCTCTTTAAGATTTTCATTTTATGAGTACTTTCAAAGAAATCATCATAAAAGTTATTTAGTGACATTTTCCACTGTGTGTGCTAACAAAGAAGACCATAGCATTTCAACCATTACCCACAGAAACCTGAACACACCTATGTGACTTCAGAACACAGAAAGAGCTCTGAAATGGCATGCTCATTTTAGTTTCCTTTAAATAGCCTTCTTTCTTTCTTTCTTTCTTTCTTTCTTTCTTTCTTTCTTTCTTTCTTTTTTTAATATGGAACTGGAGAAGTGGCTCAAAAGTTAAGAGCTAGGGCTGCTGCTGCAGAGGACTCATGTTGGAATCCCAGCACCCACATGGAAGCTCACAACAATCTATAACTCCAGTCCAACAGATGCTCATCTTCTGGCCTCTGAGGGCACCTTATGTATGTGGTGCATAGACACACCTATATGTAAAATAAATACCAAGACACACAAAATAATAAAATACAACTTTTGTAAGTTTTCTAAAAATATAAATATTACGACAAAGCAGTTCTAATAGTAAATTTTAAGCTATATTTCTAAAAAGCTGACTCATGAAATACTTTCCCAATTTATCTTTGTATGCTTCTGGGGAGGTGCGGGGCTTTGCTTTATTTGTTTATTTTTTTAAATGAAACTGGTATTACAGTTTTGGTTCAGAAGCACACAGTCTTGTCTCATTCTAGGACAGCATGCTGCCAATTGCCATACTCTAGATGGCAAGAGAGAACACTGACAACTTTCAATGGACCGGTTTCCATTATTGTCCATGACCACACACACTGCCTATTTTAGCAGGATCTCCACAGATACAAAACTGTTCAAATATATGCCACAGAACTGTGTCAAGATACAGCATTAAAAACTGTGGTTTGCTTCTACATAAACAGAAATGGACCAAGATCAAAAGACTCTAGGATAGAAATCCTGTGGAACACGGGGGAAACTGACCCTATCATTTACCAAAGAGACATTCCTTAAGTTACCTCCACTGCAGGAGGAGAACTGACTGCAACACACAGAAGAGACACATTGACAAGAAACATCAGGACAAGTCTGACAATTAAATGAATAAAAACTGGGTTGTTTTGTTTTTTTGTGTTTGGTTTGTTTGGAGATTTTCAGTTTTGTTCTATTTGTTTGTTTGTTTGTTTTTTGTTTTTCTTTTTTTTCTGTATTTTTTTAATTTAATTAATTTATTCTTGTTACATCTCAATGGTTATCCCATCCCTTGTATCCTCCCATTCTTCCCTCCCTCCCATTTTCCCCTTATTCCCCTCCCCTATGACTGTTCCTGAGAGGGATTACCTCCCCCTGTATATGCTCATAGGGTATCAAGTCTCTTCTCGGTGACCTGCTGTCCTTCCTCTAAGTGCCACCAGGTCTCCCCCTCCAGGAGACATGGTCAAATGTGAGGCACCAGAGTACGTGAGAAAGTCATATCCCACTCTCCACTCAAGTGTGGAGACTGTTCTGACCATTGGCTAGATCTGGGTAGGGGTTTAAAGTTTACCGCCTGTATTGTCCTTGGCTAGTGCCTTAGTTTGAGCGGGACCCCTGGGCCCGAATCTGCCTATCATAATGTTCTACTTGTAGGTTTCTAGGACCTACTGGATCCTTCTACATTGCTATTCTCCCATGGTTCTCTCATCTAGAGTCCCAATAAGGTGTCCTCCCCTCTTTCCCAGTTTCCTGGTAAGTGAAGGCTTTCATGGGACATGCCCATTGGGCTAGTATGCAGATATAAGTGAGTATATACCATTTGAGTCTTTCTGCTTCTGGGTTAACTCACTCATTATGATCATTTCTAGCTCAATCCATTTATCCACAAATTTCGGGAATTCTTTGTTTTTAATAGCTGAGTAGTATTCCATAGTGTATATGTACCACAGTTTCTTTATCCATCTGAACTTCATATGGAAAAACAAAAAACCCAGAATAGCAAAAACGATCTTGTACAATAAAAGGTGCTCCAGAGGAATCTCCATACCTGATCTCAAATTGTACTATAAAGCAATAGTAATTAAAACAGCATGGTACTGGCACAGCAACAGGCTGGTTGATCAGTGGAATCGAATTGAAGACCCAGATATGAATCCACACACATATGGTCACTTGATTTTTGACAAAGAAGTCAAATCCATTCAATGGAAAAAGGATAGCATCTTCAACAAATGGTGCTGGTCTAACTGGAGGTCTATGTGTAAAAAAATGCAACTGGACCCATATTTGTCACCTTGCACAAAACTCAAATCCAAGTGGATTAAAGACCTCAACATAAAACCAGAGACACTAAGTCACTTAGAAGAAAAAGTGGGGAAGAGCCTGGAACATATTGGCACAGGAGACAACTTCCTGAACAGAACACCAACAGCCCAGGCCTTAATGTCAACAATTAATAAATGGGACCTCATGAGGCTGAGAAGCTTCTGTAAGGCTGGAGACACTGTCAAGAGAACAAAGCGACAGCCTACAGACTGGGAAAAGATCTTCACCAACTCTACATCTGACAAAGGTCTAATATCCAAAATATACAAAGAACTCAAGAAATTAAACACCACCAAACCAAATAACCCAATTGAGAAATGGGGCTTGGAACTAAACAGAGAATTCTCAGCATAGGAATATCAAATGGCTGAGAAACACTTAAAGAAATGCTCAACCTCCTTAGTCATCAGGGAAATGCAAATCAAAACAACTCTGAGATTCCATCTTACACCCATCAGAATGGCTAAGATCAAAAACTCAAGCGACACCACATACTGGAGAGGATGTGGGGAGAGAGGAACACTCCTTCATTGCTGGTGGGAATGCAAACTAGTACAGCCACTTTGGAAATCTATCTGGTGCTATCTCAGAAAACTGGGAATAGGGCTTCCTCAAGACCCAGCTATTCCACTCCTTGGAATATACCCAGAAGATGCTCCAGCACACAACAAGAAAATTTGCTCAACCATGTTCATATTTGTTTATTTTTTAAAGACTGTCTTGCTATGTAGCCCAGGCTGCCCTTGAACTTGGGACCCACCTGCCTTAGCCTCCCAAGTGCTGGGATTACAGGTGTGAGCCACTTCACCTGGTTTCCGATTATTTTCCTGAATTTCTTCTATAAGTAAGTGTATCACAATTATCATTATCTGCCATTGTTACCATCTTTGAGTAAGACTCAAGTCAATGAAGCAGAGCTGCAGGGATATAAAAGTAAAACCGCTCCAGAGGCATGCAACACAGTCTTCTGGAGCTTCCTCTGATTCATGACACTGGCATTCCATGTGCAAAGCAACCATGCTTGTTCTGGCAACAAAGCTTCCTGGTGGATTATAAGTGAACTCTGATGCCTGAGGCCACCTGATAGCTCCCTCTATTTTCCATCTCAAACTCCACGTCCCCAGTACTATGTTAATTTTACAATAGAAAACCCTCCAAGTGCAGTAGTTTAAAATTTCTAACCCCTCACGAACACACACATATTTTGCAACAATATACATAGTGCTATGAGGCAGGCAATGTACTAGCTACTGAGGACACTGCTGTGAACAAGGTAAATCCCTGCATCCCTTACAGTCCAGTTAGGTCCTAACCTAATTTGCCCTAACTGTTAGGGTAAACATTCAAGAGCCAAACAATAGGATTTCAGAGCATCAGTACTAGAAACACAAACCAAGCAGGATAAAGAAGAAAAGACTGGTCCTGTCTTTATTTGATCACATTCTTTAGTATCTGTAACTTGGGGCATAAGCCATGGCATAAGATTGATTGATTATTTATTTATTTATTTATTTATTTATTTATTATTTGTGGATGTTTCCAATACCTTCTACAATGTATTGTACCCAGCCAATATAAAAAGTGACTTAGTTCAACTGAATGAAAAGAAATGACAAGATTACCTTTTCCAATATGTCGCCTAGTGTTCTCAATAGTTGAATTGCGATTAACATTTGACAACAACCCCAAGCAGAATCTACTCTTGTTATTTGAAGGGTCTGTGAATCCATCTACTAACACGCTAGTAGATGATGCATGAAAAGCTTCCCCAACACGGTTGTTTAGTTCATAGTAGACAATTGAACACCAGTGTTTGGGCTCTTCATAGGCAACAGGCTGAACATCTGAAAACGGAAAAGGGGTTTAATAACTGATTATCCAAAACCCAAAGTTCTTTGTAAATTCACCATTGGCATAACTAAGCATTATATGACAAAGAAAATAGATAATTCATTTAAATTTCACTGACATTCCTGGCTTACAGTCCAAGGCAATTTATCTTGTCGGCCTGCTCAAACAGCTATAATAAAGTATCAGACTGAATGGTTTAAATTCAAAACAAGACAACAATAACAAAACTACCACAATTATTTCTTGTAGTTGGTTCTGGAGGCTCAGATATCAAGGTGTCTGGTGGAGCATGCATGTGTGTGAGCCTGCATGCATGTGTGTCTATGTGTATGTTGTATGTGCACATGTGTGAAGGCAAGTGTGTAGGTGTGTGTATGTAGAGACCAGAGGACAAACTAGAAGTTGCTTCTTGCCTTCCACTTTATTTTGAGAAAGGGTTTCTCTTGTTTCTGCTTTGCCACATAATCCAGGTAAGCTGACCTTTGAAGTTCATGAAATTCTCCTGCATCCATTTCCCACCTCACTGCAGAAGTGCTGGGGTTACAGAGACAGACTTTTGGTATGGTGGTGCCAGGGCTCTGACATCAGGTCACCAGGTTTGTCTAAGCAAGTGCTTTCACCCATGGAGTCATCTCCCTGGCCTCTGTATCTAATCATGTAAGGACAAGTAACTCTGTCTCAAAGACCTTAATCTCAGGAATTTATTCCAACCTAATTGCTTCTTTATGGCCCTATCTCTAAGCAGCAGTATACCAGGGGTTAGGGCTTCCACGTAATCAGAGGGACTGACACCCAGGTCCATGACCATGTCGCCCCTGTCTCACACAAATCCCATCTCGTAAGCCCCCAGAGTCTTAGGTCATACCAGCAAAAACTGTAAGGTTCACAGGTAAGGCAGAGAAAACCCTCAAGGAGGATGCCTCCTCAGCTAGCCTACTGAGCTGCATTAAGTCATACACTGTATAGAGAGCTGTTCTCTGAGCACTCTTACCCCAGGGCTTCATCCAACCTGAGGAGACAGTCACCCTCCCACTCCCCTGGCCCCCGCTCCGCTGAACTTACAACCCATAGCCAGAATGTCCTGTCTTATAAAGTCTAACAGTATTCCTTACCCTTGACCCATATCTATCCCCTCAAATCAAATTAACTGTTCCTGATGGAGGGGACGAATCAGGCCCATACTTCACACCACCCTAATACTACTATCAAGTGTAAACAAAATTAAGTTTCTCTCCAAACACACATTCTATTATTTACAATGTGTATGAGAAGAAAAATCTCTCAAATCTTAGGTTCTTTTTTTTCAGTAACAGCTCCCCCTTTAAATCTTTATTTTAATATATTAGTAGTAGTAATCAGGAGAAACCAGTCAATATTTTGCCTAAGAATCTCTTCCCACCTAGGAACTGATTTTGCATCTCTAAAGTCCTACCCTCCACAAATCAATAAACACAATCCGGCCAAGGTGTGTCGTGTATAACAAGGAAGACCTTTACCCATCTTCCAGTGGGTTCCTCGTTTAGCATCAACCTCAACACCACATTCCTACTAACGTTCAATACAAACACTGACATGTATCTTCAGGAAATGCAAGGATTCTTTATTCTTTTTTTACCAGTCACATCACTAGCCATTTCTCCAGCCTCTACTGGTTCCAGAACCACATCCATATTTTTAGATATCTGTTATAGCAGCACCCCGTCTCAGGCACTAACTCTGTCTCAGGTGGCCTAGGGTACTCTAGCAGACATCACAGATGGAGCTGGCAGTTAAGGCCAGGATGGAGGTAGCAGTAGCATTTGTTTTGATAAAGGATCACTTCCTAGTTTGTAGACAGCTACCCTCCTGCTTTTTGCTAGCACAGCCTTTCCTTGGTTTGTGCTCAAGGACTGAGAGAGAACAAGGGAACTCCTCTTTTTTAAGGACACAACTCACTAGGGGGGGCCCCATCCTTATGGCCTCATTTAGATCCAGTTACCTCCCCAAAGCCTGCATTTCTAAATATAACCATATTGGTGCTTAGGGGTGCCATCATAATTTGGTAAGGACACAATTACAAATGCAGTAGCAACAGCACACCTGAAACAGGTCTACAATAAACTAATTCAAGCTTAAATCAGCCAATAAAATCCTTTTTCAGCAACTAAAAATAATTACATCAGTATCTGTAGATTATTCTAAACAAAAAGATGAACTAAAAAAATTAAAAAACAAAACAAAACAAACAAACAAACAGAAAAAGCAAACCAGAACTAGCAGAAAACCTAGCTTCTCACCATTAGGTATGAAGTTAGCCATGGATATCAACACAAACATAACACACACACACTCACACGCTGATCTTTAAAAATGTGTAAATGGCAGTATCTTTTTACTTTATTTTGTGGTGTGCTATAGCGCACGTGTGACCGCCAGGGACAACCTCAAGTACTGATCCCTGCCTCCACCTCTTTTTGAAGGAAGGGCTCTTTGCCGTTTGCTCCTTGGTTTGAAGACTAGCTGGTCCTTAGGCCTAATTCTCTTGCCCCTGTAGGAGCGCTAGGATTCAAGGTGTGCTATGTGCCTGGCTTCTATGTGGATGCTGAGGATATCAACTCAGGACCTCATATTGCACAGCAAGATTTTACTCAGACATCTCCCTAACATCTGAAATGTCAGTATCTGATCTGTGAAACACTTGTAGCAATGTAAGGCATTATCACAATGGTGACACCATGGAGGAAAAAATAATCACCATTTCTTATTTGTCAATTAAAACAGCCTACAGTAATATACCAATCCAGCCACAGTAAGAAGGTGAGGAGAGCACATACAGTAACACAAACAACAAAGAGCAAGATGGTGAGGATGTGGAAAACTTGGAATGTTTATGTAGTGCCACTGGGAGCCCAGTGATGCTGCTACTGTACAGAATTTGATGGTTTCAAACATTAAATATGACTAGCACGTACCACAGCAATTCTATTCCCAAATATATGCAGCACTTAGACAGATGAATTGTATAGAGACTCAAATAACTACTGTGCATCAGCCAGAAAAGTGGAATAAAGCCAAGTATTCATAAATAGATAAATGGACCAGCCTCAATAAGGAATGAAATTTGAACATACACTGTGACATGGGGAACCCTGGACGGAGAGAAGCAGGTACAGACGGACATGCAGGTGCTGGGTGAGTCCACCTAGGCCAGATGCCCAGAATAGGACATGCAGACACGACGCAGACGACTAGTGGCCATATGGGAAGGTTTGCAATGGGCAATGGGAGTTTGCTTAGGAGGATGACAAGTTCTGGAAACAGACAGGGCCAACAGCTGCACAACGCTGAGGGGACTTAATATTACTGAACTGTACATTTTGACAATGGAGTCCCCAAATACATGAATCAAACAGCCAAAGAACCGAAAGCAGAAATAGATATAATTCAATCCTAGTGGGTGGAAACATCAATCTCTCACTCTCAATTTTGAACAGAACAATTAGAAAAAGAATAGGCAAGGGCACAGAAATCGTGAGCACTGTAACCCAGCAGCCTGACAGAACTGTGGAAGAGCCAGACCCACCACTACACTACAGCAGCACTGCAGCGGCCTCGAGTGCTTCTGCAGAGTGAGAACAGCAAGCAGAACCTCAGTGGGGAGCAGGCAGACTAAGGTGGCGCACACAGGGGAACACTGTTCACTGAAGGAATTAAATTCTGACAAATCCATCAACAAACACAGGTCTCAAGGGGATAGTGCTAAGATAAAAAAGCCTCATCCCAAACCAAGGACTCACTGCAATGCACATTTACAAGCAAAGAAGTGTGGTCAAAGGTATACTATAGGACACACAGTGACACACCACAGATTCCACAATGGGATTTTTTTCCTCTTTTGGGGGAAAGTTGCAAGGTTGGAGGGCAGGTACAAGAAGAGGGGGAGATAGGTAGGACTAGGGTGCATGATGTGAAGTTCACAAACAAGTAAACAAAACTAAACAAGAACAACAACAAAAACATACATTTTGATCTAAAACTTCATATATATTTGCCAAAACCACTGAATTAACTCATGTCGATTTTATAGTCACACCTCACTCAAAGTGTTTTCACAAGTGGCCAATATTTGGAAATGAACTCAGTGGGAGATTATTTACCTAGAGTATGAGGCCCTGCATTGGATTCCTAGCACTGCAAAAATAGTAAAGTAGCCAAGAAATAAAAATAGCACCCAAAAAAAAGGGAACAGTGAGCACTGTTCTCACCTCTGCTGGATATGCTGGGCATGACCTGAGGAATCAGGTTACTGCTTGTATCCATAGGCTGGGGATTATCTTGACCCATCTGATCATCAGGGGGCATATAGGCAGGAGGAGGTGTGTCAGCTGAGGGAAGAGAATGAAACACATTAATTCCTCAAGGACTAAGGTCTTCACTCTACTCAAAGCTATTAATCTAAAAGCATTTTTAAATTTACAAGGTTATCAAAAGAATTCATTACTGAACACTGCACACACACATGAGCAGAGAAGAGCACATACAACATCTCCTGCAAACCTACTACAGGCCTACATTAATCCAAGACACCAGGAGCAACAATAAAATGGAACCCAACGTCAAGAAGTTTTCTTTTATTTTAAAGTAATCTATGTTCAAAGAAACTGTAGCTACTGTACAGTGATCTGAGGCCACAGATTACCTGGTCACACAGTAGAGGTGCATTTTAAATTACCATCAACATCACATAGCACTGTGTCTCTAACATTTGCTTTAACAGAAACAACAGTTATTTCATTCTTTTACAATGCACCCCAGTAACTGTCAGATAGCTGGGTAAGAGTTACCAAATCTTTGGGCTTCCAGCACTCAGAGTTGCAAATTTTTGCAAAAGCTACAGCTAGACTTTTCTCAGTAACTTTAAAATTAAATAGTTGTCTTCTGGCTCAAGGTTTACAGGGGATATCTTGAGACAGAGCTACACACAGCACTGAATCTAAGACAACGTACTAAATTTGCTTTTGAGACAACTCCTAACAGCCAATTAAACATTTGCACTTAATTCCTCTATTTCCAGATTTTTAAACATAATGGAACTTGAAAACTAAAATTTAATTCTTGTGGAAATAAATTCTTAAAGAATATGCCATCAATAGGAGGTTTTTCTTATATAATAGTTCTCTTCAGAAAACCAGCACTCAAAAACAACTGTCCATTCTCAGAGGTTATGTTTTCTGTGTTACAGTCTTACCTGGGAGTTGAAATGGACTTCCTGGTCCAGAACTTGCTGGGGAGTTGGGGTATGTGCTGCTAGCAGGGGAAGGAGGGTAAGGGCTGTTAGGAGATAAGGGGAAAGGAGTATTGTTGGGCTGATGGAAAGAGTCTGGAAATGTGGCATTCTGTGGCATGTGCGGTTCATTGTGGCTCAGGTTCCTGAACTGAACCAGAAGGCTGTGCTGTGGATTGAATTCATTGTGACGAGGCACTAACACTGGAGGTAAGACTGAAAGAAAAACAAAAATTGATCATCAGTCAGTCAGGAACCCATAAGAGGGTAGAAGAGACTCGACTAAGCTGTGATTAAACTTTACTGTTAGGAGAGGCTATTTTGTAGAATGTGAGTTTGTACTAACATCATAACCAAACCAAAAACCCTTTAGCATTCAGCCTGTATGAGAAATTCTGGAAGCGGAAAATTCATAAAAAGGATGCCATTCTCCATATGTAGGTCGTAAGCCATTTTTAAAAACAGCCATAATAAAAAGCATTTAATGCAATTAATAAGAAGTCAAGAAATGAGCATATACAGCCAGCAGAGCAACAAACAACACTGTAGCAATGATAACACCTGACTGGAACAAGAGGGTTCCACAGGAGAACCTAGGAGTGCAGAGGCAGAAAGGAAGAGGCAAACAGGCAGGGTCCAGCACTGATCTAGATAGTGCTAAGGTCAAGAGAAAAGCTGAGGTCAGTATGTGGTACCCTGAGAACTTTGCATTTCCATCTGTGAACACTTTCATAAGTCGTCAGAGGGCTCATGGTTAGTTTCTAGAGAACTGGTAAGGTTCACCTCAAGGAAACAACAATCCTCCAGAGTTTTGCATTCAAAATCAGTCCTCTAAACACAATCATGAGGACATGTGGAAAAGTCTCTCAGCATTTAAATGAGTGTTGTCCTTTATTCAAATGTCCACTTTCCCTAAAGATCCTAACTACAATCTTAATAACTGATTATCTTCCCCTATAGGAAACTAAACATATCAATTCATCTCTTTTACAGTTTTGTTTTAGTTGACATGTACTTCCATTTCAGGAAAAAACAAAAGAAAACCAAAAACTCAATTTGATTCTGATATCATGCAATGCCAACAGAATCTAACATACATGCTAACCAGGTCATACTTCACTTCCCTGCAGCACAGACACACACAAGAAAACCATAAGATCCTGTGCTCAGTATGTGTGCTGATTTTTCTTCCCCCGAGAAAAGGTTTCTCTGTGTAGCCCTGGCTGTCCTGGACTTGCTTTGTAGACCAGACTGGCCTCAAACTCACAGCGATCCACTACCTCTGCCTCCAGAGTGCTGGGATTAAAGGTGTGCACCCCACACCTGGCTTGTGCTGCTATTTTAATTTTCTGAATTAGTATGGTAAGTATGCAAATAACACCAAGAATTATTTTGCTCTATTGTATATTAACAACTGCTATTGTTAGAGAAAGATGAAGTAGCGGCCATTGGAAGGTAGAGCAGAAAATATTAAGAATTTATGTTTAGCTATTTAGCAATCTGAAAAACAGTGAAATTACTAACGAATTCAGTTCAGTCAAAATATTTTTGAAGATATAGTTAAAATCTCTGTTTTCCCTCTTATTTATATACTATCTATGCAAATGATTATAAAATTTTATTTTGGCCAGGCATGGTGGTGCACACCTGTAATCTCAGCACTCTGGGATTTATATCCTAAATAGTGCTTTTATTTCCTTAATTTTAGGTATATAGATAGCATTAGTATTTCGAGTATCCTAATACCCTTGTCAGAGCCTGTCACTAGCACTCTTTCAGATGTTATGAATCAAATGACTATGGACATCCCTTTGTTCCTCTGGATCACTCAGATCTTTGCTCTACTCTGAACTAGGTGCTGCTTGGGACCACTTCTCTGGCTAGGTCCATTAGGTCTGTTTTCCTTGACTTTGTCCTCTGCTTGTATCGTAAGAAAGGAATGGAGATACTGTACACAAAGTTTTCTTCCTTTCATTTCTCTGTGTACAGAAATATAGGTCATATTTTCTTTCTGGATTGTGAAGGCAATGCTTCATTTTCTCCTAGGATCCAAAATTGCACTAAGAAATACAATAATTTAGATTTCTAGTTTTTTCATGTGGCCTATATTTTCTTTCTGAAAACTTTCAGAACTTTTATCCATGATAAACTATAACCGCACCTGTAAATCCTTTTCAATTCTTTATTCTAATTACTTGGCCACTGGGCTCTTGCAGTTTTCAGTTCTAAGCAGCTCTCTGCTTGAACATTTCCTCTCCGCCCACTCCCCATATGCTTTATTTGGATCCCTCTGGATCCTTGACTTGAAACTAGCTTGGGCAATATAATGTTTAAGCACTTACATACACATTGACTCTCCCAATCTCCCTGACAACTCTGTAAGGTCGTTAATAATGGTATTAACCTGGTCGAAGAGGACATTGAATCACAGGAAGATGTTGAAGCATTCCTGAGGTTACAGGTAATAACTACATAGTAAAATCACAACCCAGGATCCACAATCCTAAGCACCAGATAATACTTTCTATTCAATTAAATACTGGACCAGTTCCCTATGTGCTCTTGTATAAGTAAGACTTACCTATATAGAATGATAAGGTGGGTTAAAAGAAAGACAGTGACTGGTCACTGTCATTACACCCTGACTTTGAGAAGGAACAGATAAAATTCTTAGATGTACTGCTGGGAAATATCTAGCTTGAGAATTTTTTAGACAATATTCCTCCATTAAATCTGCCTGGTTCTTTTCTTCCTCAATTCCCTCACATTATAGCTCTCCTTGGGCTCCACAGGAAACTGAGACCGACCAGAAATATAACCCAGCAACTCTAAAGTTCATGGTTGAACTTAACTACACTTCACTGCCAGTCTTTTATTAGTCTCCACATTTCAATCACACAAGGCTTACAATCCCTCCAGTATGGACGACACTCTGAGTACTCAGGTAATTGGATAATCCTCTCCCTTCAGCTATGTCCTATGACTTGCTTCTAACCAACGTACTTATGGGTCAAGTTAATGGGGTGGGGGTGCCATAAGAATCCAACACCTGGGCTGGAGAGACGGCTCAGCGGTCAAGAACACAGTTTCCTCTTCCAGAGGTCCTGAGTTCAATACCCAGGAACCACATGGTGGCTCACAATCATCTATAAAATGATCTGGCGTCCTCTTCTGACGTGCAGGTATACATGCAGATAAAGCACTCATCAATATAAATAAATAAATAAATCTTAAGTTAAAAAAAAAAAAAAGAATCCAAAACCCTCTCACAGAAAAACTCTCTTGTCACTGGTTCTGAAAGACACACCATCATAGCATGCATGCAATTAGAAATAGTCTGGTAGAGAGAGAAAATCTAATACTATGAGAAAGAATGGCAGCAGCAGAGCAAATATAAAGGTGAACTACTAAGGAAAACCATGAACTGAAGCAAATGAAGGTAGTCTCTAGCCAATGGAGAGCAAGTGTCCAATGCCTGTATAGGAACTACATCTTGTCAATACCGCAGTGAGCTTGAAAGTAGCCCCTTATCTATCTGAACTCCTGAGGTAAACCCAGCTCAACACTTTGAATCCCAGCACTAGAGGCAGAGGCAGGCAGATTGCTGTGAGTTTGAAACCAGCCTGGTCTACAAAGTGAGTCCAGGACAGCCAAGGCTACACAGAGAGACCCTGTCTCAAACCTGCGCCCTCCCCCCAAAAGAAACTCATACAAGATGCTACTAAGGGCAACTAGGTGTCTGACCCACAGAAAGGTAATAAATGTGTGCTGTGTTTAAACTACCACATGTGTGGCTATTTATTATGTAGTTCATTCACATTCATAACTAATGAACCCAACTAGTATCTCAGCTGCTGTGGTGAATCTATTTTGCAAAGTTCATGACAAAATTGAGAGGCGGGGCCTAACAAGAGGCGTTGAGATTATATCACTGTGAAGGTGGACTCTTTGTTACATGAACAGGTTGCCTGGACTTGGGTATAGCTCCATAGTAGAGCACTTGCCTAAAATGCACAAAACTCTGTTTTTAATTCCAGCACAAAGGAAAATTAAAACTAGATTTCTTCATATATGTCCTTGTTTCATTCTGTCCTCTCTGTCTCACTCACACTCATGTGCCACTCTGCTGTTCTAAGGTATAGTTAATTATGAGACCCTCACCATAAAGTCTCTTAATCCTGGACTTTCTACGCTCCAGGATTTTTTTACTGTTAGTCTTTAACAAAGGCTAATGTAACCTTTTAGCTAATAAACCTAGTAATATGCAAATTGGGGAGATACTTTTTGTTTTTAATCCTTTTCAGTACAGTGACTTTATCCAGCCTGTGGTATTCTGTCACAGCAGCAATAAAAGGACTAAAATATCAGCTTATATAATTAATTCACTGCAGAAAAATCCTGACCACTGTATCTACAAACCACTAGTTAGGAGTTTTAGCTTAGACAGTGAAGAATGAAGAATAAGTAGTGATTAAAATCAAGAAAAGACCTCCTGAGTCTCAAGAGTTATCTATCCTCTGATATCCACATGTGCCATATCACCCCCCCCACGAATGCACAAGGTAAACATAATTTAATGAAAAAGACTTGTAAAGAGAGAAAATGTAAAGCCAGAAGAATAGATGATGTGTGACAACAAAGTTCCCTAACAAACAAGAAGAAGCAGGCGCTAGTGTGAACATGGAACATGAGTTTAGCATGACAGAGACATGCTGGATGCAGAAAAGAAATGGGTGTTATTAGAGAAAGTGAATTCCAACAGCCAGTCGAAAGTTACATGTTCACAGACACTAAATTTAAAAGCTAGTATTTCTTTTAAAATGAGATCTTTAACAAAGGTTAATGTAACCTTTTCACTAATAAGCCTAGTTACATGCAAATCAGTGAAAGACATTTTTGCTTTAAATTCTCAGCAGAGTAAAACTTACCTGGACTTTCCACTCTCTTATAGTGGTACGGGTTGATACAAACTTCCTTTTGCTTAGACCCAAAAGGAAACTCACAGATCTCCAATGGCTTTAGCTCATGATGGCTCTGCAAATCAGGCCAGCGCCAGACGCGACAGTATATAACATGGGGTAAGCCTTTCCTGTGAGAAACCTGCAGGCGTCCATCCAAGGACCTGGGGATAGTGACACACTTGCTTGGCTGTCCCGGGCTACTCAAAGCTTTCTCCAACTCCTCCATGGCGCCCTTCTTCTTCTTTAGTTTTTTCACTAAAGCATCAACTGCCTTTTCTGCCCATTTTTCTTCCTCATCACCTTGTTTCCAGCCCAACAATCGCTTCACAGCTGGACTAGTGAAAGAAAACAAGCTGGCCATTGACGTCATTTGATACGAATCTTCAGAGACTTTCCTGTAATCAAAGTCAGTAGATACAAAAAGCGTAGCTTGCAGGTGAAAAGTCACATGCAGGTCTCAAGCAGAAGGTCCGAGTGGAGGATGGGGAGTGCATTTAATTTCACAGATGCCATATGCTTCTTTCATTGGTACAAGTGCTGAAAGAGAGGGCGAAAGGAGCCTAATTCAACCTAAGAACGCCAGTCAATATAAGTGAAAAGTTTGTTGTCATAAATAAAAGTAGAAAAGCATTCAAAGTAAAAGAAAAAGCATAAAACCAGGAAACATTAAAATTCCTGTAGTCACTTAATCCCTTCTTCAGAATACAAATAGTTTAGCAACAAAGCAGCAGTTGAAAGAGCCACCTAAGATGGGAAGACTCCGAATTAAGAGTTGTCATAAGAGGTGCAAAACTGTCAAACAAGCCTAATGTGTACCACTACAATAAAGTGTCAACTATCCAGTTTTAGAACGAAGAATAGTGAAGCAATTTAGAAAATAAATGTTATTCAATTCCTCAAAATGTTAGCTTGTACTTTATGATGATTACTGGCTTGTATCTTTAAACACGTTAGTTAAGGAAGACGCTCCAGCAGGAGGAAGCTATCTGCTGTGGTGTGCTAATGCTAAGAGTGGGTAAAACAACCCGTAGATCACTGCAACACCAACTACAAATAATAAGACTGTGAAATAGCAGGACAATTAGAAAAATGCCAGCTAAAAAATGTGTAATCAAGAAAGGGAAGGGATTCTACCAAACTCATTTCATGGAGCATTACCTGATACCAAAACCAGGTGAGAGCCTAACAAGAAAACAAAAAATTATACAGTACAATTTTCCTAAACATTAGACAAAAATTCTCAATAAAATTCTTGTAAACCTAATTCAAGAATACATGAAAAAGATAACATGCCATACCATTTTGGTATCATTCCAGGAATGCACGACTCAACAATATACACATATCACGTGTTAAATGTAACACAGCATACAAACAAACTTAAGGACAAAATCACACCATCATCTCAAGAGATGAAGGAAAGACCTCTGATAATGCACAACACCACCGCAGGACAGCAGCTTCAACATAATGAAGACTACACATGACAGCCTACAGCCAACATTCTATATAAATTGGGAAAATTTGAGAGCATCCTCTGAAGCCGAGAGCATGAAGAGGGTGTGATCTCCACACTCCTACTAAATACAATGTTGAAGTTCTTAGCTAGAGCATAAGACAAAACACAGAAATGAAAAGGATACAAATAAAAACAAGTCAAACTGTCCCGATTTCCAGACAACATAGTCCTATAATTAACAAATTCTAAGTGTTCCACCAGAAAAATTCTTGTATCTGCCAAACAATCAAAATCAACACACGAAATAATAGCTTTTCTCTGTATCAAAAGCAAACATCACAAGAAAGAAACCAATCACAATAGCTTCTAAAAAGTGAGGAAGAAAACTATTGAGGAGGTGAAAGATCTCTAAAAGTACAACTACCATATTTTCCAGTGTCTAAGACACCCCCAAGTTTCTCAGTTAAAATATAGTTTGGAATATACTTGCTGTGTAAGACAACCCCTCTTCCAATGCACACCCTGTTCAGCAGACTCAGCCATGTGTCTGTTTGCAGGCAGGTCACAGCCAGCCAAGCACTTTATTAAATACCGTCAGATAACCAGTGCCAGCCCACACTGCCCCTTTAAGGCTCACTGTACACCCAACTGGAAGACACAGCCCTCCAAGTCAAGTGGGGGGGGTTCTAGTGAAGAGCCAATCCAAGCTCACGCTCTCCTCCTCCTTCTCAAGGTACAGGAAGATATGAGCAAATTGCTCCTCCCTGCTTCATATTCCGCCCCCTTCCCCCCTACACACAGAGCAGAGAATAGGCTGCAGCACCCCTAACTATATGTGCTGGCAGGTAAGTACCTGGTGTATAAGACAATCCACGACTTTGGCACAGATATTTTGGGGTTAAAAAGTCCTCTTATACACCAGAAAATACAGTACAGAGACCCCAAAGAAACTGAATACATGTTCATAGTCTCAGGATTAATACTGCAAAAATGGCCCTATAACTCTAAGAAATCTACAGATGCAACACAACCTCCATAAAAATTCTAATCACACTCTTCACAGAAATAGAAAAAAATAATCCTGAAAATCACACCAAAGACTGATTCTAAATAACCACAGCAGTCCCAAAGGGGAAAAAAGAAAAGAAAAAAAAAAAGAATGCTAGAAGTATCTCAACAATACTCAACATAAAATTATACCACAGAGCCAAAGGAACTAAACCTCTATGCCAATGCAGTAGAATCCAGAACCCAGAAATAAGCCCACACAGCTACAGCCAAGAATACACTGGAAAAAAGAAAGGCTCTTCATCAAATGGAACATGAAATTTACATATTAAAACAATAGATTAAACTCATTAGGCTACCGATACAGGCAAGGACTTTCTTTAAATGACTCCAACAACACAGGAAATATTCCAGAAATTGGCAAATGGGATGGTGTGAAATTAAAAGGCTCTGCATAGCAAGAGTAGCAATTAGCATAGTGAAGACAGATTACAGAGCCAGGAACTCCTCAGCAAGTAACAAAACAGGACTGAGCTTCAGATATTAAAAAAAAAAAAGAAGAAAAATTACATATCATTCCATTTATATGGTATTCAAAAATAGGCAAAGCTATCTCTTTTTTCTTTCTTTTCTTTCTTTTTTTTTTTTTTTTTGTTTTTTGTTTTTGTTTTTGTTTTGTTTTGTTTTTCGAGACAGGGTTTCTCTGTGTAGCCTTGGCTGTCATGGAGTCACTTTGCAGACCAGGCTGGCCTTGAACTCACATTGATCTACCTGCCTCTGCCTCCTGAGTGCTGGGATTAAAGGCATGTGCCACCACACCTGGCTTTAAACTGTATCTTAACCTCAGTGATGGCATGAGGCACAGATAGACACCTGTAATGTGTGCATGCTTCATCTTGTAACATACTCAAAGTTCTACTTACTGTCAATTAGGTTAGTCCAAGTTCACCCTTTGCATGCTGACAAGGGGCCTACGACATGATCACTCATAGCATAGCAAGCAGCATAAACATTAGCATGACTTGCGGTCTCCTTTGCCTCCAAGATGCACATGAGTAATCCAACAGGGTCCGTCCAATGGATGGCTTTGTCCCATGGGTCTATGTATGAATACTGAGTTTTCTGAATCATCATATGCAAACAACATACTCTTTCCAAGGGACTCAAGAGTAATTTGTCTATGAAAAGATTAACAGAAATGCCTGGAGGAAATACACACACACACACACACACACACACATACACACACACTACATACACCCACAGAGATGGCAGAAAGATGTAAGCTATAAATACTTAGGATGTTTTTGATACAGGGTCTCACTATATAGCACTGAAGTCTTGATTCTCCTGCTTCTGGCCTGAGCACTGAGATTACAGTTATGAGCCAGCACATCTGACTTGATATTTATTTTACACATATTTTTTGAATAATAAAAACTTAATGCTAATGCTGTAAATGCTAGGTTGAAGGAGTTTTGCTAACTATTCTACAAGGAAAATTAAATCTATTCATTCACACTGATTCATTCACTGTTTATCTTAACAATTAACACATGTTTATAAGTAATGTTTCCCCCCCTGCAAACTGAGCATTTTATTTTCACAATAAAAATCCAAGAAGTGAGGGTAGGGAGAGATGACTCAGCAGTTAAGAGCACTGGCTGCTCCTTCAGAGGATCTAGGTTCAATTCCCAGCGACCACATGAGAACTCCCAACTGTCTGTAACTCTAGTTCCAGGGGACCTAACACCTTCACACAGACATACTTCACATAGACACATGTGGGCAAACATCAATGCACATAAAATAAAAACAAAATTTTAAAAAATATCCACTAAAGGAATATTTCCTAACTCTTAAAAAAACAAATAAAATAAAATAAAATAAAGAAGTGCTTTTACTTGAAACGAGCTCTTTCTTGAGCAGTTATCACTGTCAAGAGTGATCAAATAACGTAGCCGAGTTCTATCCATAGCTGCCACTGTTGGAATCTGTTAGAAGGCACAGAGTGTGAGTGTGGCACTGCTGGCAGCCAAAGGATCTTGGTTGCTCACGAAGGTTAAGTTTTTGTACTTTTTAAGAAGAGCATGGCAATTTCAAGAATCTCACTAACTTCTTTTCTAAAAATGTAATTGCTGGGGCTGGAGAGATGGCTCAGTTAAAAGTACTTGCTGCTCTGGCAGAGGACCCCAGTTTTGTTCCTAGACCATCTAGAGGCTCACAACCACCTATAACTTGATGGGTGCAATGACCTGGTCTTTGCCATCACCAAGCCTGACTGTCATATTCACCTGCTGCGGTGGAAGGAGCAGTGCTGATGATATAGAGAGCCACCGCCGATGGACTTTGAACCTCTGTGGCAGCCAACTACATGAAGCCAAGTTCCTACTAAATAGCATCACCACAGTGCACAGGGCATCAGCGCACAATCATTTCTGTATGCTTGCCAAGAGCCAGGGCTGAGCAGGAGAGAGCTTGCTTTACTGACAGTCACTGCAGCATGCTAATGGGCTACACCACTGACTTTACTCATATTTAGTTATGTAGATCAACCTAAGAGGATGGACTTTTTGAGTAGAATATAGATATGAAGAAAGTTAAATGAATCATAAAAAAAGCTAAATGAACCATTTAAAAATCTATGCCAGGAATAAACTTTGAAATATAATGCTGAGTTAAAGAAGCTAGTCATACAAGGTTACCTCTATGAGACAAATGGGTAAATCCAGAGACATAGTGTGCATTAGAGGTCACCAGGGTCTGAGGAAAGGGGCAGCTAGGAATGACTGCTGATGGGACAGGGTTTCCACACAATCCAAGCAAGCAAGGCGGCAGGAGTCACCACAATGGCACTACATACTGGAAGACAGCCAGATCACACAGGTTGAGGGATCAAAATCACAAGATTTCCCTCTCTCCCCTCTGAAGCCAGCTAAAATCTCAGAGGGATTAATTTTCATTATGTCACTGGTATTTGACTAATTTGTGCACCTGACTCACAGAACTTAAAGCACATATGCAAATTTATTATGTAGACAAGGACACACGCTGGGTGTGGTGTCGCACGCCTGTAATCCAGGACTCAGGGAAGCAGATGCAGGTGGATCTCTGTGAGTTCCAGGACAGCCTGGTCAGCGAGACCAGGGCAGCCAAGGCTACACAGAGAAGCCCTGTCTCAAAATAACCAAACAAAAAACAAAACAAAGTAATTGGACACACATAGGACAGGCCTAGGAGGGAGGAAAGGACAGGGGTTTCTTCATCTTTGGGATGTGCTACTGTCTATCTTCCAGACACACTGTGTGTTTGGCTACCTGAAAACCTGGAGAACCATTATGTCTGCATACATAATTACACTGTTGGCCATTAGACCAACTTAACCTTTAGGCTCTTCTCCCTTCCAGCAGTGGGAAGTGAGTGGAGCTGATAGTTCTATCCTGAGACCACGGCATTGAACATATCTCACTACAGTGCGTTACCTAGCCTCAGGTACATCAGAAAACAGTTGCTAATAACAAAGACTGTCTTTCATCTGCTTCTGAGATTGTTTCCTCGACTATTACATGTTTTCTTATACTTAGAAGTTTTTTGTTGTATGTCCTCCTATGTCAAGACTATAGGTTTCTTAGCTACTGTTCTATTGTGGTGAAGAAATGCCATGGTCAAGGCAACTGCTGTAAGAGAAAACATCTAACTGAGGCTGGCTTACAGCTTCTGTGGTTTAGTCCATTATCATCATAGCAGAGACTAGGGCGGAATGCAGGCAGACATGTGCTGGAGTAGGACTGACAGCCACATCCTGATCAATAGGCAGCGTCTCTGGGCCTGGCATGGGCTTCTGCGAGCTGAAAGTCCACCTCCAGTGACGCACTTCCTCCAATGCCTCCTATTCCTTCTAATCCTTTTTTATACTGGTTTCCTGGTGACTAAGCATCAACACATGAGCCTATGAGAACCATTCTTTTTCAAACTACCACAAGAGGTCTCACAAGTACTTAAACATAATCCCAGCAAGCACAGAGAGCAGACAGAAACATTTGCTACTTCACCTATAAAACCATGACCTGCTATAGGCACTGTCTATCTTGTCTCTGGCTTATGAAGATCTATGTAACCTGATAATACAGCTTGACTGATATCTTCTGTCACATTTTAGAAATCAGGGATGGTAAGATACAGAAACTTCTGGGTGTCTGAAGGCCCCTGAAATTCCTCTGAAATGTTCCAACTACTGACTGAATAAATTGAGAACATCACTCAGAAGCCCAGAGAAATGCCCGGAACCCTCAGCTACAAGTGAAAGCCTTTTAAACCTAAAAGCCACCATAGGGCTAGGGTCTAGCTCAGTGGTAGAGCATAAAGCTGCAGATTTGATCTCTAACACAAGAAAAAGAAGGGAGAGGCAAAAAGAAACCATCTATTTGTGTATTATATAACAATTCATTCCATTACAGACACATTACAAAAGTTCCCAATACATCTCTTTCAATTCAAACACCTCTTTTCCAGGATGTCTCCAAGTCATCTGCCTAAGAAATCTAGTATCTCTCATACAGCACTTCCATACCTATTGTTTACATTTACCTATTCAATCTGCCACAAGCTAATGTAAATTCCAAGTTATCTGTTTTCAATTAGCACTACACACTCAGTAATAAATATATATTGCACATACATGTATACACACACTGCATGCACATGTACACCCACTTACAATGCCAGACAAGCATGCATGTGCAAGGGCGCGTGCGTGCACACACACAGAAAAGTAATGGAAAAGAAAAGAAAGAAACATTTCTGGGCTGAAGATATAGTTCAGCATTCGTACAAGGCACTGGGCTAAATTCCAAAGACCACAAAAATTAAGTAAATAATTTAGTTAAACAAAAAGGAAAAAGTCAGGTGTGGTGGTGCATGCCTGTAATACCAGCACTCAGGCAGCAAAGGCAGGTGAATCTCTATGAGTTCGAGGCCAGCCTGGTCTACAAAGTGAGTCCAGGCCAGCCAAGACCACACAGGGAAACCCTGTCTCAAAACAAAACAAAACAAGAGGGAAAAAAAAATCCAACTTTTAAAAACCTGAGTATAGACATGCCTCAACCATATTAAAAGCCTCACTAAGGAGACTTACATTATCAGAAGACATTTGTATTTTAAAATGACTTCCTCTAATTTATTTAGGGATACATAAATTCCTAGACTAAAATTAATTTAAGAAGAAACATTTCTGTAAACACTGCATCCCAACCCAGCAGGAAAGTAGAAACAATACACAGCAGACATACTTCTGAAAGTGTCAGAGGCCAGTCTAATACTCCACTGTCTACAAGCTACCACTCAGCACTCAAAGAATTACCAGGACTATGCTGCCAGGTTATGCAGTCTGTTCATCATACAAGGTTGAAGGATAAAAGGAGGGTGACTTTTTCTACATCATTTCCAAAGTACTAAAAAGTGAACAGTGAATTATTCCTTTCAGAATAATTTAGCATAGCAGACCCAGTTTTTATATAAACTACATATAAATTTTATCTGTAATTATGAGATACACTTGATATATCAAGAAACAAGGGGGACCAAGAAAGAGCATCTAATTCAGTCACACAGTACTTCTAAGGGTGCCTTTACCATGAACGAGGTGCTACACTTGAATACAGTAAAACTACAAAAGCAACATCCTTGATCACAACTCTTAAAAAATATATTTCTCCCCAGACTATCTTTTGTTCTCCGATCTTACAAATGCAGTTTTCTGCCTGTAACATCTGCTCAAGAACCAACCACTAAATTCCATCTTTCATCTCCGATTTCAACTTTGTCTGTCATCCCAAGGCAGATAATTTAAAATGAAATTAATATTTAATAATAAATTATTTAAGTCACTTATTTCATAGTCACTATTTACTAGATAGTTTATTTGAATTAATAATAAAACACTAATCCAATATTTACTAAGGCATTAACAGGTGAAAGGGGTGTGATGGCACAACCTTTAATTCTAACACTTGTGAGACAGAGGCAGTACATTTGTGAGTGTAAGGCCAGTATGGTCTAAACAGGAAGTTCTAAGACAGCCAGGGCTACACAGAGAAACCCTCTCTGGGGTGGGGGGAGTAGGGATCCTGTAACTTACACTGCAGAGGTGGGACGCACACAAAATGTAGTTACTAACAAGCTTGTTAGGCAACAGCTAGCAGAGTGTGGTGGAAGGCTTGTATCCCAGCTGGACTGCCTACAAATTCAAAGATATACATAGTGAGTTCCAGGATAGTCAGATCTATATAACAAGACCCTGTATCAAAAATCCAAACTTCTATGAAGGAAAGAATATCAAGAGGGAGGGATGCAGAGAACGGTTAATGGGAAGTGTGGAGAGGTACTGTTTCAAATAAGATGACTAGGCTGGGCCTCGCTAAGAAGGCATCAAATGAATCCAAAGTTTAAGGAAACCAGTAAAAACCATTATAAGGCAATGCAAAGATCCCAAGGAGGGAAAGGTACATTCAAGGAACTTAGTGTTGTTGCCTGGGAGTAAAGTGAAAAGGGGGAGAAAGTAAGGATCGGGATCAAAGAGTGAAAATTAGCAGACCGGCAATGGTGGTAATAAGAGACTTCAGTTTCTACTGACTGACTCAGAGAGCTGAGAAAGCACAACTGCTGACAGATTTTGTTGAGAATTACTACGGTGCCAGGCATGGTGGCACACAGGAGGCAGAAGCAGGTGGATCTCTTTGAGTGCAAGGACAAGGTGGTCTACCTAACAAATTCTAGGCCCACTAGAGACCCTGTCTCAAAAACAAAACAAAACAAAAGATGTACTCCAGCTAGTGCCTAAGTGAGAGGAACAGTGCTGGTATGGTGAGAGCAGACAGAGAGACAACAGGATCTCTGATGGAGAGATACGGGCTGTGTGAGAACAGGAGTCAATAATGACTCCAGGCTGTCAGCCTGAGCACTGGAAGACTGGGGCCTGTCACCAACTGACTTGGGAAAGGCTGATAAGGAGACCAAACAAAGATCAGGACTTTAATCATATACATATCAAATGTTTAAATAAAACATTGCTAAGCTTCACAAGACTTCAATACCATAGAAAGTCATATTAAAATAGATTAGTGACTCAGGAGCTCAGCTCTTCCTCAGCTTGACCAGCACAGTGCCCACTCCCCAACACTCCTCCCCAGACCATACACCTAGTTCAGCAGCTCCTTCATGCTCTGTTCAAATGTTCTTACTGTTTCAACCCAAAACAAAAGGCAAACAAAAACAAGTCCTCAAATCTCCCCGAAAGCTTTCAGGCAACGCAAACTCTCTTGACAACATTATCCCATGCAAGCCAGTGCTCCACAATGGCCCCCAACTCACCATCACCCAAGCAGACCCTTCAGGAAAAATTATAGCTAGGAGTTCTAAAGGAACAATCTCTCAGAACCATGCCTAAAATATCATATTAGCTGGGCTCAGAAGTAGAGCCCTACTCCACACTTTAAAGGTACCCTAAGTTCACTTCATTTCTCTACAGTCTATTCTATTTATAAGCAATTTATCCATGGACATAAATACATGATAAAAACAACTCTAAGAATTTTTAGATTTTTAAAATTTAAGTATATAAGACAAGTTTCATAAGCACAGAGTGACCATATCCCAAGACAACTTCTTTTAACAGCTGGGTTCTCACTTCATAACTGCTACTGAGGAAGTGTGGCTGAATGCCTTTTCCTTAGCCCTTGCGTTCATAGGTTTCCTGACTGTCTCTGACAGAAAGTCAGTGCACCTCCTCAGCACTCTTCCGCTATCTTCTTTTCTGGGTTTCTGATAGCATCTGAGTTTCAGCTTCAGTGGAAGGTTTCACGCAGACTTGAGTCCAGATGTTATATGAGGTACAGGTCAAGTGTAACTGCTTCCGGTTTTCTGGATAGGCAACTGCTGTCAGGCTAGCCTTTAACCTGTGTCTCACAGAACACGTGCCACCAGGGCACAAATGGGCTGGGAATGAAAACATGTGTTACTGGCTAATTGCTGTACACAGTTTCTCATGTGTAGTATGTGCTTCCAATGCAGAGGAAGCCTGACTTCTTTTTCAAGGTTTTGATGCAGCTCACGCTCACACACTCCTTCAACTGTGTGAAGTGATGGCTCATCACCTGACAAGACTTTCCTGTATTCGTTACAGAGTTACTCACCTACTTGTACAGTCAGATGTCAAAGGAGGGTTAACAAAGCGTTTCTACATTCCTTAAATACACAGACATTTTCCACATGTATGAATTCTCTTATGAGAGGCAGCATTACAATACCATTTTTTTCCAAAATTCTTCATAGGCATCTTGAGGTGGGAGAGATGGCTCAGAGGTTAAAGATGGCTCAAGGTTGTTCTTGAGAGGATCCCAACGCCTGAAATCAGGTGGTTCAAAAACACCTCTACACTACTCCAGCTCCAGAAGATATGACAGCCTCTTCCGTCCTCCTCCACAGGCACCTATAATCACCTGTGCGCACACACACACACACACAAGGGGAGGGGGGAGGGGGGGGAAAGGGGAGGGAGAAGATATTAAAAATCAATCTTAAAAAAAAAAAAAACAGGTGTAGTGGCACATGCCCTTAATTCCCACACTAAGAAGGCAGAGGCAGGGTGATCTCTGTGAGCTTGCAGCCAACCTTATCTACACACTGAGTTCCATGACAATTGAGGCCACATAGTGAGACTCATCTCAGAAACAAAACATAATCTTGCCACATTTTAAACAGAAATCACAGGTTAGGTAGCAAGTTTGGGAACCAAGAAGTTGAGAACCAGATTACTAGAAGCAAGCTGCTGCAAACACAAAGCCAAGTTAACTTTCTAGGTCAGTGAGGATGAAGTTCCACAGAGCTCTTACCCCTCTAGTTCTAATATATATACTAGGCAGCTACAAACAATCACAAGGAAAGACACCACCGTTGCCTCAGAAAAACTAAACCAGGCGCACAGTTACCTTAGAACTCCTACATTGCATCTCTGAGTGCTGGCAGGAAAGTGAAACAGAAGGCAGTGCCCACCACTCCTCTAGATCATAAACCTAACTCTTTACAGAAACATCTAAAAGGAACAAAGGTCACAATCACATGAACACTCACTGTTTTCCCAGAGAAAGGCTAAAAAACACCATTTCCCCATCTCTGACTCCCTATTTCAAAAACATCAAAATGGCTTGGAGAGATGGCCCCAGCAGTCACTGCTCTTGCAGAGAACCCAGGTTCAAATCCCAGCCCCTAGAAGGCAGCTCACAGCCAACTATAACTCCAATTCTACCATCAATCTCTCGACTCCTTTGGCAGCAGACACATAAATGGAGGAAAAACATACACATAAAAATTGAATTTAAACAAAGGCGTCCAAAGTTCTGAGACGCTCTCAAAGCCTGCTGGACGGTGAGCATGGGGCCCTGACGTTGCTCAGAGCATAAACATGTTCGTCCTCTCTGTGCCCACAGCTGTCCCTACTTTTATCTCCCACATCCAGACTCCTGCTTCCCCGGCTTTAACCACTCTTTAAGCTTCAGCTGCTGCTTTAAGTCCTCTAATTAAGCAGGGCCTGATCTAGATGTATCACTCACCCCCAGAGCCTGCCAGATTCTCTGCCTTGCCACCAGACGTAGACCGTGCTTGTACAGGCTTGCAGGCACAAGGCCAGGAACAGAGCTGGCCAGGCTACTTTACAGTGCTCTCCTTTCAATTACAACAAAATCCCTGTTGCTCTTCATGTATCTCTGAAGCACAGAAAGCTGGCTGGTGTCTATCTGCAGCATCCATTCCCACGTCCTGCGATGACGTTCTCCAGCATCTCATGTGCTCCTGAGCGCACAATTGTGGCCATCACTTAATCTGCACCCAACTCTGAAGAGTGTAACTGTCAATGAGTTGACTAGACTCTGAGCTAAGAGAGCAGGAAGATGCGAATAAAGGACAATAACAGACAGCTTTCAAGTATTTCTGCAGTGTCCTTTCTTCCCAGGAATACAAATCAGGGCAACTAGACCTCAGGTTATACAGCCCACCACCTGGGAAAAAAAGGCAGACCCCAAGTACTTCAGGAAAAACAAAATCTGTTGTGAAAGCACATATATTCTGAGACCAAAGTTAAATTTGCCAAGTGCCAGCCTCCTCCTGAAGCGCCGGCTCTGAGAGAGCGGGAAGGACAGTTGGTGTGTGTGACTATCCCTGTTTTGATTACTTTCAGTGTAACAGAACAGCATATAGGACATCAGAACAAAGAACCCAGAACTAGCTTATTAATTATGAAAAACCTCACTGTTCTGTAATTACATCTCCCCAAGTTGTAAAACATGTGACCTATGAGATTTGGAAATTGGACAGCGGCACATGCCTTTTATCCAGCACTATGGAGGCAGAGGCAGGTGGACCTCTGTAAGTTTGAGCCCAGCCTGATCTACATAGTGAGATCCTATCTTTTAAAAAAAAAAATCTGTAAGCTAAAACATAAAACATTGGTAAATTAATCCTAGCAACAATCTAGCTTTTAGCAGTTCTTCTGAAAGACTTCTAAATGTTGATGCTCCACTCAGTAAACACACACACCACATTCAAGTTTGGTTGGAGGTAAAAGATATATGGCTACGTGGTAATAAGCTACGTGACCCTGGCCCGAAAATTCCAATTGCTAATATTCTAAGTTCAGAAGTGGGAAAGCAAGGTATAAAAAGGTGCAGGTCAGCTTCCAGGCGCTTGAGGGGAAAAGCCGTCATCATTTTTTTTTTTTTTTTTAATAAGAAAGAACCTTGAATCTGCACCACAGCTTAGAAAACCTACTTCAGTTTTCCTTCAGACCTTCACCTACTGAAGATAAGAATCATTCCTCAGGCTACACCTGTCCATCACAGAAGGGAATCCTCTCCAGTACCCAACCTCACGGAGGCATTTCTGGCAAACCATAGGACCCAAGGTGCCCACAACACCTGAAGAAACACAGTTTGCTAATACAACGCACTAAGAGGGAAGCACATAGACTGGAAATAAATGTAACGCAGAGACAGATGAACGAGAGGAGTGAACCGTCTGATGTGTTCTCAGTACCCAAACCAACACATACACCTGGTAACAGTAGACACTGATGAGTTATACACAAGAGCTTTCCTGATTCGCACTGCCCAAGTCATTGGTAAATTAAAACCTACACAAGACGAGTATGTGTATGAAAAAGATTTTTATATTAAATTTCAATACACATTACTAAGAAGTAAAACACTACTGTCTGATCTTCAAAACACTGAAAAGAAATTTGTTCAACTGAGCTACAAATCGGTTTTTAGTAGGCAAAACATGCTGCCTCTAACACAAAGGGCAAGATCATGATGTTTGGGGCCATCATGAAAACAGGAAACAGGCTGCCCAGGTATAATTACAGCTGTAACCTAATGTGCTGAGGGCTCAGCCAGGAATTAAAACCCAAGGAAGAGGGTCAGCAGAATTCCCCTGCCTCTTTCTCTATCGTGCTACAGAACACAACTTTGAGTAATACTTTCACAACATGCTACATACAACAACAGCACACAACAATAGGATCCAAAGCTCATTAGCAACATCTGCCACTGCCTCACACTGCAAGCAATGGCTGACTCTACCCGTTTCGGTGGCACCCATGGCAGCAAACCAGATAAGCAGCAACTGCTACACTGTATAGAACATACAAAACATTTTACTTTCCCAATTACATTGCTTTCTTCTTTTAACTATACCATATCATATCATACGGATGCATGGAAACCTTAATTCTGTTCGTTGCAGTAGGGTATGCAGTCTCCAGCCAGCTAAAAGAGCAAGCCAAACAACCAAAACAAACAACCAGATGTCATGGCATAGGCTTGTAATCATAGCATTTTGGAGGCAAAGGTAATTCAAGGTCATCCTGGACCAAATAGCAAGTTTGAGACCAGCCTGGGGTACCTAAGGTCCTGTCTGGGGAAGGAAAGAGGGAAGTCAGTTAAGAAGATTCATCTATGACCTAAAAGAAATGACAAAATGACAAATGGCATTTGCCACAGACACACTAGAAGCTTAAGTGGTAGGTAACAGTGGTTCTCTACAAAGCCTGAGTGGGGAAGCAACAGAGGGAAGGAGAGGTGCCACAAGGATCATCACCTAAGCAACCAGAAACAAAAGGAAACATCTTTTCCCACAAGGCCTGTGTACAGCCCTGGCTGGGCTGGGCCTCACACATACCTACCTGGCTCTACCTCCCTAGTGCCGGGATTAAAGGTGAGGGCCACCATGCCTTGTCACAAAGTTATGTTTTTCTAAGCATAATATGTAGAAACTTTATATATGTTAGATTTTGATAAGTTGTTTCTTCTGAGTTGTTTTAGATTTTTATAATTTCAGGGTTCAATTTAGAGGGAGGAAAGGTTACCAAAGGAGGTAAAAGAATATAATTTGTTACTACTGACCCACTAACTTTCCTTACAAACTCTGGAACAATCTCATGGTAAAGCAGCAGGGTGTGAAACTGTCCTGCTCCATGTAGGAACCATTTCTACACAACAGGCACTATGGGCTGGCATCTAGCAGAAACACTAAACTACTGAGTGGTACCAAACATACTGGGTTTTCAACTTTAATGGTGACTCCCATACACTAAGAAAACCCAAGCACTCTTTGTTTAAGAACGAAAAACCCAGCCAGACTGGTGATGGCTTGTCCTTGTAATCCCACCACTTGGAAGCTGAGGCAGGAGGATTGGCCAGAGTTTAAGGTCTGCATAGCAAGACGCTGTGGGAAAGAAAAGAAAATCACGTGTACAACTATTCTCTTAGCTCCACTGATCATCCAGTGTCTGTTGCTAGGTAGGAACACACTTGATAGCGCTAGGCAACAGGCATGATGTGACAAACTCCACCAGACTTCAAAACTTTTTCCACAGAAAAGATAAACAAGATATACTTAGCACCACACCCATTTAAAAGCAAAAGCAGCCAGGAATACGCCCCCACCCCCACCTCCAGCTGCTCAGGAAACACTGTCTTCACAATCAAGATAAAGATCTAGCCTAGAGTGTTCGGCCATTCCTGGCTTCCAGGTTGGCCTGGGCTCCATTCGCCGGTTGCCACCAAACCAGGAGTCCGGACATAGGCTTCGGATAGCTGGCGCACCTCCAAATACCTCGACTATCCTCGCCAGCTCCTGCAACCAAAACGTCCCGGCTACTGAGCATGCTCGGACTTAAGACGAAGAAGCGCGCGGGGGAGGGGGGGGGGGGGCGCTAACTCGGCAGCAATAGCCCCAGAAAGGCAAAAAGGAGAGCAAGAGCGGGCAGGGGGAGGGGATGGAGTATGAACTTGGGCACGCATGCCCAAGTGAAGCACAGGACCAGGCGCAAGACAAAAGCTATTTCAGTTCCTCACACAAAGTTTAGCGAAGCGCGAGAACCTCTGCTACGTCCCCAGAAAGACACGCGCGCGGGCGGGCCGGCGGGCGGGCGACCGCCGGGTGCAGGGGCGGGTCGCCGCGGGCCGGAGTGTAATTCCCACCGATAAGCAAGGATCCTTATCTCGCACACACACAAAGCGGCGGGGGCCCGGCTCGGCCTAGGCCGTCTGCACTGCTCAGCCGGCCCGGGCGCGGTGGCACGGGCCTCGTCGGCTGCGTGGGCGAGCGGGGCCTCCTCGGCACCCAGGCCTCCCTCCCCCGCCGCACGGCGCCCCCGTCCCGTCAGGTCCCGCGCGGGGACCCGCTAGGCCTCCGCCCTCCCGCAGACCGCTTCCGCCGCGCGTGTCCCTCCGCCGGGTCCCGAACGCCCGCCCCGGGGCCCCTCACTCACCTCCTTGCCGCCCGGGCGCGCTCTCCTCACGCCGTCGCTGCGCTGTGCACGCGCCGCAACTTTATTAGCAGCCCGGCCGCGGGACAAGCGCAGGGCGCCCGCTCGTCCGGGACCCGGATGACGAGGGGGCGGTGGGGGTTGGCAGAGGGCCGCTGCGGCCGGCGCATGCGCGCCGGGAGTGGGCCGAGGCCTGGCTTCTTTGGTCCACCGCGGGCCTGCGAATGGCACCGGCGGCAGGCATTGCATTAACGAAACTAACCCGCCTTGTAACCAAACAATTATCCTCGCTATGGACAGCTGGAGACCTTCCTAGACTTATATAAAGCGTTAAAAAGTATCTTCAGCCACAACATCGCCGTTTTCGTTGACTTGTAATATAAATCGGAATAGATAGAGACCTACTTCTGTGCATCAAATACCACACAGCTTACTAGATGCAACCCATACATCACGCCCGAAAGAAAAATCCTCCACAGTTGGAGACAGTGCTGAACCCGGAGCTCAGGAGGACTGTCCATTTCTCAGGACACAATCCCAGTTGTTCAAGGGACGCTGCCCCACATCTGGAAGCTTCAGTAAGTGGAGGCAAGAAAGTGCACACATTGTCCACAGGCTAGCTCCGTCCTAATCCGGCCTGTCGGGCTTCTCTTACCCTCCAAGTTCCCGAAAGAGTCAGCATTCCCAGAAATATAGTATCTGTGGTAGGGCAAACCCAATTTGGACAGCAAGGGAAAGAAAGCTTTTAAATACCTTTTTTAAAAGTGTTCAAAATTGACTGCATCATTTTCTTTCTAAATAAATTGGAACTATTTTTAACCTTTTGCAGTCAATCCCATCCTCTCATCCCAATTCGGTACACTCTAATTCTGACAGTTTCTCAGTACCTTTATTGCCACCTTCCTGGCCTGAGCCGGGGGGGGCGCCGGGGGGGGCGCCTCTCTAGATACACAAATGGGGAGTTTGCATGTTGTTCCAAACTCCCACGGCTGCTTTCTATTTGGAAGAGATGAAATACATGCTGTAAAGATGCCTCATCGAAGCAGCCCATCTCAAGTGGTGATGGAAGAGGGTCAGAGCTGGGCACCTAGAGAGCACTGAGTCCCACCCACCACGGAAAGCTGGAAGGCAGGAGCTGTTGACTGAGGCAGCCAGCCGACCTTCAGCAAGAAAAAATGCGGGAGTGCGGGCTCAGTACCAGCAGATCGCCTGGCTTTTCAAAGAACGTTGGGAGTTTATCTTCTTATAGAAAAAGGAACTCCCACATTTTTTGATCAGCTGCCTTTGCTTCTTTCCCGGCCTCCCTGCCCCCCCCCCCCCCCCCCCCCCCTTCTCTCTTTAGACATTGAGAAGACTCACACTGGTACAAGCCCAAACCAAACAAAGCCCACGGGCCCAATTTAGCCTGCTGGCCATCAGTTTGCAATCTTAGGTCTCCATCTTAAACGTGTCTTTACTACATCATAAACTTTGTGAACGAGGACTTTGTGTGTGTTGACTCTCAGTCATGCTAACTGATTCTGTTGTTAGCTCTAACCCCCCAGCCCTTGGAAGGCATGGATTCTGGAGCCTGGCATGGATTTACAACTCCCAGAAGTACCTATAACCCTACCAAAAGAATGCCCCCCCTTTTTTTTCAGAATTGATGTTTGCAGAGGGCTTTTTTTGAATATTGTCTGTTTCAGCGCCACCCCTCACTTCAAACAACTATTAAAAATCCTTCCTCAGACAAATTGTGTGCATCTTTGTAAGGACACTTTGTGAGTACTGGGGTCCAGTCCAGAATCATGAATCTAACCTTAAAACCAACTGTTCTCCTTCCTCAACCGTGCATCTGCACACTGAGCCAATCAACTTGAGACTCCAGGCTTTGCGCACTCAGGCCAGGCCTTGAGCTGCAAGAGATGGTAGCACGTTAAGGAGCAGCGGAGACCTTAGCAGCCAGTAGAACTCCTGCAGAGAACTGAGAAGTAACCTAAACTTCACAGGGTGTAGGAATCAGAAGGCCCCCGTCAGGATGGCCGCCAGGCTTGCCAGGGGCATAAGGAAGTCTTGCTTTGGGTAATCAGCTGAATCTAAGAACAAACACAGGACAGGTGATCTGAGCAGATGACATCTGCAGTGGGACAACCAACATTTGTAAAAAATAAAAATAAAAATAAAAGAAGGGGCGGGGTTTGAGGGTAGACTGTCACCTGATCAAGAAGATCATTGCTTGATTTTTTTCCTTACTGGTAGAGAAATCTATTTCTGGATCATTAAGGCCTGCAGTTGTCAACCAGGAGTGACAGCCCCTCTAGCAGTTTGAAGACTCTCTCTCTGCTGCCGCAGGCAGGATGGCCATGAGGACCTAGCAGGTAGATGTAATCATAGCAGATAATGTAAACAGCCTAGAGCAGGGGATCTCAACCTTCCTAGGTCTGCAACCCTTTAATATCTGCTCCTCATAATGTGGTGGCCCTCCAGCCATCACATTGCTACTTCAGGACAGGAATTTTTAGATTGTTATGAATTGTATATACCTGTGTTTTCTGACAGGCATAGACAAACCCTGTGAAAGGGTCATTCAACCCCGCAACGGGATCCTGACCCACAGGTTGAGATCCACTGCCCTAAATGTATATAGTGACCTCCTTTCAGTAAGAATTACCCAGCCTCCATGTTAAAGTGCAGAGGCAAAAAGCCTCAAACACCAAATGGTTTGCACTTGATTAAATTCATTTTAGGAAGAAATTGGACATTTCAAGTGACTGATTAAATTAGTCATTTGATAAATAGAATTAGGCTAAAGGGCTTATCCATGTCCTACCCCCACCTTCAATTTTTCCTGACCCAAGAAGTAAGAACTTTCAGGAAAATTGGGAAAATATATAGAGCATATTCTCTGAAGTTTTATTTTTAAATAAAAAATCATTGAAGTGAGCTGTGGTTTGGTTGAAAATTATAAAATATTTCAAGTCCACTTTTTCCTGACATCATATCTTCATAGCCCCCCACCCCCAGAGACATCTCCCTTCCTCAAACAGTTCTGGAAAGTGAGCACCAAGGAAGAAGTGTCCAAGTTTATAAGCATTCTCCAGACAGCATTCTTTTTTTTTTTTTTGCTTGTTTTTTTATTAATTTATGCCTATCACATCTCAATTGTTAGCCCATCCCTTGTATCCTCCCATTCCCCCCTTCCTCCCGCTTCCCCCCTACTCCCTTCCCCTATGTCTGTAACTGAGGGAGACCTCCTCCCCCTGTATATGCTCATAGGATATCAAGTCTCTTCTTGGTGACCTGTTATCCTTCCTCTGAGTGCCACCAGGCCTCCCTATCAAGGGGGCATGGTCAGAAATGGGGCACCAGAGTTTGTATGAAAGTCAGACCTCACTCACCACTCAACGGTGGAGAATGTCCTGTCCATCGGCTAGGTCTGGGTAGGGGGTTCAAAGTTTACTGCCTATATTTTCCTTGGCTGGTGCCATAGTTTGAACAGGAAGGACCCCAGGACCCAGATCCGCCTGTCATAACGTTCTTCTTGCAGGTTTCCCAGACCCTCTGGATCCTTCTATTTCCCCATTCTCCCATGCTTCTCTCACCCAAAGTCCCAATAGGATGTCCTCCCCTCTGACCCACTTTCCTGGTAAGTAAAGTCTTTCATGGAACATGCCCCTTGGGCTAGTGTCTCGATAGTGAGTATATACCTCAGCAGAGGAATATCAAATGGCTGAGAGACACTTAAAGAAATGCTCGGCCTCTTTAGTCATCAGAGAAATGCAAATCAAAACGACACTAAGATTCCATCTTACACCCATCAGAACGGTTAAGATCAAAAACTCAAGTGACATCACATGTTGGCGAGGATGGGGAGAGAGAGGAACACTCCTTCATTGCTGGTGGGAATGCAAACTAATACAACTTTGGAAATCTATCTGGCACTTTCTCAGAAAAATGGGAATAGGGCTTCCTCAAGACCCAGCTATTCCACTCCTTGGAACATACCCAGAAAAATGGTCTACCACACAACAGGGACATATGCTCAACCATGTTCATAGCTGCCTTATTCATAATAGCCAGAACATGGAAACAGCCTAAATGTCCCTCAGTAGAAGAATGGATAAAGAAACTGTGGCACATTTACACTATGGAATACTATTCAGTTATTAAAAACAAGGAATTCCTGAAATTTGTGGGAAAATGGATTAAACTAGAAATTATCATAATGAGTGAGTTCACCCAGAAGCAAAAAGAGACAAATGGTATATATTCACAGACAGCATTCTTAGGTAGAGTAAAAATCCATTTCAAACCCTGAGAGTTCTCTGTATATTCTTCCACTGGGAGACCACCCCCAGCTTCTATCTTTAGAACCAGAAACAGTGTAGAAAGTATGGTTAAGCCAAGCAGAGTTTCAAAACCAGTGAGGGGCCAAGGAAACAACAAGTGAGGACACATTCCACAGGCCAGGGAGAGGAGAGCATCTACAGCAGAAGTTTTGTGTTTGTCTTTCAGGAGAATAAGCCATGGTTGGAGAGGTGACCAAGCTGTTAAGAGAACAAACTGCTCTTCCAGAGGACAGAAGTTAGATGCCAGAACCCATGTGGAGTGAATCACAACCACCCATAACTGCAGCTCCAGGGGAACTGACGCCCCCTTTTGGTCTCTGTAGGCAATTGCACTTACACGCGCACTCCCAGAGGAGATTGCAAATATGCATATACATAATTAAATATAAAAATAATCTTTAAAAAGACAGAGAATAAATGAAAGGGCCACACCAATTGGAGATTACACTAATGTGACTTTTGTAGAATACTTGAAAGTGTTTCCCAGGAAAATTCTGGTGTTCTGGTGCGGAAGGCTTCCACACTAATCAGTAAGCCAGGTGTAGCAGGACACACTTGCAATCCCAGCACTGGCTAGGCAGACATGAGAGGATAGTGAGTTCAAGGCCAGCCTGGACTACATAGTAAGCCCTTATTTCAAAAATCAAAAAGAACATATAGATGAGACTATTTTCATAACTTAAAAGCTGAAACAATAGCACAGAATAAGAGGAGGAGGAGGAAGAAGAAAACTAAGAAAATGACAGCTGTGTCCCCTCAAAGCCCAGGAAACCACAGCCTCTTTGAAGCCTCAAGAATGACAGCAGAGAATTCATGAGCCGCCACAATTATTGAGCACACTCTTTGTGTGTACCTCTGCACAAGTTTTCTAAAGAAAAAGTCCGTGGCTTTCCCCAGATTCCCAAAAGGCCTCCTGACTTCCACATACCTAGAGACACTTAAAACAGCAGTTGCTTTACACACGGTAAACAACTAGTAAACAACTAGTATGTCTATGTTACGCTATGTGCTCTCTTCTTTTTCACATCAGCATAATTAGGAGACTCCTCTCTGGGGAAGGCAAGAACCTGGCTCGCCTGTCTCCAGCCATCTGCTACATTAAAGAAGACTTCCTATGGCTGGAATCCAAAACACAAAATTAAAAGGGTTGCTTGCACCCAGAGTCATAAAACAAAGAGGCTGTCCACAGCAGGCCTTGGGATGGCCATTCATCTCTTTCTGGTTTAAGCGGCATCTGTTCTCTCCTGCTGGTGAGCACCCCCACCCCCACCCCCACCCCCACCCCCACCCCGAGTTAACTCCACTAACTCCCAAGGCTCTGCTTTCTCAGTTTACATCCTCAGAGACTCCATCTCAGGAGTCAAACCACATGTGCACCTCACTTCAAATCCAGAACAGCAGGTGACAATCTGGGAGTGTGATGGAATTGCAGAGAGGGAGGAAAGAGACAGAAAAAAAAAAAAATTCATGTCTCCAGGAAGGCCTTTGGCTGTGTGCAGTATTGATAACAAGAGCTCTGAAGCCAGAATGCTTGGTTTGAAAGAGGGCCGGCTAACTGCTGCCTGTGTGACTGTAACCAGGTTTCTTAGCCAACTTCTACTTGAGTATCCACACAGTAGAATTATCCTGAGGAGTAAATACCCAGAGCCTTCCAGGCCCTCAGAATAGCTCCTGACACATAGCAAATGCTAAATGCTGTTTGTTTTCAAAGTAGCCACTTCCTGCTGATATGCCAGAAATCAAATGTATTCATTTTATAGGATAATAAATTTCCTTGACACTGTAATAGGTAATCTCATTCATCTGAAGGGTCTTTGATAGCATCTGCGTGCACCTCCCACACACATACACACACACAGAAAGGGTCCGGGTAGGGTAATGCAAGTACGTATTCAAGTCCTCTACCAATAACCTATACAATTCCTAAGTTAGTGTCCAATTTGAATGAGGCTAATGACCTCTGGACACTTGACTCCACCTTCCCCTCACAGGGTTACTTGCTGCCCTCTTACCTCCTGGTGCTCTTTCTCCTGCCCCCAGTGTGATGCCATTCTCTTCCTACTTTAACCACAGTGCATCCTGCCTATCCAAGAGGTGGGGCCCACAACCCGGGAGTCAGCCATCTGGGTCATTGTGATGAGCTCACATATGGACAGTAAGCTAACGGACACATATCATCTCTTAGCTGGATGAGAGATGTCAGGATGTCAAGAGAAAAAAAAAATGTCTTCCCTCCCACAGTTAGTGCTGGCTCTGAGGCTAGCAGGGACCATCTTGACACCACATGGAAGAAATCTGTTTGGAAACAGAGCCAGCAGACAGAC
>OU015746.1:86238971-86256383 GCA_907169655.1 Acomys percivali | reverse complement strand
GAGAGAGAGAGAGAGAGAGAGAGAGAGAGAGAGAGGGAGGGAGAAATCCTCCCAAATTTACAATTTCATAATTTTTTAGTAAATTCATACTCATTGAAAACTTTAAATCACGGGGGAAAAAGGAAAGATTTGTATTCCTATGAATAAAAAAATAGCTATGGTTAACACTGAACAGGCACGCCCCCTTCCTACCTCATATATTTCATGAAACAACACAGGAAACGTACAACTCGATTACAATTACTGACATTATCATCTTTCTTTTGTTTTTTTTGATTAAGAAGCTACAGCACAAACCATTAAGAAACTTCCAGTGTCACGACATTTCTATCTATGGCTACAGGTTCAGAGCTCCACAGGGTGTTTTTGGCCTTGCCTTAAAAGGCATCTTTTTGGGGCTGGAGCAATTTCTCAGTGGTTAAGAGCACTTGCTGCTGTTCCAGAGGACTTGAGTTCGGCCAAGTCTCACAACCTCCTATAAGAGTACCAAGGGACCTGATGCCTCTCCTGTCTCTTGACCCATTTCTTTCCCGGTCTTACTTTCTCTTCCTTCTCTGGGAGGACAGATTGGTTCTTAGAAATCTTCTCTTGGCACCTGGCATTCTAGGAAGTGTGTAAAAAGGAAAAGAAGGACTGTGTGTAGGGGAGTGAGGGGTTGCAGGACCATTTCACAGGCACAGAAATGGGAGTGCGACGAAGCCAGTTCTCAGGCTTATCCAGGTCATCAGCAATGGAGTGAGAATTCATGCCCCACTAGGCCTAATCACTGCACAGCACATCCTACCCTCTTGGCTCAATGAAAATGCTGAACCATACTCAACTTTACACTCCAGCAAAGAGGGTGCTTATGCATCATATGAGAAATGTTAAGGAGTCACAATTCTCTGCAAACCGAGCTGGGAAAATAATAGGTTACTAAGCAAAAGAACAAATAAATAAATGTGTTAATACACATAATTGCAATTTGTAATCAGAATCCATGTCATTTGATGGCGGCAAAGTCATACAAAGCAAGCAGGCCATAACTCTTTACTAACAGTCAGGCAAGGAGCAAGGCTTAAATGCCATAAGTGAATGGAGTCTGTGTTCCGACATGTTTACCTGGAAGTTTAGTGAAACCTGCTGATTCTCTGCTCAGTGGCTAATGCTTCTGTGGGTGTGTCACTGACAACAGGAGGGCGTTGCTATCATGCCACATTAGAGGCGATTTGGATTGATGAATCAAACCAGGGAAACTACTCAGAGTCAAGCCTGGCTTCTTGACTCACGCCACGGCGGTGGAATGTCTCCAGAGCAAAGAGGAGCCACCTGTGGGCCGCAGCCTGGCTATGGTCTGTGAGGCCTCCACAGGCCGGACCTCACAAAGCACTTTGGGCCTCCGTGCTTAAACACTGAAGTCCAGGGCTTTGAGAAACAAAGTAAGAAGGTCACAAAATGTCTCGCTATGATGTGCCGTGCCGGAGCAGAAGGAGCCTCCCGCCGGGTTATTTTTGTCAGAACCAAGAACATGTGTGAATTCAGAGGATCAATGTGGCCCTGGCTCTGATCACCTGATGTCAGGACAATAGCCAGATTCTGCTTCAGGACGGCAGGGAACTGTTTCTCACAAATCATGAAATGCGTCTTTTACTTGCTTATGAGTGCTGAGTGAGATTCTTCTCTGCTCTATGGTATTGTAACTTCCTTTCTGATTCACTTATTCCCTCTAAAAACATTTGCTAATTGCCATTATGGGCTGGACACTTGGGCCGGCTTAGAGAACAACACATTAAGGGACCCCGTTAGCACAGACTACGACAAAAGACAGACACAAATCATTCTACATCTAGTCTGCTGAGACACCCCCAAAACCCTGCATATTATTCAGATCATCTTTGGCTGTACAGTACTTTTCAAATATAGAATTTACCCCTTCTCTCTACTCATCTCCTCTTAACTGAGACAACAGATAGACAAACTGGAGTAACAGAAAGCATGTGTGCACCCCCCACATCCATACTCATCCACCCCCACCCCCATACCCACCCCCCACCCCTACACACACACCCTCCCCACATTTATTGACTCCCTGAATACTTAGCATGTGAGAGAATTGGTATCACTGACAGGCAAGCAAGCTACACGTTCATGATGACGTGATGACCCCAGCAGTGCTGGACCCACAAGGTCACCATGAGCCATTTCATTAGGAAGCGGATACTCTCCAGCTGTACAAACAGAGAGAGACAGCAGTTCCTGGACTCAGACTGGCATGCTGAGTGGCTCCTGCACGCTACATTTAGAAACTCGTAGAAGCTTTAAGACAGCATCAATAACCATCCCTTGTATTTACCGTAGACTGTTTTTACTCCTTAAGGCTGAAGAGAGAAAGGTGAACGTGAGCTCCTGGTGGCCAATGGAGTACAGCACAAGGCTGTCCAGGAGTGTGGTGTGACCATGACGTCATTCTGGCTGACACTGCCACCAGGGTTCTAGGACAACAACAGCCCCCAGAATGGCCTTCCGGTTCATTGATTCCCCATAATTTTCAGAAGTTACAACTCTCAAGGGAAACTCCAAAGCCCATTACCACCAAAAAAATGAAGCTGTTTGGTAAGAAGGTCATGACCAGGCCTCTCAAGAAAGAAGCAGCTTCTGCCACCCTCCATCATCTTGCAATTTGGCAGACAGAGCACATCGTAGTCACTTGAGCAGCTGTGGCCACAACTGCTTCTACTTCCATCATGCGGCTCAAGCCAACCACTGATGCAGAAAAGAAGTGGTTCAGCTCACTTTGCTGATGAGGTCGCTGTGAGCATGGCAGACACCAGGGGCTCCATGAACCCCACCACTGCCAGACCAGCAAAGTCAGAGCCAGGAAATCGCTTTCCCCACACAAGGCATACACTGACCTGCAATCATCTACACACTGGCCATGCTTTTATTCATACTTTATTACATGGCACTGTGATGGCAGGTGCCAGATACAATGACAAGGAACACTAGACACATTGACCAAATAGCTGTGCTGTATAAAAAGGAGCCTGAGATAATGAAGCTCAGAGCCAGCGGGTGGGTAGGCTCATCTGACCCAGGGGGAAGGGCTGAAACAAATGAGAGTAGATTGAGTGGCAAAGGAATGAGCCTTGTAAGTAGGATGTGGACAAAGATCCAAGCAACACAAGCCATCTTGGCGGTGACCGTGAGAAAGCAAAGGAAGTCCAAGGTGTATGGCAGAGAGGACACAGAGCAAGGGAGGTTGCAGTCGGGGCTTGGGGCCATCAGAGGGTTTCGGAATTGTCCCAACTGAACCAAACATCAGCAGCGGTCATCAAATTCTTCTGGGCCTTAGGTAGTTACTTTTACAATGAGAAGGAGGCACCAGAGAAAGCAGTCACAGAGAGGGTAGTGGTAGGAAGATAGGGTTACTAACAAACAAGCCACCATCCAACCTCTTGGAGCAATGCCACCATCTTACCTGTGCCTTCTACTCAGGGCCATCTCAAGACCCTTCTGTCACCTATCGATCACCTAGTGGGCTCTTCCTGAAGCCTTGCAAAGTTCCTCCATTGTGCTGTGGCCCCTGCTCACACACCCGCTGATGGGCACACCATGAAGGGAAGGCAGGTGGAGGGATGCCTCAGGGGAGGCCTGGGGGATGTTTCCAGTCTTCTGAGAGAATGACCTTAAAGGAAAAGTCCAGAAGGAACATCTCCAAAGTTCACAGTAAAACAACATCTGTGCGCAGAATGAGGGCTGTTCGAGTTAATTACAAATGATAAACAGTAAGACTTAACCGAGGCCCACTCCCACACACTTTGTTCCTACTGACTTAACACACCGATTTGTTCACTTGCTCCTTATTTCAATTATAGGGTCTTTAGTTCTTGAACTCAGGTCAATGTTTCAATAAGGCTGGTGCCCAGGTAAGTTTTCCCTTGGTGTCTTGTCTGTGAAGGGATCCACAGTGCCCTAAAGGAAGGTCCCTGAGTATGACTCAGGAAGGTTCCTGGGTGAGGAGTCAGCCCATCCAAGATGAGGCTGGGATAACTGTTTCCCTTAGGAACCTGTGACCGGGAGGGAAATCCCAGAGTCTGATGTAACTGACAAGAATGAGAAAGGGCTCCTACCTGACAAGGCTGCATGAGCAAAAGGAAGGCAGAAAACATACCCTATCGCCCGATCCTTCCTCTGGCAGGGACCTGGGATTGCACCCAGGACGAAGGCAGGATATTCTCTCACCTTCTAGCATGGAGAAAGGATTAGGTATCCACCTACCTGCCACTGGGAGCCACCTACCTCCACTGGTCCTCCCACAGTGGAGACCTGATAGGACACACCAAGCTAGGTACACTTTTACATATGTAAATGCTCTGACTGAGAGCCATTGCTTTCAGAGTTTAGGATCTCTTAAAAAGGGAAATTTTTCATTTTATTTTACCTTCGTGAATTCTCCACTCAGCCTGACTCAGTCCTGCTTGATCATCTCAGTGTCTACACACGCAGACCAGGCACACAGTAGCCCATGCATCACCCACCAACAGCGGAAGTGACTGACTAGGAAATGTCTTCAGGGGTGAGAAGGAAGTCTGCTTAGGAGAAAGTTTCCTTATTTTGAAGTGGAACTCACTACTAGAAGCTTCCTGCCCTTGCATCCAGCTGAGCCTCCATCTCTGTTCAGCTCCTCAGATCAAAAATCTGTCTGTAGCTATTGCTACTACTGGGAGGTCAGAGATGAGGAAGTGAGGAGAAGGGGATGGAGCCAGGGCTGGCCAGTGGGGGACACTGCTCCTCTTCCTGGAACCTGAGGGTCCTGAGAGATTCTTTCTCATTCCCTTCCCAGGTCCGAGGCCTGGGGAATCTGTCAAGAGAAGCTTTTGGTTTGATTCAAGACAAAACAAAATGGCAGAGTGATGGATGCATCAAGCCCAGGAGGAGTGAGAGAAGGGAAGTGAGGCCTGCGTGCAAAGAGTACAAGGAGTGCAAGGAGCCCTGAGGAACCCTGAGGAGGATGCTTTCTGACAGCCAGGAGTGCAGGGCATGTGGGAATGGCATGGGGGGTGGTGGGCTTCAGAGTCACTGCCTGGGAAGGACTTGGGGTCTGTGAGAGTGACAGAGGCTTGGCCTGTGTGGTGGAGAAGGGAGCTCAATGCTTTGAGTCAACATTCTTTGCGTTGAAGAGGGAAAAAGTGTGGGAGTCTGAGCTGTGTGCAGCAGCCTGGGTTTCCTGAGGAAGGAAGGAAGCCAGAGAGTCTGGACAAAATATGCACCGTCTTGACCCAGACAGTCCAGAAGCTTAGACCCCCGACCAGGGAGAATGACAAAGATGAACCAGACTGCCCACTGTACACTTTTATTGAGCCTGTGCAGGCTCTCATCATAACTGTCATTGTTTCTTAACTAGCAGGTACATGAGTCAACCCCACACTGTTTCTTTATTACCCAGGACTGACTAGTTAGTAGAGAAAGGGGCAGAGCCCCATGAAAAATCCTTTAACATGCTGTGTATGTACATATACATACATGCATGGGTAGTAGTGTTGATGGTCATGTGTGGTCCTTTTCTCTTCTTCATCATCCCTCCTTCTTACCTGTATCCTCATCTCTCCATCTTCCCTGCTGCCCCACAGCCAGCATCAGCAGCTGTCTGGAAGGTCCACAACATCTTCACCATCCCTCCTTGACCTTTTGAACATGTCTCCCACTGAAAGCAATCTGATCTTCTCTCAACCTCATCAGCTCCCAGGTTCACACCCTTCAAATCGCCTCCTACAGCTGTTAGAAGAAGGAGCAGCCATTAGGTCATGGCCTCCACTTCTGCCCCTCGGTTCTGCTTCCCTCCTCTGCCTTCTGGGCCCCTCCACACTGGATTCCTCTTTGACCCTTCCATCCTGTGGTTTCCCTCTCTCTTCCTCCTAGATCACATGTTCCCCACTCGTGTGCTCTTCCTGACTTCCCATGCTAGAGCATCTCCTTCAGTCTCCTTCCCATGGAGCCTATTCATCTGCAGAGAACATATCAGTTGGCTGGAAAGTGGCTTCCCTCCTTATGTATTCCTGGAAGCTAGCCTGGGGTCCAGTCTCCAGCAGGTAAACTACTTACTGGTTCATTTATCTAACAAGAATTTGATAGAGTGGCTACTACAGTGTGCCAGACACTGGCCAAGAGCTGCCTATTTCACAGCAGAGTTCAGATTCCTGTCTTCAAGGAGCTTGCAATATGGTGAAATACAAAGGCACGTGTTTGATGAAGGTTGTGAACTAGAGTTATCTGAGAGGAGGGACACTCAACTGAGGAAATGCCTTCATGAGATCTGGCTGTAGGCAAAGCTTGTAGGGCATTTTTAAAATTAGTGATTGATGAGGGAGGACCCAGCCCATAGTGGGTGGTGCCACCCCAGGCAGGTGGTGGAGCAAGCCATGAGGAGCAAGCCATAAGGGAATGCCATAAGCAGCAGAGAGCCTACGCAGAACCTCTGGAATGACATTGTTCACACACGTGTGCATTGGCCACAAGACTGGGAGCTCCCTGAGTCCAGGGCACAGTTCAGATTTCCCTTTGTTCCCTGTATCAAATGCCATCAGGTCAAGGTGTGCTAGTTCTAAGTGTCCATAAAGTGGGCTCTGAGTCCAACCAGCCAGGCAATATTTGCTGCTTACGGTATTCCCTCGCCCCCCTTCTCCCCTCTTCCCCCTCCTCTGCCTCCCCTCCTCCACCGCTCCGCCCCACCTTGTCAACCACCAATCTAACACTGGGCCTGGCACAGAGCAGGTGATCCATAAATGTATCTGGAATGAGATGAAGAATCTCCTGTCACAGAGCACCCCAGAGCCATTCTGGGACTTTTCCTAGGGGACAGGTCAGGAGGGAACAGACAGTTCTGGGTCTCCACTAATGATCCTGAGCCTTGAGCACGGAGTGTGAGCAGAAACTGAATGCTGAGAGCGGGAACTCAGAGCCCACTCCTTCCTGGAAGCTCCGTTCTCCGAGCAGGCCCCCTGACCCTAAGAGAACCTCCCCTTGCCTGATGTGTGTCTGAAGACCACAACTGTCCACCTCTCCCTGCCCGGCAGCTGTGAAGTTGAGACCAAGGATGGGTCTCCATGGTGACAGTCTCTCCAGCCCCACCTCTCCCGGAGGAACACGCATCACTGGCCCAGGTTTCCATGAGGTGCTAGCCAGACTGCCCTTACTCTTAACTGCATGGTCTATAAAGGGTTCTGAACACAGGCAGCGCACTCCCACATCAGTCTCTCTCCTAAAATGTTTGTCTCTGGATGACAGCCATAGTCCTTGTCACTTCCTATCACTTGCTTCCTGGCAGTCCACCAAGCCCTGAGCCCAAGACCAGAAACCAGCTCAGGGGCACCTGAAAGCTTCTAAAGAAGCCACAAGACAAGCAGCCAATACAGGACTTTTAGCTTGAATTTGAATGTGTTATTGAGTATTTTGTTATTACCCTCATGTTGGTGAGCTAACTGGGGCTGAGAGCAATAGCATGAGGTGTCACTATGTAGCCCAGGCTTCCCACAAACTGCAGATTCTGCTGTCCTCACATCTGGAGTAGTTGGGACTATACGGGTGGACCACCACACCATGATCAAAGTCACATATTTCAGTGATTTTTTTGAGTCTATTGTCAGAATCCAAACCCCAGATTTTATTGACTCACTATGTGGCTACAGGCTCTGAGAATTGTGCAGAGGACTTGGCTTTTTAGATGATAAAAATGTTAGCTTGAATTTATGGAAAAGAAAATAACTCTGATTGCCCAAGTAGATACCCTGTGAAGCATTCCTGCTGCTCTGGCACAGGATGTGTGCTGGGCAAAGGCTACACAGAGCTTCAGTTTCCTTCCTTCCTTCGTCTTTTTATTATCCTGTCTGAAAAAAAAAATATGCAGTGAACATCCTCTGCACAGCCCTGGCCAGGTGTTTGGCAGTGACCGTTAATCAGCAGGTGGGGGTCCCAGCTCTCAGGAAGGCTGCACTCCTGCGTGATACTGGGAGAGAGGATCACGCCAAATGGCTTACTGCTATTTCTTTTACCAGGAAGGAAAACAACTCCTTACAGTGGGAAAAAAAATGGCACCTCTTCCTCATAACGTATGCTCACTATTGACAAGGATGCAAATAATTCTAGAATCCAGAGAACAATTGTGATAGCTTTTTCTGTAGGATGGCTTTCTAAATATGCAAGGGTGTGTCACGTGATACCCTGTGAATCTTCTCTATGTCAGAAGCAGAGAGAGAGAGAGAGAGAGAGAGAGAGAGAGAGAGAGAGAGAGAGACAGACAGACAGACAGACAGACAGAGGCAGAGAGACAGACAGAGACAGAGACAGAGAGACAGAGACAGAGGCAAAGACAGTGACAGAGAGACACAGACACCACAGACAGAGTGGACTTGCCAGTGGTTAGCACCTTCCTCCAGAAACAGCTTTGCAGCTTGCAGTGGATGGAAGGTTAGTCAGAATTAAGAAATCCACAGTTCCCCCACTTCCCATGGGCCCAGGTGACCAGGTGACTCAGATGCTTCTGTGGCTTCATGGTTCTGCAGCTGCAGCCCGTCAGTCAGTGAGAGCCAGCTGCTGTGATGGAGAACTCTGAACCCCGTCAAAGGTCACATACTGCCTCCTGTACTCACCCCAAAATGATGTCATGAAGAAGTGGTGCCTCTGGCGGGGTGGGGCTTAGGTCATGGGACTCTGCCATCAGAGTCTGGATTAGTGGCCATGAGTTTGGACTGTGGTTCAAGAGTATTTCTGTCCCCCCCCCACCACACACACACACACACACACACACACACACACACACACACACACACAAAGAGAGAGAGAGAGAGAGAGAGAGAGAGAGAGAGAGAGAGAGAGAGAGAGAGAGAGAGAGAGAGAGAAAGCATAAAAGCTTCTCTAGGAAGCCGAGGATTGGGGGAGGGGGTAATTGAAGACCTCATGTTCAGAGTTCCCAGCTTGGGTGAGGGGTGGGCTCCTGTGGAAGGCCCTCTTCCTCTGTTGGCTCAGACCCAGATCCTTTCACAAAGGGGAGCCAGGCTTGGCCCAGAGCTCCATGGGAAGAGACAGGCAGGGGGCTGGTCCTGCATCCAGATGCCTGACTCATTGCACTCTGTTCAGAACTCATATGTCACTGAGCAATGCAGAACATGCCAGCACTCAGCGTTGTAGTCCTCATCAGAAACGGACCCTTTGGCTGATTGTGCCTCTAGTCCTGGCAAAGCACGCCTACTACCCCCACCCCGCCGACGATTCCCTTACAGAGCATAAGCCAGCCCCTGTCTGTCCGTCCTGCAGGCTGTGTACATGCCACACAGCTCCGGGCCTCAGGTTTATTTGCTCTGTTTTGTTCATGTGTTTGTCCTTAATCGTTCTTCCTGGTTTTCAATTTTAAAATTCTAAATTAGGCCATACACAGGAGGATCTCTCTGAGTTCAAGGCCAGCCTGGTCTACAGAGCGAGCTTGAGGACAGTCATTGCTACAGGGAGAAACCTTATCTCAAAAAACTAACAAAACAAAACAAGCCCCCTACCCCTTTGAATTAAAATATGTTTATCAGAAGTCAAGTATCGTGGGGACAGACAGTATAGAGAGGGCAGGAGCCCCGCTGAATCCCATCAGCCCTCGACCTGGGTGGCAGCAATGAATAGTTCATGTCTATCCATGCAGATCATGCCTCCGTAAATTCATACCCCCCTAAATTCATTCCATGTAACACTTTGAAGCCTTCTTTCTCTTCCACCAGGGACTCTACATGAGCCCACCTCAGTGGGACGTTAAGCAGTTCCAACCAGGTGCTTCTGCCTCGTCTTGTCCTGTGTTGCTATTCTAGAGCTGCCATGGTGAGCACGCGTGCTTCTGTGCGGGTCTGGATGAGCTCCTGGGCTGTCTCCAGCCCTCCCTGTCACTACTGGCATGATAGGAACAACAAGCTTGAACCTGTGCCTCTGTGCAAGCACATGCATGCTCCCACAGGACAGAGGGGAGACGTGAGTTAAAGGATGGGTGCATCTTTAGTTTGGAGAAATCCTGCCAAATTCTGTAAAAAGGTTACACCAGTTTTCACTCCTACTGGCAGAAGCTGTGCACTGGTGTGGATTCAGCTATTGCTAAAAGGCATCTTTAGACACGGAGAAAACACCATTCTGCGTGGTATGGATTCCTGCATTACTAGACATCTTCCAGCACTGACCAGAATGTCCTACAAAAATCTATGGGCAGGGGTGGAGGGGAAGGAGACAATCTAATGATATTTTTCTGAGAACCCTCAAGAGACAGGCAGAGACAGGACAGAGGCTTGACATACCAGGTGCCTCCCCACTGGTCCAGTATGAGATCTGCAAAGCAGTTCAGACCCTTCCTGCAGCTTGGATTCCCAGGCAATTATTTTCAAAATGCATGAACATCTTGGTTGGCTTTAGGGAGCTGCCTCTGACCCACTGCGCAGAACCTGAACTGCTCTTGGCCCTAGGTTTGGAAGTGCCAGCTCTTCTTTCTCGTTACTGCTTTCAATTAAGGCCTTGTTTAGAACTCAATGCTAACAGGAGAACCCCTTCTTGGGACTCAGTTACACTAAGGTTGGGGCTCTGGTTTCGTCTGTCCGTCCGTCCGTCTGTCTGTCTGTCTGTCTGTCTGTCTTTCCTTCCCCCCTCCCCAACCCCTGTTCTTTAGGTTCTGTAAGGTGAACAATTGAAAACATCAATCCAGTCCCAGTCTGTGGATCCAGAACAGAAAGGGTGCACACCTACAGTGACTTGCCATGGCATACCAGCCTGTTATTCTACTACAATAAAACGCCTGAGACGGGTTACTGTGGGAAAAAAAAAAGGTTGTGTCCTAGTTTGCATTTGTTGCTGTGATAAAAGAGACCTATACAAACTTCAGGGAGGAAAGAGTTTAGTTTGTCTTACAGGTTAGAGTCTGTCTGTCATTGAGGAAAACCGGGGTAGGAACTTGAAGCTGAGCCATGGAAGTAACACTGCTTACTGGCTTTGTCCTCTGGGTTGCTCAGCCACTTTTCCTGTGCAGCCAGGCTCACTACCTAGGGATGGCACTGCCCAAAGTGGGCTGGGCCCTCTTACCCCCTTGTCAATTAGCAATTAAGAAAATGCCTCACAGACAAGGTCACAGACCAGTCTGATGTGGGCAATCCATTATTTGACGTTTCCTCTTCCTAGGTGACTCTAGGTTTATGTGATGTTGAGAGCTGACAGTTTATATCATAATTCTGAACAGACAGGAGAACAGAGATGCCCTCAGATGAGGGCCTCATGGCAGAAGACACCACAGTGGTGGGAGCCAATGTGGAAGGAAGAGGTCACATGTCCAAACAGGAAGTCCCAGACCAGGTCAGAGAGCTGGCTCACTCTCCCAACAGCTAAAGACCTCAGGTGTCTTGTGAGAGCTAAACTAATTCCTTGTGAGGACAGCTCCTCCATTACCCTAAGTGCCTGTTGCAAGCCTTGCCTCTTAAAGGCCAGCCACCACCCACATCACCACACTTGAGACTAACTTTCTAACAGATCTTTGACAAGTATGTTTGAACCACAGCAGAAAGTGAGACACCCTCCAACCCTAGAAAGCCTGAAAGCTCTTGAAAACAGGCAGTGTGGGGAAACACTGATGAGGAGGCTCTCCTGGTCTGTGGGAACCCCACTGTCTAACGGGCACACACAGGTGGGACAAAGGGAAGAGAACTTGCCAGAGCTAAAGCTTATCAAAGGCCTACCACATGCTAACCAAGGCAGCTCTTCACGTGATTTCTCCAGGAAACTGTGTCAGGGACAAACTTTCTCCTTGTTTTACAAGTGGAGAAACTGAGGCACAAAGAAGATCAGTGACTCTCCCAAGTAATACTTTTAGAGGTGATTTGTTTCAATTGAAACAAGTGAATGGCAAAAGCCCAAAAGAGGAAAAGGAGGAAAGCAGTGGGGACTGGAGTTTGTGCAGTTAACTGGACACTTCTTAACCCCATTTAAAAGGCTTCTTGTGAGTCCCCACCTGGCTTACATGTGACTTCATCTTAGTGAACTCTCCATCTGCCATAAACAGACCCAGAGTGCCAAGGACTCATTTCTCAGTATTGCCTTTTATGTGTATTTTTCAAATTTGGACCTGGTGGTCCAGGTCTGTAATCCCAGTACTTGGAAGGCCAAGACAGGAAGATTGTGAGTTCAAGGCCAGCCTGGGCTGGACAGCGAGACCTGAAAAAACAAAACAAGGCTAAACTCAGCAAAACTAAGCAAAAGCCCTCTGCCAGTAGGCAGGAAAACTTCCCAGGGTGTCTGCTATTTCCTGGCTGGCTGCAGTGGGTCACTGAGAAGGGCCCATCCGGCCATCATAAGGGCAAGCCAGCAGGCAGAGAGGGTGAGCAGGCTAAGCCACGCCAGTCACCATTCTAGAGAGGCAAGGGTGCTCCCCGGAACTGGATGCATTCTCCCATGCAGCAACTGACCTAGGCTAGTCCTTCCTCTCCCAGCAGAGCCTCAACTGCTCTAGTGAGAAAGCAAAAGAGCTAATGACGGTGCTGCTGTCTGTGGTCTCTTCCTGTTTCCAAGCAGTCTGCTTAGTGTCAGGGAAGTGCCCACCCTCCATCCCCAACTCCACACTGTGCAAGCTGCCTTGCCTCTCATTTTCCTACAATAGAACACTTTGATGTGACAGCATCTTCATTTATCTTTCTCCGTGTGTTCTTGAAGTCATACATTTGTTTAATTATCTCTGTCTTTGATCAAAGTCTCTAGAAGTCTCTAGACTTCCTTAGACCTGAATCTAGTGATAGAACAAATGCAACTAGGAAGAGGGCAGATGCCCTCCCCAAAACCACCCCTCCCCAAAACCTCAACCGCCCACTGGCTCCTAGGGCATAGAAATCCCGCACATGTTGGCTGCTCTTGGCTGGCTACCTTTTGTCTTTCCTCCAGAGGGTGTTCCTGTGTCTTAGCTGGAGGAGATGGAGCGTGAAGAAGCTGAAAGATCTAAGAAAGAGAAACAGTCGGAAGTTTACAGGGAAGATGGCTGATCTCTGCCAGTGGGGTGAAGAAGTCAGACATCTGGTCGCTGGTTTGTTTCCTGCTGAAAATCAGGGCAAAGGGAGCCCCTAGAAGTTTGGATCTGGGAGGGTAGGGAAGAAAGGGAGTAGGAGGGGGGATCTGAGGTCAGAATCCTGCAGTGGGGTGGGGAGATGCACGTGCATTCAAAGCCCACTGTTCTGTATGCTTTGGGTTGGAAGCTGCTACTAAAAGTTGGGAAGGAGGCTTGGCACAGCATTCAAAGCCCTCGGCTTCCGGGAGTGGGCTGTATCTGAGAGGCCTTTGCATGTTTGCCCTTGGCCCAAGTCCATGCTGTCAGGAGGAGCCCATGGCTCCAGTCCAAAGTCCTGCCAGATAACAGAATCGGCAATGAACCTAGAATCCTTCACCCGTGGAGCCAAGTGGAGTGAAGGACAGGAAACCACAGTGCTGTGTGTGCTCGTGTCACTAGGGCTTTGTGTTTCTCAGCACTCCGTGCTCTGCAGTTTCACGAAAGACAGTGGCCCTCCTCTGGTTCCCACCACCCACCAGTGTCAGGGAGATTAATCTCCATCACACAGAAGAAGAAACAGGGCCTGAAAAGAGATGTAAGTCAACCCACACTTCAGAGCCTTATCAGACCCAGTCCAGATTTGTTCCAATACCTGGTGCCCCTATGGAGAAAGCTAAATTGTGTGGTAACTGTGGCTTTGCATTTAAGGTGCTATTTCTAGGCCAGGTAGGATGATGTCAATTGCCAAACCCTGGGGCTTCCTGAAGCATCTGCTGGTGATCACTGCTCCAGGGCATACTAGAGTTTTGCTCTAGTTTTAGACCATTACCTCCAAACAAGCTTCAATTAATAACTCTTACTCTAGATGAATAATCATTGCATCGATACCACATGATTCTTTGAACTTTCCATATTTTACTGTTTTCATGATATCTGGGGAGATCATTCTTATTCTATGTCTAAAACATCAAACAAAAGTGGTGTGTTGATCTCCCCTCTTTGCCTTCTTCCAAGGTTGACCAGTATTTGTTGGGACTTATGCCTGTTGCTGGGGTTAGGGCAATAAGCCAAGCAAATGGGAACTTTGACTTCATGGCGGAAGTCACCGACTATACATAAGGGAACACATTTGATAGCCAGGCGTGGTGGTGCCTGCCTGTAATCCCAGGACTCAGGAGGCATAGGCAGGCCTGTGAGGTCAAAGCCAGCCAGGTCTACAAAGTGAGTCCAGGACATGCCAGGCTACACAGAGAAACCCTGTCTCAAGAGAAAAATAAAGGAAGGAAGGAAAGAAGGAAAGAAAGAAAAGAAAGGAAGAAAGGAAAGAAACACAGTTGAAACTTTAATGATAAATGGCTAAGGAAGACATGACAGCACTTGTCTAATAGAAAAAAAGTTGATAGGAGGACCTGTGACCCTGATGAGGAGGGAATCGAAGGGACCAAGGAACAATGGAATGGTGACAGTAAAGACTCTGTCAGGCAAGGACCATGATGAATGTCAGAATCTGGACCAGAAAGCAGTGCTATCTGAGGTCCTAGGATGCTGGGCCACATGCATATTCACCAGCAGCCTCAGTTTTCCTACCTGTGTAAAATTTGCCACCCTCATGGGATAATCAGAGAATTGTCAAAGGCTGGTCCAGTAAAATAAAAACCTAAGCCAAGAGGTACAAATGTCCTAGTGACAGATTTGTTTCCCCTGTGGGGGTGGGGGGAGGGATAGTGACCTCTACCAGTGGCAGAAAGGTCACCTTGTGCCACTGAAGTACAATGCAGTCCATGCAAGGATGCTATGGGGTGTTGGTCGAAGACTTTCTTACTCATAGGCACACGTCTAGCTTCTGTGAATGATCAGGCTGCCCCTTGTGTACAAATGCAAGAGTTGGCCTCTTCACTCCAGCATCTGCACTGAGGGAAAGAGGCAGGCTAAGACAATGGCTCTCAAGCCTTCCTGTGTGGCTTATCTTTGCACCACAAGGTATATTAAGCATTAAAAAAAAAAAGTGAAAACCATTCACTGTATTCAGCTTGTTGTGATGTGAGTCTGGTAAATATGCAATTCTGTTTAGAATGTTTCCATTAAAAATAATTCAGGAGCCAGGCGGTGGTGGCGCATGTCTGTAATCTCAGCACTCGGGAGGCAGGGGCGGGTGGAACTGAGTTCCAGGCCACCCTGGTCTACAGAGCAAGTTCCAGAATAGTCAGGGCTACACAGAGAAACCCTGCCTCAAAAAACCAACCAACCAAACAAACAAACAAACACACACAAAAACATTTACACTGCCAGGCTCTATACTAAACATTTTTTTAAAAATAATGTTTAATATTTACTTATTTAATACGTGTGTACACACGCTAGTGAGATACTAGGAGGAGTTAGACAGACTCCTTGGTAGGCAGATAAATAGGGACAGCAGCCATGACTAGGTAATAGAGGTGATGACTTTCCAAAGCAGCCACTTCTTCCTCACTCATCTGAGTTGAGACAAGAGCTTGGCAGTTGAAAACGAAGGCCTTGTGGGCTTTTGTCTCCCACCAGCTGGCCCCCTTCCTAATGGACTGGCTCTACAAATTCAAAGACATGTCACACAACAGTTCTGGGCTAACTAGCCATCCCAACTTCCTTCAGGCCTGCTTTGCAGAGGTCTTTTTTTTCCTCTGTGTGTCTGTAGCGTGTGTGTGTGTGTTTTCTCACCCCCCAATAATAGCCTTTCTTCAACTGCTGATTCCATCTGTGGTGCGTGAGATGCCCTTGCTGCTACCTGTCACCTTTAGCAATTTTTCCTGCCTTTTACTTCTTTATCTGGTTGAGAGAACGAACCTGATCAAGCCCCTTGGACTGCATTATTTGGAAGACTGTCCTGGACTCCTTCCAAAGATGGTGTCACTAGCACCCATGTGCCATAGCACACATACGGAGATCAGGGGGAAACCCACAGGTATTGGGTCTCTCCTGCTACTGCGTGGGTACCAGGGTTGACCTCAGGTCATCAGGCTCAGTGGCCCGTGCCCTTCTTGCTGAGCCATCTCACTAAGCATTTTTTTTACTCATATCATTAGCCACAACGTAGTCCTTTTTATTATTCCAATTTCACAGGGGGAATTGGGCTCAATAAGATTAGGGACTGTGCTCAAAGGCCCACCAGGAAGCTGCGGAGCTCAGACTTCCCTGATACCAATGCGAGGGTTCTTAAAACAGTTGCCCAGGAGCTTTGTGTGTGAGTGTTACACCAGGGTTAGTGGCTGATGGCAAGGACACTGATGTGTCAGCATTCTACACAAACATGTACCTTCCCATTCATCCCTGTATCCAAGACTCATTCAAGACTATTCTAGCTCCCAGGTACACATTTACACGCCTCTTTCCAAACGTGAAGCCTCTCACACCAGCTTTCACTATCTTAGAAACCCTGAGTTGCCTTCTTAGGAACAGATGGAAAGAAACTGTCTTCACTTGATTATCTTTAAAGGTGCTGGCCTCAAACATGAGTTCCCCTGCCTCTGCCTCCCAGTGTTGGACCCTAGGCTTGACTGGCTTAGATTAGAATCTGTCTGATGTGCAGTATTATCTATCTGGCTTGCACCAAGTGACATGAAAATGGAAAAGCGGCTCCTTCAGGAAAACAAGAAAGCATCATCAGGGATTCCATTTTGCTTTGTATTTTTTTGGTGGCATGCAGCATTTTGAAATGCATTGGCTTTCTAAAAAAAAAAAAAAAAAAAGGCAATCAGATTTTGAAGTTTCTATGCCTTTGTGATGTAGCCACTGTCAGGCATGTACCTCAGGAGAAGTGTGAGGCTGTCTGAGACCCAGAAAAGAAACAACCTCTTTCAAGATGGAGGGAGCTTCTGTTTCACTGGGTACAAGAAGGTCAGCCCCGTTAACCCAGATGAGCTGTGGCCTCTCTGAGTGCCAAAGATCATATTGTAAGCTCATCAGAAAGGTTAATCGCAGTGAAAGCCCTTAAGGAAAGTAAGTCCTGAATATAAACTCTAGTTATTATTATTTGTCACTCTCATTAGAGTGTCACACGGAATAAGTCCATAAGTTTTCCTCAGGTGATTGGGGTAAACGGCCCAAGATGAAAACTATAAAGGGGGACATAATGCTTCGACGGCCTGAGATGCACCCCCTCCCCCCGACACACACACAGAGGAAGAGGAGATCAAACAGATCACAGAGGATTAAGGACCCTGTCCTGTGAGAGGGGCCGAACCTCCCAACTGCTTTGCAGGGTCAGCACAAGCATCATAACTATAAAAAGCGATTTACCTTAACTTTGTGAAGCTCTTTAAGTTTAAAAAATTAATATACTCAAATCCATGTGTGATGTGTATACACAGGTGTGTGTGTGAGTGAGAGAGAGAGAGAGAGAGAGAGAGAGAGAGAGAGAG
>OU015746.1:86216879-86238871 GCA_907169655.1 Acomys percivali | reverse complement strand
GAGAGAGAGAGAGAGAGAGAGAGAGAGAGAGGGAGGGAGGGAGATTCATCCTGACAAACAGTTTTCTGAACTATTCTTCTAGGTTTTGCTCCCTTCATCTTCACTCTTCCGTCCTTTCTTGGAGAGGCCAAGGTGCAATGTGTGAGCGTGTGTTCTTATGGGGGATGTGGACTGTGTGTGCTACCTGACGCAGGGCATTGGGAGGGAGCACCACTCATTTCCGGGTCACTTCCTTGTCCCACTTGTCTCCTGGGCAGATGTGTGGGTCTCCCAGGCCCGCTTCTCATTAAACAAGAGCAGAACAAGTGGCTGGACTGGCTCATCACCCAGTGGTTCATGGCAGCACCGACAGACACCATGCTGTGTGTGAGCACAGCCCTTCCTTCAGACAAACTCTGAGCCTCACGGCAAAGCCCTTGAAATCACATGAGTGTGAGTGAAGGGAGGGGAAGGGGCCTCTCATCCTAAAGCGAGTGTTCTCCTGCCTCCCAGCCTCTGGCTGTCTGATAGTGGAGTAGGTGGAGGAGGAAATTCACTGGGAGCTCCCATGTGAACACATCCTCCCCTCTCACCATCAAAGCGCTGACCACGGGCCTCTGAAGTGAGGCTCACCGTCTCCTATCCTGCCTGCCCTTGAACTCTGCCTGCCTCCTTTCTGGGAACTGCAGTCTACATGAAACATATGCTGGCAATAAGTAGGAAGTGACTTCCCTCAGAGTACCTCAAAAACAAGTAAATGAGCCCCCAAAACATTTCTTCCCTTCCCCAATATCAAAATCATCAGCCTGCTATAGCTCTGAAGCAGCCTCATCTTAAAGTTGCTCTGGAATAGTCCAGAGTGCTGACCACTAAGGATTGCTAAAAACTCTTTCAAGGGAGCAGGGACGTCCATAGCATGGGTAACAACGTGGCGACAACAATTTCCTCTCGTAGTCTCATATTCTGTTTAGTATAGATTCATTCCAAATTCAGTTGGTAGGCATTTTTCTATGCATTTTCAATCTTGAACCTTTTCTGCACCTTCAGGAATGTTGGCAAGTCATCGGCCGTGAGAAAGCAGCACGCAGATCACTCAGATTGCAAACTGCGGGCTCCCAGAAGCCCTCATGATTCAGCCAGAGCTAGTGGGGAGCACAGATGGCTCCTGCTGCGCTGGGAAAGTGTTGTGTTTATCTTTAAATTTCACACTTCACGTTTTAGAATTTGACAGTTCACAAGACTCTTATTTCTATCACTAGAATAAACACTGAGAAAGTATGCTGAGATCTTTTTACCAACAGGAGTCACCATGATCACAGCAACAGGGGGACAAAGCAGAGGCTACTGTTCTGCAAGATTCTCACACGCAGTGTCTTACCCAGGAGGCATAGTGCCACCCACTTCTTCCTCCTGACACTCTGGGCCCAGGTACCCCACCTCCCTGTAGGGTGCTCCCAGGGAGCATCCCTCTAGGCCTAGGCAAGCTCAGCCTGGCTTCTTCCCTGGAAGGGCTCAAAGCCAAGTGTGAACACCTGTTTTTCCCAGGTTGCTGCAGCCATGATCTTGCCTTGGGATATTCTACTCAGTTCAGAGTCCTACAAAATCAGTATTTAGCTGACACATAACATAATTATTGGGGATGCAAAAGACCCCATTGTTCCCCTAGTCCTTTATAGAGGGACACAGCTTCCCAAAGTCACATGGCTTGCAGACAGAGTTAGGATTACCAATAGCTTCACAAAGAATGGCTCTCTATTCCAGTCATGCTCAGGGTGGGGCTGAGAAAAATATGACAGGATATAGAATCCTTCAACTTAGGTCTTTCATGAAGAAAAAATATTTTTTAAAATAATCTATATATTTTTATCTTATGTGCTTTGGTGTTTTGCCTGCATTTATGTCTATGTGAGAGTGTCAGATCTTGGAGTTACAGACAGTTGTGAGCTGCCATGTGGGTGCTGGGAATTGAACCCAGGTCCTCTGGAAGAGCAGTCAGTGCTCTTAAACACTGAGCCATCTCTCCAGCCCCCCCCACACAAAAAAAAAAACATTCTTAAAGCCTTCATTAAGATCTGCGAGCTTGACTTGGGATATTTTGATAATGTTCCTCTATATTCTTCCTCATCTTAGAATGTCCTAGAATAATTGCTAGGACAAGGATCCTTGGGGGAGGGGTGCAGAACAGTCATACCAGGACGTCTGAATGCAGAGTCCAAGGGGGGACCTAGAAACATCTGTAAGCAAATAGCAAAAGGATGAAATTTCAAGAGAGGAGAAAGCCACTAAAGGGATTTTGCTCCAGGAAGGAACTGTGTGTGTGTGTGTGGGTGTGTGTGTGGGGGGGGGGGGTGTAGTGTTTATGACCTAGTGTAGTTTCTCAAAGATTTTTGAATTTCATTTTATGTGTGTTAGTCTTCTGCCTGTGTGTGTGTACCAATGTATACCTTATACTGGCAGAGGTCAAAAGACAGCATCAGATGCCCTGGAACTACAGTTACAGACTGTTGTGAGCCACTGTGAGTGTCCTGGAAATCAAACCTGGGTCCTTTGCAAGAGCAACAAGTGCTCTTAACTGCTGAGCCACCTTTCCAGCCTAACTAGCATGGTTTTTATATTATAAAAAGCACACACCTTTAATCCCAGCATTTGGGAGGCAAAGGCAGGTGGATCCCTGTGAGTTCGAGGCCAGCCTGGTCTACAAAGCATGTCCAGGACAGCCAAGGCTACACAGAGAAACCCTGTCTCAAAAAAAAAAAATTGTTGGTCTGGGCCTGGGTGAGTAGTTGCCTAGTATGCTCAGAGTCCTGAGTTTGATCCTGGAACTTATAAATTGACCAGTGATGCAGCCTCTAATTCCAGCACCCAGGAGGTGAGTGCAGGAGGCTGAGGAGTTCAAGGTCATATTTTATCTGAGATTCTGTATAAAAAAAAAAATCATCCTCAAGATAAACATTGAAACAATAGAGAAAGAAACAAGGTCAGGTAGAATCGTGACAGAAAACTACATATATACATATATAAGCTCAAATTAGGTCCTTTAAGTAAAAGGGGGGGCAAATACTTCCCAAGACATTAAAATTTCATAAGATATTCAAAATAATAAAGAGTTTCCAATAGCTCTTCTTGTTTTTAAAGAATTCCCATTTCTTGTCTTTAAAAATGCTTCCAGAAGAGTGGCTGCTTTTAAGGTAAAACCACACTCGAGGCAAAAGAACAGATGAAACATTTCAAAACAAGATGAAAGCCAAGTGCGTGTGTGAGGCCCTCTATCGGTACTGGTGCATCCGCTGCTGAGACTGAAGTGGACTGGACCTTACAATCGAACTTGTTCTATTAACACTGCACTTAGGATCCTCACCTATCATTTTCTAGAAACTAGTGACATTACTGTGAGCTGCACTGATAGATCTCTAAGTTTTTCCAATTGGAATTATAAAAAAAATTTTTGAGGTATGTATGTATTCTGTTTGTTTGTTTTTAACTTTTTATTGTTGTTCTTTTTGCTTTTATTTTTGGTAATGACCAAAACAGCAATCCCGTCCCTGTGTGTTTTCTTGGCTTGTGTGTGAGACCTGTAAGGCAAGCAGCTAAGAGTAAAAACTTGAACGGAGGAGGGTGTCAGAATAGCGCCTACGCGTTGTCTGGGTTCCAAGAGGCATGTGTGCAAGGAGTCAGAAAGCCTTGGCCTTTATCCTTTTGTTCAGGGGGCCACTGCCCCAGCTGCACTATTGCTAGATACTTTGGTGACCCCAAGAGCTCAGGCGAGCGAGTGGGCAGAGGCAAGTGCAGTAGGTGGCCTCCAAGCCAGGAGTTTGGAGAGGACACAGATCACAAAGGCGGCTGTTGAAGCACTGTCCACTGGGGGCAGCTGGGGTTCGGTGCAGCTGGAAGACTTGGCCACAGTGTGGCTCCCACGGAGAGTCAAGCTGACTGTGGGAGGTGGAAGTGGAGGTCCACTAGGGCCGTAGGGTCCTGAGCATATGTTTGTTGAGAACTGATTCTTGAGTACTATAGATCTGCTTCTGTCACTTGTCCAGGGCAGCCAGCAGACTCCTGCAGCTGACAAAGAGCCACAGTGCTGAGGGATAGCCCGCAAGGAGTGAGCAGGGCCAGGGTGGAGGCTGCCTCAGCATCTTTCCTACAGAACTCCACATGACTGACTTAGTGGAGGAAATCAGAACTCTTCTTCTCTTACTTTCTGGCTCCTCAGAGCACCCATGTCTTTGGGAGGGGAGTCCCTGTGACCAGCTTAGATGACTTATCACTCCGACTGCTGCATGAGACCAAGCCCTGGCTCATGAGCTTAGCAGGAATCATTGGCTCCTCACAGTCACCGGAGAGGAAGCCAGAACTCAGCAGCAGGAGCGATGTGCACCTCTGCCCAGGAGGACCATCAACAGCATCTTAAGCAGTCCTTAGATGTTCCTTCATGAACAGCAAAGATCAAAAGATAATATGTTGCTGAGAGTGGTGCTACACACCTATGTTCTGGCACTTGGGAGGTGGATGCAGCCAAGTGAGGAGTTCAAGATCATCCTGTACTACACAGGCAGTGTGAGGTCAGGTTGAGCTATCTGAGACTCTGTCTCTTACACACACACACACACACACACACACACACACACACACACACACACATTCACACACACGTATATACCCACTCACAAATACATACATCATACATATACTCTCTCTGTGTCACACACACATATACTGACATACTCACAGATACACCCATTCACAGATACACACACTCTCTGTCACACACATTCACACACTCATAGATGCACACACTGTGTTACACACACACTCACATATACACCCACTCACAGATACACACACTCATATACGTACTCTGTCACACATATACTCACACACTTACATATATATACCCACTCATATTTACACACACTTACACACTCACAGATACACACACTCTCTGTGTCACACACATACACTCACATACTCACAGATATACCCATTTGCAGATACACACATTCATGCATACACTTTCTGTGTCACACACACACACACACACACACACACACACACACACACACACACAGAGGAAGAGGCAATTTAATAAAAATGGCAGTGTTTCCAAGGAAAGTAATATCAGGGTGGCAGTCGTTAAGAAAACAAAATCTGCTGGCGAGGCACCATGGGAAAGGAACTCTTATGTGTTCCTGCTGGAAATCTAAACTATGGAAATCTACATGGAGGTTAATCCAAAGCCTACAAAGAGGCGAACTGTATGACCCAGCTCTATGACTGTATTTATCCAAGGACTCCAAGGAGGCATCACAGAGACATTACCACATCAGTGTTCACTGTAGCAGTAAGCTAAATTCAAGTACCTGCCTGGGTACTACCTGCTTGCTCCTCTGGGCTGACACATCACCCACCCCACCCCACCACCGCCCCAGGCTGAAACTATTTCTGCCTCTGCTGACTAGAAGCATCCTGAAGCAGGCAGCAGTCTGGACCGCAGATGTTTAGGCCCCATGGTGAACCATGGCCTCTCTGGGCTTACTCTGATGGAGGATGCCTTCCTTGCCTAGGGCCACAGGGGAACAAGGGCTTATGACTCCCATTTCCCTGGCCTTCTTCAGCACCAAATCCCCTCACGTGTGCTTCCCAGAGCAGTCCCTCTTCAGGGATCTGCCATCCCTCACTCACCGAAGGCTCCTGCTTGCTCTGTCTTCTGTGACCTCAAGCATACCAAACACTGACCTTAGCTCAGGGGCCTCACCTAGGTCTTCCCACTGCCTGGACAGTCCTTTATCCCGCATCCTCTCTTTTCTTCCCGCTGACTATTTCGTGTGTCAGCCTGGGCATTAGTCACACTGATTCCTCTTCCTGTGACCCTGACTCTCCCATCTAAAGCCTGACGTCATTCTGCTCTTTTCTGTAATTACACGTCTGATGCTGCTTTCTTTCCCTAGTCTGCAAAGGCCTTGGGCAGGGTCTGATTTGGCTGGCCCCAGCCCTGGGCTCAGACATCAGCTGCTCCTACTGGATTGCTGAGGAGTGAGGTCTATGCAGCTGCCAGCCACTCATTCATGGGAAGGGCTCCTGGACACAGCAGCAGGATGCTATTTTTAGCAACAGAGAATCTTCTAGGATGCCTGCCAAGGAGATGCTGCAGAGAAGGATGGCCTCACTTGACTTCAGCACAACAAAGGAAGCAGAGACAGCAGGTGTCCAGGACGCTTCTCCATGGGTCTGCAAAACAGGTGGACAGCCCAGACTGGCCACTGTTTCTTGTTGCAGCCTCACAGGCCTCACATACTCTATGGAGTGTTTTGGGCCACAGAAAATTAGCTAGGGTATCCAAGGCACAATCTAACTGACTTTCACGGCCTGGGGCCAGTGCCCATGGAATTGGGGAAGGTATTAAAATATTAGACAGCAAAGGCGGAGGCATTCCAGAGGAAGGTACCATGTGCCCAGAGCAGACAAGTGCACGAGGGAATGAATTAACGGTTTCCATCTTGGTTAGGATCTTATTGCTATGAAGACACCATGTCCACGGCAACTTTTATAAAGGAAAACATTTGGTTTGGGCTGGCTTGCAGGTCAGAGGTTCAGTCCATTGTCATCAGGGCAGGAAGCACGGCAGCACACACACAGGCAAGCATGTGTTGGAGAAGGGGCTGGGGGTTCCTACATCCAGTTAGATAGGCAGCAGAAAGAGGGGGTTACACAGGGCCTGGCTTGAACATGTGACATCTCAAAGCCCACCTCTAGGGGCTCCCACACTTCTTCCAATAAGGCCACAGCTCCTCCAAGAAGGCCACATGCCCTAATCCTGTCAAATAAAGCCACTCTCTCGGGGCCTATGGGAGTAACTTTCACTCAAGCTACCACCGTTTCCAAGATAACTCTACAAGCATATTTTCAAACTATACCCCACAGTGCAGAGTGACTTAAGAACAAGGGCGTTGGGGTCAGCAGGCCTGGGTCAGGGTCTGTCACTTCCTACTTGTGTTATGGTTCACATATGGATTGTCCCTCAAAAGCTCATGTGTTAAAGGATTGGTCCCTACTTGATACAGATGCCACGAGATGATTGGGTTCTGAGAGCTCCAATCTGATCAAGGGGATCAATCTCCAGTTTCCTAGTATGGTGGTGTTCTGGGGCAAAGGGGTGCAGGTAGGGATGACTTGGAGACATACCCTGTCTCTGTCCTTTCCCATCTCCCACTCCCTGCTCTGCTTCCTGGCTGCTGTGAAGTAAAGCAGCCTCCTCCCCACCCCCCCACCCCCACCCCTACCTCCACCCTCACTCCTAGCAGCCAAGCCATCTGCCTCCCCTCATCCCAAAGCAATGGATCTAGCCAACCATGGACTGGAACTTTGAAACCATGATATAAAATAACTCTTTCTTCCTTTAAATTCTTTCTCTCAGGTACTGTCATTGAGACAAAACACACACACACACACACACACACACACACACACACACACACACACACACACACCACTAGCAAGCTGGACGTGGTGGCACATGCCTGTAATCCCAGCAGTCAGAGACAGAAGCAAGAGGATCGTTGTGAATTTGAGGCCAGCCTGGTCTAGAGAGTGAGTCCATCCAGGACAGCCAAGGCTAACACACTGAGAGACTCTGTCTTGAAAAACCAAAACAAAAACAACAACAACAAAAACCCAGCATATTGAATCCCTAGGGTTACATTCCATAGTCAGTATAAACACAGTACAACACCAGGTCCCTAATGAGCACCCAGCGCTTGTCAGCTACTGCCGTCGGTGCAAAAAGCCATCTAGACTGATGCCTGGTATTTAACCAATATCAGGAGGTGGCTACCATTCTCTTTGGGTGACAGTCCACTATTTCTAACTCTGACAACTAGCAAGTCAGAGGAAACTAAATGCCTAGTGGTGGGGGCCTTGGGGAGGTACTGAGGGAAGCTTGTGGGACAGGGGCTGTGTTTGGGAGTTGTCTGGCAGAGAAGGGCATTGGTTAGGTATAGTTAACGACCAGTATCCGGCCCCTATGAAAAGTTGCTGACAGGAACTGAGCTACATCCTGTGTGGGTTCTAAACCATCAACTCTAGAGCTCCCTCCGTGGCAATTGGCTCTGAATGCTCACTGGCATGACCAGGGCCAACACCTGGCCTCTGCCTTCTTTTATGGATTCTTGTAGGCTAACTTCCCATGAGAATCAGCAACTTGCCCCATGCAGATTGTCTCAAAGCCATCCTATCCCTACCCCGACCGCCAGCCTCCCATTGCACAGTGCCCCTGCTATGCACCCCCTGGTTCTCTCTGAAATACACCCTTCCAGCCAGAGGGACTAGGCAGCAAGGCTCCTTTGAGACCTGTCCTTACCACACACATTCTTACAGGGGCACAGCAGCTTTCACTTCCTTATGTCATCACGTCATCACATCATCACGTCGCCTGCCATCTCTGCCTAGCCTGAGATGTCCAGTTTCTGCTCTCTGGCTGAGTGACTGTGGTTAGCGCCCTTAGGGCTGGGTGCTCTTCCCTTTCAGCTAACGCCCACTCAGGAAATGGCCAGTCTCTATTTTGAGTAGAGCAAAGAGTTAGACCTTCCTGAGCCAGGCAACCCCCACTGTCCCATACCACACACCAGCTGTGCTTAGACAATGAACGCCAGCCCTCCCGCAAAGCCAGCAGAACCCCTGAACCTCCAAAAAAGTAAATCTTATTTTCTTTTTTTCTAACAATCAATTATACAGAGCTCTAACACAATAGCTAATTTCAGAGGGCTGAACACTCAGACATATCTGTGAGGCAGGAACTATTGAGGACTTGGCTTACCCTGTCTTGGCAGAGTTTGGCTGTGGACTCTGCCTTCATCCAAGCTTGCTTATTTTTAGGCAGAATTCTGTCTGTAGCCAAAATGAGGACATTTTGCCCAGTGGCCTGTTTGCCACATTTGAAATCATCTCCATAAGAAAGTTCTTTGATGTTCATCATGTTCTTTCAGGCAGGCTGGGTGTTGCCTGGAGTTAACCTGTCTTATTGTCAAAGAATCCTTAAAAGAATAAAAGCATCTTTAAATGCCATATTCTATAGGACTTTGAGGTTTTTGAAGACCTTATCTACTTATCTTTACCTTATCTTTAGAATCATTATCTATCCGTTACACCTAGGATTTATTTATATTGGTATAGAATTTTGTATATTTGCAAAATAAGTTTAATTGTGATACATTTGTATAGAATTAAAATGTCAGATTATTCTTCACACACATTATAAATATTTCTACTCTAATATGAGGTATTGTACCCATACAACTCAAGTAGAATATAAGGTTTACCTCCAATACTTTGAAAGTGCTATTGCAGGCTATTTAGAATAATAAATTATATATGCTAATTGTTAGTTGATCAAATCATGGTCAAGTCAGCTCTGGTCATTTTAAGTCCCACATATCTAGGCTCCATCCTTTCCTTAATGTGTAATTTGGACAGCGGACTTGAGATTGCTGAGCCTCCCTCTGTTAAAATGGTAGGACACTGTTGTAAAAAATACGAGGGACACTGTATTTGTTTGTCAAAACTCTGATGAAAACTGTGGCAGTTCATAGACACTTGCTGTTCGTCACAGTATCTGATGGATTTTTGAAACCTGTAGATGTTTGGGTAACTGAGAAAGGTGCTGGTTCTCAGTCTTCTATGAACACACACACACACACACACACACACACTCATGCACAAATGCTCACATACACATTTACACAAATGCATACACAGCACACACCCACACTAGAAACCCTTTTTGTTCCTCATCTCATTCAAAGGACTGTTTTATTGTTTTGAATTATATGTACATGTCTGTGGGTATGTGCATATATGAGTGCAGGTCCCTGTGAAGGCCAGAGGTGCTGGATCCAGTGGAGCTGGGGGGAGTCAAGTGACATGGGTGCTGGGAACTGAAGTAGGGGTCCTCTGGAAAAGCAGTAAGTGCTTTTAATATCTGAGCCATCTCTCCAGTCCCTCCACTCCTCAACCTAAAGCTCAGCTTTTCCCTGTCAAGTCCCCCAGTAAGTTCATCTCTACCCTCTGTGCAGCCCAAGGCTACTCGGGGAGCCCTATGGGCAACAAGCCTTCTGAAGAATGTTGGTAGACCATGAACTGCACCCCATAGATTTTGATGGTCATAGAACAGTGATTCTCAACCTGTGGGTCTTGACCTCTTTGCAGGGGGGGGACGGGGGGGGGGTCAATCAACCTTTTCACAGGAGTCACCTAAGACCATCAGAAAACACAGATATTTACATTACAGTGAATAACAGTAGCAAAATAAAATAGCAATAAAAACAATCTTATGGCTGGGAGTCACCACAACATGAGAAACTGTATTGAAAGGTCTCAGCATTAGGAAGGCTGAGAAACACTGAGCTAAGCCCTTGTGAATATCACAATACAAAACACCCCACAAGACCTCACCACCCTTTGTAATCGGTCTCCCACTTCCTGCTCTGCCTGCACCAGTCCCAGGCACCTTTGCTCTTTTTATCTTCTAATAGAATGGACCAGTTTTAGAGCATCCTATGTCAATGCAACCAGACAACAGCACTGTTTTTGCTGGGCTTCTTCCTCTTCCTGTAATTACTTTGAGAGTCATTGATGTCAATGCAAGTCTCTGTTGCTAAAATTTACCTAAGGCCCTATGGCTTTGGGCATGTACCCTCTTGTCTGTTGCTAAAATTCTTCCCCTAGGAGGGACAATGTTTACTCCACCAGCTAAGGAACCTGGATAGGATCCCACCAAAGTTCACCCTGGGGAACTTGTGAATTTATTAAGCTTCCTTATAGAGTGGTGACTGGATAGTCACCAGCAGGATCTGGGTAGCACTGGAAGGCTTGCACCCAGGGTAGATGACATTGGTCATGCATGTAGCCTTTCTCAGCCCTTCAAAGCTCATGTACTTCTAAGACCTCCCACCTTTGAGGTCATGTACAGTTAGGGCAGAGTTGCACATAATTAGTTAGAAGGATTGTCTGGACACTTAGCTGAGCAAACCGTGACACTCCCAAGGCCCCTTCCATGAGGGAAGGTCACTAGTCAGCAAGCCCAGCTGCAATAATCTTTAGCAAGTAGGCCCAGCTGAACTCAAGAAGATGGCAACAGTCTGGCACTGAGGACAACTCTACAGAGAAGTCTCAATCTGCCATTCTCCTTTCCCATGGACTGTTGATCAACCAGTTAGCAGACATTCAGGTGTTTTCAGCTCAGGGGTTATAATGAATGAAGGTGTGTCTTAGATACTTCTCTATGGCTGTGAAGACACCATGACCAAGGCAACCTATCAGAGAAAGCATTTAATTGGGGGCTTGCTTACAGTTTCAGAGGGTGTGTCCATGGCCATTGTGGCAGGCAGCATGGTAGCAGGCAGGCAGGCATGGTGCTGGAGCAGTAGCTGAGAGCTTACAATCTGATCCATAAACTGGAGACACACAACACACACAGAGAGACACACAGACACACACACACACACACACTCACGGGGGGTGGGCGCTAGGTCTGGTGTGGGCTTTTGAAACCTCAGAGCCTGGCCCTAGTGACACACCTCCTCCAACAAGGCCACACCTCCAAATTCCTCCCAAACAGTTCTCCCAACTAGGAACCAAACATTTGAATACAGGAGCCCTTGGGGGGATTCTCATTCAAACCTCCACAAGGTACTCAGCATAATCATGTATATGATTTTGTTTTATGCAGACTTTAACTTTTAAAAGATTTTTGTGAGTGCTTTGCCGTCGTGTATGTGTACCAAGTGCATGCCTGATATCCTCAGAAGAGGGTGTCTCAACCCCTGGAGCTTGAGTCATAGAGGGTGGTGAGCCATGATTGTGGGGGCTGGGGACCCAACCTGGGTCCTCTGCCAGAATGAAGAGTGCTCTGAATCCCCGAGTGTCTCTCTAGCCCTATGTGTGCTTTCTTTTCTTTTGGAGTAAATATCTCATAGTGAGATGGCTGGGTCACATGGTAGAGCACATTTAGCCAAACTCTATTAATACAAAGTGGAGGCAGCGTGTAACACCCCCACTGAGGTGGGCACAGGGTGCAAGGTAACAGCTCTGCTCTGTTTCCCACAGCAGCCAGAGACATCCCCTAATCTTTTAGGGACCTTGAATCAGGCCAAACAGAGACCTGTGGCTTTAGTGCAGTATGCTAGGACTAACCAGTGTGAGGAAGAGCTCCAGTTTTATGAGAGAGAGGAGGGGGGGGGCGTGGCTCAGGATGAAAAATGTGCCAGCCATGGTAATAGGCTTCTCAACCAACAAGGTATGTATGTCACAGAAGTTTTTCGGTCATTGTGTTCTTCCCACTAATCCAGGCACTCAGGCTGCTGCCACTGGCTAACGCCTGGGCACGTAAGGCATACTAGGCAGTGTTTGTGAGTGTTCAGGTGTATAGCCATCAGCTCAGTAGCAGGCAGATTAGCAAATTAAGCAACAGGAAGTGGGGTGCAGGGCAGAGAGGATAGCATTCCAGGCCAGGGCACATGAGGTGGTAGAGAATGGAACGGGGTGGGGGGTGGGGGTGGGAGGAAGCCTGCACAAGGACGCAGGAAAGCAGTGTCGTTGCATCAGAACAAGGGCAGAGAAGTGTACCCCTCGGCACCGGCACCGTGGGACACACAGGCAGGCACAAGCTCATGCAGCCAGTGGTATCTGGATTGGCTTGGAAGTGCAAAAGGCGGTCCTTCACCGTACAGAGACTATGGGTTTCCGGTTCCCAAATAGGGGGCGATTTTTCTTTCGGTCCAGGGATATTTGCCCACCAGGGGGAGCACCTGGGACGCACAGTTGGTCTCTGCCTTCCTGCCTGCTCGGTCTTATTCCTAAAGCCGGGCTTCACTCAGCCTCCTCCAGCGCAGAGGCCAGGACCAGATGAGACAAATTGAGGCAGGGGATTGAGGATGGGGAACAGGAAAATGACAATACTCTCTGTGGCTGTTCACAAAACCCACAGTATGTCCGGCACACTGCTAACAGCGCCATCTTCCTGTACCGTTGGTGACCAGGTATAAAGGCTTCTGAAAGCTGGATTCCCAGGTCAGCTTCCCCCTGTTCATTCTGTCCTGGGCTTGAGACCTGCTGATGTTTTCTGACCATTTGGTGTCCCTGAGCTCTGTATTCTCGTTTTGAAGACTGGCTGTGGGAGGGGTTCTTTCTTTCTTAGCTTAATCCAGTGCCTGCTAATATAATTCGGATGGTTGTGAGACTGGCTAAGGTCTGCACTGGTCTCTCCTCCCCCATGGAATCTATCTCGGTCTGAACAGTCTCTGATGGCAGTTCCGTATACCTGGGAACAAAACAAACACTGTGAAGGCAAAGATGCTGGAGAAATCACAGCTGGGGCTTTCAAACTTGGTGTGTGTTTGTCTTAGTTAGGGTTTCTGTTGCTGTAAAGAGACACCATGACCATGGCAACTCTTACTAAAGAAAGCCTTGGAATGGTGCTTCCTTACATTTAGAGGGTTAGTCCTTTATCATGGCAGCAAGCACAGCGGCACGCAGGCAGTCATGGTGCTGGAGAGCAGCCAAGAGTTCTACATCTGGATCTGCAGGCAGAAGGATGAGTATTTGAAACCTCAAAGCCCACCCCCAGAGACACACTTCCTTCCACAAGGCCACACCTACCCCAACAAGGACACACCTCCTAATTGTGCCACTCCATGGTGACCAAGCATTCAAATATATTGAGGCCATTCCTATACAAATCAGCACAGGGTTGCTTAGTGATTTTCCTCCAAGTACTCCAGCAGCCTCCACTCAGTGTGTGTGTGTGTGTGTGTGTGTGTGTGTGTGTGTGTGTGTATCTGTCTGTCTGTCATAGTTCTTGTGTAGAGATCAGAAGGCAGCCCCAGGTGCAGGCCTCGCTTTTCCCATTGGTTAAGACAGGTATCTTTTGTTGTCATTTGCAGCCGTGTTGTACACCACGCTAACTGGCCCCACTTTGGGGGGCTTCCAACTCCCTGTGGGGGCATGATCAGTCACTTGATCCTATTGCTTGATACGGATTCTCTGGAGATTCAAACTCAGGTCCCTGTGGTTGTAAGACAAGTACTTTACCCATTAACCACGCCCCCAACCTGTTGTCTGCCATTTAGTTTGTACTAAAGACCTGCTTGGCAATCCCTGGGAGTGAAACCCTTCCTTCAATGCAGCCACCAGGATTTTTCTGTAGGTCTTTAAAAGAACCAAGTTCCTTCCTCCCTGTCTCTCGTCTATGCTGACCACATGTGGGATGCTAAGAGTGGCCTCCCCACCCTCATCCCCAGCCTTACTCGATTCCTTTCTAGTGTCCTGCACACTCGCCAGACACTCCATGAGATTTGTCTTCACTTGTGTAACATGGACATGTCACGCATGGGCAGGGACTTTCTACCCTCATGGTAGCTACATCATCTAGGACTTAGCAGGCAAGATTAAGTATTTGCTAAGATAACTGAGTTAATACATGTAGATGCATATGTTTATTATACTAAATTCTTGTCCTAAACATGTCTAGCAGAACTTGCCTGTCTCCAGGATCTTGGGTCTGTGTGACAAAAGCCAGGGTGCTATTGCGGGGGTGGGGTGGGGCAAGTCCCTGAAATCCCAGTGAGGTGGTGCAGAGTGGGGCAAGGGGGTATAATGCAGGGAGGACCTCTTAAAGCCCTCTGAAGTGCCACTTCCTCTCCATCTTAAATCCCTTAGCAATTGCTGGCACGCTATCCAACCTTGCTGACAAGCCTTGATCAGGCTGGCCACTTGTCTGAGCACACTGCCTAGTCTCCAGGGTCACAGCACAGCCACATATGGTCATCCCGATTGTGAGTCTTTTGGCCTCTGCCCGTGTCCCGCTGTACCACACTTAGAGTCACCCGTGGGTCTACAGGTAAACGAGAGATGGTTCTCTACCCACTATCTGAGCAGACACAACACCATCAAACAGAACTGGGAGGAAAAGATGAACTGAGAGCAACACAAGTGTCTACTGAAGGAGGAAACCAATCTGGTGCAGAGCGAAGAGCACCCATTTCACCCTCACCCCCACCCACCCCGACTTTGAACTTTGTAAAGGAGAGGACTAAGCTACCAGAGACCCTTGGAGTAGATAGCCAGGCTGCCATTGCTGCCCCAGTGAGCGGGTAGGAGACTTCTGCTTGACATCTTGCTAGAGCCTTCTTTTCCAATTATTCTTGATGAACACTCAGGGCCGAGCAGAACAAAAGAGACCAGAGATCCTAACTGCCATGCGGAGGGGGCCCTGCACCAGGCAGCACCCAAGAACTGCCTACAAGCCAAGCTGACCACCGAGATGGGTCATTACCCCTCCACACAAAAATGAAACACAACACCCCCTCTCCCTCGCCTTCTCCCTGTCCCCCTCCTCCGTGTCTTCTCTAGGCAGCAATCCATCCCTTGGGTCCCCTCATGACTAGGCACTGTCTTCCATTCTTCTCCGCCCACTCCTCCTTAAAGGGCTCTTCTTTCTCCACAAATCACTAAACGACATCAAAGTGACCTCAGGCCAAATCCAACTCTTTCTTACTGCTTGACATCTTAACAACCTCAACCATACTTTGTCCTCCCAACAGCATTCTTTATCACAAATCTCTAGTGTGGGGAGATGGCTCAGGGGTTAAGAGTGTGAGCGTGTATGCACTGCTCCTGCAGAGGACCTAAGTTCCATTCCCAGCCTCCTCCAGAGGAGGTTCAAGCTTCCTGTACCTCCAGCTCCAGGGTATCCAACACCCTTTTCTGCCTTCACAGGCACCTGTAGTCAAGTGTATATTTTCTCACACAGACACATACATGTAAGCAAGCAAGCAAGCAAGCAAGCAAGCAAGCAAGCAAGCAAGCAAACAAAACTCCCCTATAGCCTAGGTTTTTTTCTGGCCTTCAGAGTTTAGCATCCAATGTTCTACTTGAAGTGTTCCAGTGACATTTCAAATTGGAGAAACTAGAACTCCCACCCACTCCTCCTGGCCTTCCTTGGCCTCCTGACTCAGGAAGTGGCAACCCTTGGTTGCTTATGTCAGAAGTTAAGACCCTATCTGTGGTGATCCTCTTCCATTGCTCCTGCCCCCAGCCAATATATTAACAAGCCGCACTGCTGCCTCTGTTTCTCTATGTGTCCTGAATGCAGTCACTTCTTGTTGCCACTGAACTCTGGGCTGCATGAACACAGATGGCACCCTGGTCACTGGGACCACTGGCAGCCTTGCAGCTGGGCTCCCTGCTTCCCTTTAGTACCCACTAGCTCAGTGTGCAGCAGAATTATTCCCTTTCCGCTTTCTGTTAGAGAAAAGGCTGGAGACCGTTCAAAGCTCCCGTGTAACCACACGGTTTCCTATGTCCACTCTTGCTCTAAATAATGACACAGAGACTGTGTTTTTCCTCTACTGCCCAACAACTGGCCAGTCAGCTCTTTGCTTAGCCAATCAGAAGGTGGCGAGGAACAATGCGTACAAAATACCGAGACAGGAGACGCTTTATAATAATGCAAGTCCAGCCTGTACTCAACTCTCTGGGTACAGAAATCAGCATTTGAATATACAAGGATAATCTTTACACAGTGCACAAAAACATCAGTCCAACATCAAACATCATCCCAACTCTCCTGGGATACAGGCACTAACTGGCTTGGAGGGATATGGAGAGATGAGCTGAACTAGTTTGAATGCTTAAATGGGAACACACTGTGTGCACATGTTTTGGGCAGGAAACTGCTGGATCATGACAACCACATGTGCTTGGTGGGGGATGAACTAGAAGTGGGTCTCCCTCTGCTCAGACACAGCTCCTACTGGCTGCCTTCGGTAGCCATTGCTGCACGGCTCTTCAAATCACCCCCATTTCAGACTTGAAACTGAAGCTTCATGCTTTCAGTGTTCTTAAGGGACCTGTGGGTGGGACAGTGTCCTGCTACACAGCGGCTCCTCCGGTAGGAAGCTGCAGGGCAGGCCTTGCACTCCAGGAAAACGCAGGAAGCCATTCCTTGTTGCCTCTAACCCTATGGCCCAAGGACCTTGCTGTCCCCTTCAGCTCTTTCCGCATCCCACTGTAACTGGGCACATTCAGGGCAGGAGCTCCAACTCAGAGAGGCATAGACCTTCTAGGCTCTGCATTTTAAGGATCTTTGGTGGAGCTAGGTTGAGAAACGGCCCAGTAGTTAAGATTATTTGTTACTTTGGCAGCAGAGGACCTGAGCTCAGGTGCCAGCATCACATTGCAGCTCATAACCATCTGTAACTCCAGTTCCAGGGACCCCAATGCCTTCTTCTGATTTCTGTGGGCAGCATGCATAGATGTGGTACACATACATACATACATACATACATACATACATACATAACACTTATATGCATAAGATAAAATAAAATATTCTTTAAAAGGAGATACTTTGGAAACTATAAGCCCCTCCCTCCAGGTTATACCTAATGGCCTTGGCCAGGTTGGGATATTGACCTATGACCCCTGGGGTAGATGTGGTTGGTGAGAAGGGGTCTCTATGAGTGCCCACCAGTCTTGATATCTAGGCCAGAAAGTCAAAGCCATCTTTTCCATCCTTCTCTTGTTTGTCTCACCTGCACTGTGAGCCCAGTGACAAGAACTGTGCTTGCAGTGGGGGCCAATGAAAAGATACTAGCTACCAAACACATGAAGGACAGATTCCTTAACAACTAACACTTATCCTGGTTATAAGGCAGGACAGAAAGATGGAAGTGGAAGGGGCTTGGGGAGGGAAGGGCCTCTTACTACAGAGTCTGGTCAGAGCCTCTCTGCTGCTTCAGGTCAAGACTTTCAGTGTAATTAGCACTAACTGCTGTGAAGCCTGTCTACACAGAGATACTATCATTTTTACAGAGCTCTTACAAATAAAAATGTTAAAGTGACAATGAACCCTGCTGAAGGCCTCAGGCTGTGTGACCTTAAGAGTTTAACCTTATTCCTTCCGCCAGCTGGCGATTCGCAAACGCCTTCTGAGACTCTCACAGACAAGATTCTGAACTTTGTTCACAGTCAAGCATGGCTTGACGCCCCCCCCCCCCCCCCCGCAAGAGGCTACAGTGAGTCTCCCTTCAGCCCTGTGGCCTGGGGTTCCACCTTATCAGCAAATGTGAAACAGCAGGGATTGGTCAACAGAGGAAGCTGACACAGAAAGTCACTTCAGGGATGAGGTTTATTGTGTTGCTGGGCCCTCAAGGCCATGGTGGGGCCTCATGGAAAAAAAAAAAAGAGAGAGAAAGCATGAGGAAGAAGCAATACCACATAAGTAGATCTCAAAACATGAGAAAGCCTTGAAGGAAGGAGGGGCTTTCTTTTACGGCTGAAGAGGAGCTTCATTAAGAATGAGGGAGGCTACCCAGATCTAGCCAATGGACAGAACATTTTCCACACTTGAGTGGAGAGTGGGATATGACTTTCTCACGTACTCTGATGCCTCACATTTGACCATGTCCCCTGGAGGGGGAGACCTGGTGGCACTTAGAGGAAGGACAGCAGGTCACTGAGAAGAGACTTGATACCCTATGAGCATATACAGGGGGAGGTAATCCCCCTCAGGAACAGTCATAGGGGAGGGGAATAAGGGAAAAATGGGAGGGAGGGAAGAATGGGAGGATACAAGGGATGGGATAACCATTGAGATGTAACAAGAATAAATTTTAAAAAATGCAGGGAAAAAATAAAAATAAAAAAGCAAAAAATAAAAAGTAAAAATAAAAATAAAAAAATATAAAAAATAAAAATAAAAAAAAGAATGAGGGAGGCTGGCCTGGAGAGATGGCTCAGAGGTTAAAAGCACTCGCTGCTCTTCCAAAGGTCCTGAGTTCAGGTCCCAGAAACCACATGGTGGCTCACAACCATCTATAATGAGATCTGATGCCCCCTGCATCCAGGTGTACATGCAGGCAGAGCACTGTACACATAATAATAAATAAATAAATCTTTTAATAAAAGAATGAGGGAGGGTGAGAGATAGAGATAGAGATAGAGGGAGGGGGAAGGGAGAGAGGAGAGAAGGGAGAGAGGAGAGGAAGGGAGAGAGGAGGTGTTTTCCTTAGGGTTTCTATCGCTGTGAAGAAAGTTAGCATGACCACCGCAATTCTTATAAGGAAAACATTTAACTGGGGCCGGCTTACAGTTCAGAGGTTTGGCCCTTGATCATCATAGAGGGAAGCATGGCAGCACACAGGCGGACATGGTGCTGGAGAAAGAGCTGAGAGTTCTACATCCAGATTGGAAGGAAGCAGGGACAGAGACACTGGGAGACAGGGTGGGGGGATAGATGGTGTGTGTGTGTGTCTGTATGTGTGTGTATGTGCGTGCGTGTGTGTGCATGTGTGTGTGTGTGTGTGTGTGTGTGTGTGTGTTGACTAGAGTGGCCAGAGGAGAGGCTTCAGAGAACAGCCTTTATTCTGCCAACACATCCTTGAGCAGTCGCCACAATGACACTCTGACCATTCTCCCCAAACAAAGGAAAGGTCTGACTTCTGAGCCGTTAGGAGTGGCAGGAGGTTTCACAGCATCTGATTTAGTGTAACATACTGTGTGTGACAAGGAGCATGGAAGAGCCAGGTGCTGTTCAGGACTACAGGTGAAGGGCTGTAGCCAAAATCTGGACAGTGACTCTGTCTGTGACAGAGCTTCCGGGAGCGGTAGCCTGATCCTGGCTGTGGGATCCCACTGGAAGTGCAGGCCCATGTTCTAACATCTAACCGATGCACTTCAGGAATCAGCCTATGACTTCATCTACTGAAAAATACAAACCAAGTTCTGTAAAACTGCTTACACAATGTAAATTCCACAGTCACCAGAACCATTCACACCATTCACAGAGCTGCTGTTAAGACACTTAAACGCTCTCTCTCTCTCTCTCTCTCTCTCTCTCTCTCTCTCTCTCTCTCTCTCTCGGGACACTCATGTTCACACTTCTGTCTGTAATAGTCTTTCCCTATGTGCCCCTCCCTCCCTTACAGAATCCAAGTTTAAATCTGTTCAAAGCTTATTTAGAAAACATATTTGTGTGTGTGTGTGTGTGTGTGTGTGTGTGTGTGTGTGTCTATGTGTGCACTTGTGTGTGAGGGACCACAGAGGCCAGAAGCTGGAGTTACGGGTATTTGTAAGCTGGCTGCTAAAATCTAAATTCTTGTCCTCTGACAGAGCAGTATGCGCTCCTAACTGTTAAGCCACCTTTCCAGACCTAAAAACTTTCTTTACTCCATTCCTACTCTACTTCATACTGACTTTTTTTTACTTTTTATTTTTTCCTGTAGTGAAGAAAAAAAAGAGGTAGATTTCACAAATGGGGCATCTATGTTATGTCCCCCTCTCGGGGTGCAGGGATCATCTGGAGTAAGGGGGCAGATTTAAGAGGCAGGATTGGGGAAGACCAGACCAAAACAGCATTCTCTAGACGTAACATCCCAGTGTGCTCATGGAGTCACAACAGTTGTGTTTGCCTGCCCCAAACACCATAAGCTCAAGCCAGGCAATACTGCAGGATTATTGAGGGGGTGGAGGCTCACATGAGCCCCTGCCCCTGGACAAGAAGAAGCTATGATAGCTGATGGATTCTGGGAGAGGAAGAGGCATTTCCTTAGGGATGTGGCAACTGGCAGATCCAGCACCCTTAGTGGGTAGGCACCCAGCCATGAGTATAGGGGCAGCACAAATTTGGAATCAGTTTGCCAAAAACATAAAAGAACATGAAGTTGGGGTCAGGGTGGATCTGGGAGGAATTAGGGATGGATATGATCAAAATACATTATGTGTACTTGTAAACTTATTCAAATTAATAAAAATATTAATTAATTGTTTAAAATCCTGGTTTCACAGGCTCCTGGGTTCCAGCAGTGTGACACTGTATCTTCTGGGCTTGTTCCTGTGAGCTTCCTGGCAGGAATGAGGACGTTGCAAGGGCATATCTGTGCCTCTCTAACAGAGAGCTGAAGCAATGCAGCCCAAGAAATTGGAATTTCCTCAGGAATATTGTGCTGAGATTAGGAAAAAACTTGGAGTCTGGTGCCAGCCGGGGGTAGAGATGGTATCTGAGAGAGATGTGTGATTTATCACACAGCCTTGCAAGAGGCTCAGAGCCAAGAGAAGGAGGATGAGTCCAACACACCTTGCCCAGAGTGCTCCTCTGTGAACCTCCTGCCCTCCATTTAAACTTAAACTCCGTGCTGAAGAACCCTGAAGATGGGCTTCGGAGGGGGCAGTCACTTGGCTTCATCGTTCTTCTTGCCAATGTGGTCACATTGCATAAGTCCCCTTTTCCTGCTTGTCACTATTAGCTCATCGAGCATAGGTGACAGCCTAGCCTGTTCTCTCTGCCAGGGCGCAGGCTCTGACCCGACAATTTTGGCAATATTTGTGCTGCTGCTGACAGGAGGACACTTAGAGGCCCAAAGTCCTTCCCTTTCTTTAGCCTTCATTCCCCCTCCCCCCAACACACACCTGCCTCCATGGACACATTCAATTGGGGGACACGTGGAGTCAGCATGGTAATATTTCAAAGACACTGGCTAATGCCTCCTGTGACCAGGAAGGGCAAAGCAAGGTCAACTGCACACTGTTATCCATAGCAGGCTTAGGAATTCTTTTCAGAGACCTCCATTCAAGTAAAACCACATCTTTGACATTGCTTCAGCAAGCACCATCAGGACAAACCAGTGTGACTACAAGTTGGACTTCATTAAAAGACACTTTTGAAGACTTTTAAGAAGCAGGTGGATAAAGATATGGCTGTTTTTGGGGGGGGGGCTGGAGAGATGGCTCAGAGGTTAAGGGCACTGACTGTTCCTCCAGAGGTCCTGAGTTCAATTCCCAGCAACCACATGGTGGCTCACAGCCATCTATAATGTGATCTAATGCCCTCTTCTGGCATGCACGTGTACATGCAGGCAGAGCACTGTATACATAATAATAAATCTTAAAAAAAAAGATACAGCTGCTCATAGGAAGGGCGTGTGTGTGTGTGTGTGTGTGTGTGTGTGTGTGTGTGTGTGTGTGTG
>OU015746.1:86186922-86216188 GCA_907169655.1 Acomys percivali | reverse complement strand
CTCTCTCTCTCTCTCTCTCTCTCTCTCTCTCTCTCTCTCTCTCTCTCTCTCTCACTGAACTGTGGGCTACAGAGAAATTGTGTCAGTGTTGGCTGGCCTAGGGGGAGCCCAGAGTGTGGATCTGGGATAGATCTGACCTCAGATCATCCTGCCAGTCTACAGAGGGACCCAGGGCCCATTCAGGGGTCCAGGAGACTGTGGACATGTTCTCCAGCTACAGTGCCATAGCTGCACCACTGGCTGAGTGACATAAGGTGCAGAAACCTAGCCAGCTACTCCAACCCAGCAGGCTATTCCCACACTCTCTCAGGAAGCACTAAACCAGCCCGAGTGTATCTGGGCAGGAGCCTAACCAACCACCACAGCAGGAGAGCGGTCTCTACTCTCTCCATTGGGACTGAACCTAGGCCCCACAGCCTGGAAAGATCAGGAGGAAGCCTAACCAGCTGCCCCAACCCAGCAGGCTGTTCCCACATTCTCAGATGGGACTGAACCTAGGCCCCAAAGCTCCAATGGCTGAGGGCGGGCTTTCTAAAGCCCAGCCAAAGGCAGGATAACTGGCTGTACCTACACTTCCTCAAACTTAACCTTGGGCTGCAGAGCACTAGCACCAGCTTCTGCTGGCCCAGTGGGGAGCATAATGTGTGGAGCAAAGTCCCTGGAACTTGCCTGATCCAGGGAGGTGGATCTCCACAGGTGATTCCCACAGGTGAGGGTTCTCGTCCTATAGACGCTCACCAATGAATGGCTCTCAACAACCAGTGAAGGACACCAAAAACTACTTTCCAGCATCAGAGACAGCAAGATAACTAAAGACCAGTGTAAAAACATGAAGAACAAAACTGGGCATTCCCAGAGCCCAGTTATCCCAAAGAATTCAACCCTGAGAACTCAAACACCATTGAAACACAAAAAAATGACCTCAAATCCCTAATAATGAAGATGATAATAGAGGAAATGAATAAAATCCATAAACAAATACAGGAAGATGCAGCCAAACAGATTGAGGACATTAGAAAGGCCATGACAGAAGCCTATAGAGAGGAAATGAAGAAATTCAGGGAAATACAAGCAATTATATGAAGGAAATCAATAAAATGGTTAGAGATCTGAAGATAAAAATGGAAACAATGATAAAAGCACAACTAGAAGAAATCTGGGAATGAGAGAACTTAAGGAAGAAAGCAGAAAATGCAGAGATAAGCTTCTCTAACAGAATTCAGGAGATGGAGGAAAGAATCTTGGGGGGTCAAAGATACAATAGAAGAATTTGATGTAAGCATCAAAGAAAATGTTAAATCTGAAAAATTCCTGACATAAAACAACCAAGAAATCAAGGACACCATGAAAAGACGAAACCTAAGGATAATAGGGATTGAGGAAAGAGAAGAAGCCTGGCTCCAAGGCCCAGAATATATTTTCAACAAAATCATAGAAGAAATTTCCCCAATTTAAAGAAAGAGCATATAAACATACAAGAGGCCTGCAGAACATCAAATAGAATAAACCAGAAAAGAAAATCCTCCCATCACATAATAATCAAAACAAAAAATGTACAGAACAAAGAAAAAATATTAAAAGAGGCAAAGGAAAAGGCCAAGTAATATATAATGGGAGAGCTTTCAGAATTATACCTGACTTCTCACCAGAGGCCATAAAAGCCAGAAGGGCCTGGGCAGAGGTCCTGCAAACCCTAAGAGATCAAGATGCCAGTCCAGACTAGTATACCCAGCGAAACTTTCACTAACCATTGATGGAGAAAACAAAATATTCCATGACCAAAAAAAAAAAAAATTTCAAACAGCATCTATCCACAAATCTGGCCCTACAGAAGTTACTAGAAGGAAAACTACAACCCAAAGTGACAAACTGCAACAAAGATAACACAGGAAATAGGTAACTTCACTGTTCCAAAACATAACCATACAAGCACTACTACAACCAACATCAAAATCAAGGGACTTAATGGTTACTGGTCATTAATATCTCTCAACATCAATGGTCTCAATTCTCCAGTAAAAAGACACAGACTAAGTGAATGGATGCATAAACAAGACCCAACATTCTTCTGCATTTAAGAAACACATCTCAGCCACAATGATAGACATTATCTCAGGGTAAAAGCCTGTAAAAACGTATTCCAAGCAAACGGACACAAGAAACAAGCTGGGGTAGCCATTTTAATATCTAATACAATAGACTTTCAACCAAAATTAATCAGAAGAGAGGAGGAAGGACACTTTATACTCATTAAAGGAAAACTCAACCAAGATAGCATAACAATTCTGAACATCTATGCCCCCAATACAAGGGCACCTACATTTGTAAAAGAAATATTAACAAAGCTTAAACTACACATTAATAGTAGGAGACTTCAAAATCCCACTTTCACCAAAGGATAGGTCAATGAAACAGACACTAAACCGAGAAATAATGACACTAACTAATACCATGAATCAAATGGATCTAACAAATATCTACCATATAAACAAGCCAAAAGAGAAAAAAAAACAAACAAACCACATGATCATCTCCTTAGATACAGAAAAAGCATTTGACAAAATCCAACACCCATTCATGTTTAAAGTTTTGGAGAGATCAGGGATATAAGGCACATACCTAAACATAATAAAGGCTATATAAAGCAAGCCAATAGCCAACATCAAATTATATGGAGAGAAATTCAAGGAAATTCCACTAAAATCAGGAACTAGACAAATCTGCCCACTCTCTCCATATCTCTTCAATATAGTTCTTGGAGTTCTAGTGAGAGCAATAAGACAAAAAAGGATATCAGAGGGATCCAAATGGGAAAAGAGGAAATCAAATTATCTCTATTCACAGATGATATGATAGTATACATAAGTGACCCCCCTAAATTCCACCAGAGAACTCCTACAGCTGATAAACACCTTCATCAAAGTGGCTGGATACAAAATTAACTCAGAAAGTCAGTAGCCTTCCTGTATACAAATGACAATCATGCTGAGAAAGAAATTAGGGAAACTACACCCTTCATAATAGCCACAAGTAATGTTAAGTATCTAGGTTTAACTCTAACCAAACAAGTGAAAGACTTGAATGAAAAAACCTCAAATCTCTGAAGAAGGAAATTGAAGATGACATGAGAAGATGGAAAGATCTTCCTTGCTCATGGATCGAGAGAATCAACATAGTAAAAATGGCCATCTGACTAGATTCAATGCAATTACCATCAAATACCCACATAATTTTTTTTACTGACTTTGAAAGATCAATTCTCAACTTCATACGGAAAAACAAAAAACCCATATAGCTAAAACGATCCTGTACAATAAAAGATCCTCCAGAGGAATCTCCATCCCAGATCTCAAGCTGTACTATAGAGCAACAGTAATAAAAACAGCATGATACTGGCATTGTAATAGGCTGGTTGATCAATGGAATTGAATAGAAGACCCAGAAATAACCCCACACACCTATGGACACTTGATTTTTGACAAAGAAGCTAAAACCATACACTGGAAAAAAGATAGCATCTTCAACAAATGGTGCTGGTATAACTGGATGTCTACATGTATAAAAATGCAAGTATATTAGTATATTCATATTTATCACCATGCACAAAACTGAAGTTCAAGTGGATTAAAGACTTCAACATAAAACCAGACACAATAAATCTATTAGAAAAAAAGTGGGGAAGAGCCTTGAAATCATTGGCACAGGAGCCAACTTCCTGAACAGAACACCAATAGCCCAGGCTCTTAGGTCAACAATTAATAAATGGGACCTCATGAGGCTGAGAAGCTTCTGTAAGGCAAAGAACACTGTCAACAGAACAAAATGACAGCCTACAGACTGGGAAAAGATCTTCACCAACCCTACATCTGACAAAGGGCTAATATCCAAAATATATAAAGAGCTCAAGAAACTAAACACCACAAACCAAATAACCCAATTTAAAAATGGGGTATAGCGGGTGGGATCCAGAGCAACAGGGTTAAAAACAGTGACTCAGGGTTCCAGGTGGAGACCTAGGATTGGGAACCTGTGTGAAGTCCCTCTCAGACTCTTGGGCCAGGTCTCGGGTTGCAGGTGTCCTCCTCGACCCTGCGGTATGAATTGGCACCCTGGGGAAGTCCTGTCTTTGGCACCACCAACTCGTCGCCCAAGCTCATGGTGACCCCAGGCCTGGGGCTTCTCTTGGCGTTTGGCCTGCCGATGGTCCCCACTGGCTTGAACCAAGGAACACTGGACCCTTTCACAACAGACTCTTTCACAAATAATTCGACTCAAACCCCAGACTCTGGTTCCAATGGGGGCACCTACCAGCCCAGTAGTGAGAAGCAGGTGGGTGCCCATGCTTCACCACCCGCCAACCTCAAGCTGCCCCTAGAGAAGCAGCTCATCTGAATGCTGGGGTATCAGCCACATGCCATCACCACCACCACCGTCCAGGATTGCCTCGGCACACCCTGGCACGCAACAGTCACCTGGGAGATGCGCTAGCCTCTGATGGCTCAGGAGGACTTGGGGTGGGGAAACCTGGGCCACCCGGCTGGTGGGCTATGCAGCATGCTGCCTCTGCTTGGCTCTGCATGAAGCTGGAGGTGCTGGGGCCCAGGGCCCTCACCTCCTCACCATTTACCTCATATGATCTTGCCTTTGCTGTGTCTTCTTCCGTAACTGTAGGCCCAACAAACCTCCTGTCCTTTCTTTCAGTTTTCCCATGCAGCAGCTGAGTCCTGGCCCCACAGGACTCCAAAGAGCCAATGCAAGGCTGCCTGCCCATCTAGTGCCTCCCCTCCTTTCTTGTCACCCATATTCCCTTATGTACTGTGTGAGCTTGGGGGAAGGCAGCGCCCCCCTCTGGGCAGTTAGACTCATCCAATGCTTAAGAACAGAAGGGAAGAAAGTTCTTCAAAGACTTTGACTTTGAGGCCAAGGGAGGATGGGGGCTACTCACTTTTTATATACTTATATGAAATTGAGAGTAAGGTGTTTTTTTTTTTTTTAATTGGGGGACAGAGGTAAACAGAGAATTCTCAACAAAGACATATCCAATGACCGAGAAACATTTAAAGAAATGCTCAAAGTCCTTAGTTATCAGGGAAATGTAAATCAAAATGACCCTGAGATTCCTTCTTACACCCATCAGAATGGCTAAGATCAAAAACTAAAGTGACAGCACATGCTGGGCAGGACGTGGAGAAAGGGGAATACTCCTCCATTGCTGGTGGGAGTGCAAACTTGTACAGCCACTTTGGAAATCAATCTGGTGCTTTCTCAGAAAATTGGGAATCGTGCTATCTCAAGAGCCCCCCCCAAAAGATGCTTCACCATACAACAAGGACATTTGCTCAACTATGTTCATAGCAGCTTTATTTGTAATAGCCAGAATCTGGAAACAACCTAGATGTCCCTCAAGCAAAGAATGGACAAAGAAACTATGGTACATTTACACAGAGTAATACTATTCAGCTATTAAAAACAAGGAAATCTTGAAATTTGCAGGCAAATGGATGGAACTAGAAAAGATCATCCCAAGTGCGGTAACCCAGACCCAGAAAGACAGGCATGGTATATACTCATTTATAAGTGGATACTATCCGAACATAGATGTCCTTTGAGAAACTCCACCCAGCAGAGGATTGGAACAAATGCTGGGACTCAAAGCCAGACTCTGGGCAGAGCACTGAGAGTCATATAGAAGAGTTGGAAGATGGAAGACCCAGAGGGTCAGGATCTCCACAAGAAGACCATCGAGGCCAGCAGATATGGACCCAGGGGGCCTGCACAAACTGATGCACCAACCAAGGAAAATGCATGCAGAGATCTTAGACTCCTGTTCAGATATAGCCAATGGGCAGCTCATTCTCCAAGGTCGGCGTGTGGGGTGTGGGGACTGCCTCTGACATGAACTCTGGTGCCTGAGATTTGACCACTTCCCCTTGGCTGGGAGGCCCTGTGGCCACACAGAAGAAGAGGATGCAGGCTATCCTGATGAGACCTGAGAGGCTGTGGTCAGACGGTGGGTGAGGAGGGGCATCCCCATCAGAGGTCTAGGGAAGGGGAATAGGGTGGCAGAGTGGGAACGGCAAGATATAAGCAAGGGGAATAACAATTGGGATGTAATGTGAATAAATTATAATAAATTTAAAAAATGAAAAAATACTCTGGTGTTGCAGGAGACTTGATCTCATTGTGAACCCCAGGATTGTGAACTGTAAAAATCTATTTCTTGTTTGGTGTGGCTCAACCCTAACACACACCTTTAAGCCAAGAACTTTCTGTTTACTGTAAACAGGTGGTTATGGTGTGGCTCAGCCCTAGCACATGCCTTTAATCCAAGAGCTATCTGTACACGGGATTAAATAAAGTTAACCCTAGGTGAAGATTCAAAGCAAGAAACTAGCTGACAGGGATGAAACAGAAAGGAGGGACACTGAGAGAAAGGTATTTAAGACAGCGTGGAGAAGAAGAAAGGGCTTTTGGCTTTTTCCTTCTGGGACATCAGCTGAGTAGGAAGGTCGGCCAGGTGCTTTCTCTGCTTCTCTGAGCTAGCAGGTTTTCACCCCAGCATCTGGCTCCTGAGTCCTTATTGCTAAAATTGAACAATTGGGATTTTCTTTCTTTAAAACAGCACTCTGGCCAAAAGCAATTTACACCTCTAGGTCACATCTATCACTGGGGGAAGTCAGGACAAGAACTCAAGGCAGGGACCTGGAGACAGAAACCAGGGAGAGATGCCTCATGATTAGCCAGCTTTACCTACACAGCCCAGACCCAAGGATGGCTGCACACAGTGCGATGAGCCTTTCTCCATCAACCGTCAATCAAGATGATCTCTTATAGACATGGCCAATCTGATCAAGGCAATTCTTCAATTGAGGTTCCCTCTGCCCAGGCGGCTCTAGGCTGTGTCAACTTGACAGTAAAACTAACCAAGACATCCATTTCCGGGATCCTGGTATAAGATTTAAAGGGTTTAAAGTTATTATGTATGTATGTATGTATGTATGTATGTATGTATGTATGTATGTATGTATATATGTATGTATTGTGTATGTGGTGTATAAGTGTGTATGTGTGTGTGGTGTTTGTAGTGTGTGTGGTATGTAGTATATTGTGGTATGTGTGTGGTGTATATAGTGTGTGTATGTGTATTGTATGTGTGGTTTGTGTATGTGTGGTGTGTGTATGTGTATGTGTAGTATGTGTAGTGTGTGTATTGTGTCTGTGTATGTATGTGTAGTGTGTGTGGTGTGTGCGGTGTGTATAGTGTGTGTGTATATATATGGTATATGTAGTGTGTGTGGTATGTGCAGTGTGTATATGGTGTGTATAATGTGTGTGTGTGCGCGCGCGTGTGTGTGCGTGCGTAACTTACAGGATTGGTTCTTTCCTATCATCTGGGTTCCATGGATGAAATTCAAGGTTGATGGACATAGTAGTGGATGTCTCTACCAGTTGAGCCATCTCTGGTCCAAGGCTCAGGTTCAAGCAGAGGGCAAGAGGTGTGCATAACTAAGCAGCCATCCTGTTCAAGGCATAGTTCTGTCCATCACTGACCCATGCTTACCTCCAGAATCTCCCACAAGGTGGCATGATGTGTTAGTCTCTTTTGGAAGACAAGCTTCCCTTTTCTGGCTGGCACCAGATTTTAGGCGTTTTGCTTTTTCTCTGCCAACATGAAATCCCTGGGGTAATTCCAATTTCTTGGGGGGGTCCATCCATTCAAACTGACGAATACAACTGTTTCCCTTGAGAATCTTCCTTCTGGCCAGGCAAGCTGGTTACCATGAGACAGTAACCGTAAAGGCATCATGTCCTCTCATGGTACATGAGAGGTACACTGGCCTGGCCCTGGGTTCTTAGCACAGAGGCTGCCACTTTGCAGGCATTCTGCGCCTTGCAGGGGAGAAGAAGGGGTGCATGCGGGTTTGGGATGAGAATACTGCCCCTTCCTTTCAGAGACATGCCTTCCTGTCTCCGAAGCCTGGGGAAAGCCCATAGTGTTCCAGAAATGAGTGTTTAGACTCTAGAAACGGATACATTAGATTGAGAGAAAACCAAACAAATCAGATGTGTTTTTATCTCCCAGGCAGCTGTTGGCGGAATAAACATCTGGGGCTTGGCCTGCGCAGCAGCTCATTAAAATCACAGCGTGAAGGATTTCCCTCCCAGAATAGTGCTTTTTGCATATTTACATAATGATGTCCACGTAGTTGCCCCTGACCTTGCCAGGAAGCAGAATTCCCCATGGCTTTCCAGATGGCTGCCAGACCTTAGTCTGTTTCCTCCTCCTTGGGGCTAGGCTCCTGGGGAACAAGGGCTAGAGCTAGAAAGAGCCAGGCATGGCCTCTCCGCAGGCCCTGCTGCACTCCCAGCAGACGTGGTTTTCCAATCCTTGTAGTGGTTCCTAGGTTTCCTGTTTATAGCTCTTTGTGGTTTTCCTGAAACTGTGGGGAATTTCTGATCCAAGATGGCTGAACTTGAGCCTCCAAAGTTTGCTTCTAACAAGTCCTGGGGAATGCTGTCAGTCCCATGACTGCACTCGAGGCTGCCTACCTGTTCTAGGGCAGACCTTCTGAGCCCAGTGGGACTTTGACCCTCAACTGTGGCTCCAGGGATCAGTGGCACCAATGTCACCTGTTAAGCTGTGTGAGATACAAGAGTCTGTGGTTCTATCCAAAAGTGGTGGCATCAGAATCTTGTCACAGCTTTTAAGAGGCATCGGGCTAGAGAGTGTGCTAAGTATGCTGAGCTGTGATGCTCAGCATCACGGTGCTGAGACCAGGAGATAGAAACTGGTGAGGTAGCTTCAGGGACAGGGACCTTCATTCTTGTCTTTGGCTGGAAGCCAGAAGCGTTTGAGGAGTCTGGTTGTGTGTCACATTTCATCTTTTTTTACACAGCTGCCTGGAAGCTGTGTGAGAAAGTTTGACTGAAACTTCTATCCATGAGCTTGGAGTGGAGAGACACGAAGACCTCTAGAGTTTGAGTTAACTAGACTGACAGGGTCACCCCCTCCAGCCCCTCCCCCATGCCTCAAGCTAGAAAGTCCTTATTAACTCCAACAGTGGCCCTGGGTAGTGACCCATCTTTGGAACACATGCATACTCTACAGCTGAAGCGCTGACCCCTGAACCTACAAAACACTTGCAACAGAGCTTCTGGTTCCAGTTTGCTTTTCCCTAACTACGTCAAACACCATGCCCAAAACCAATTTGGAGAGGACAGGGTTTTGTTTCAGCTTACACTTCTAGGTTAGTCAGTCACTGAGAGAAGTCAGGGCAGGAGCTCAAGTCAAGAACCAAGAGGCAGGAACTGAAGCAGAGACCATGGAGGAACCCTGCTTTTGCCTTGCTCTCCCATGATCCATGCTCAGCTAGCTTTCGTGTACAGCCCAGGCACAGGTACCTAGAGATGGTAGCATACATAGTGAGCTGGCCCCTCCCACATCAGTGTCAGACAAGACAAGTCTCAACAATAGGCCGAGTGGTTGAGGCAGTTCTTCAGTTGAGGGTCTGTCTTCCAAGGTGACTCTACGTGTGTCAACATGACAGTAAAAACTACATAGCACGCTCACCCTTTGTGAAATGCAGTCTTCATATTAATGAGGAAAAGGACCCTACAGCCTCCTGTGGCTTCAGCAGCCATCACTTTTCTCAGACTCTAGAGCCTAAGTTATTGCCCAACAGGAGCCAGAAAGCTTCTGTTTCTCTTTAGGATCCCCTCCCCTCCCCTCCTTGGTCAGTGGCGCATGCCTATAATTCCAGAATGTAAAATAGAGATGGGGGGATCAAAAGGTGTTCAAGGCCAGCTTGGCCAATTTACATGAAACACAAGGCCCTGGTTTTATTGTTTTTGTTTTGGCTTGCTTTTTGTTTGTTTGGATTTTTTTTCAAGACAAGGCTTCTCTGGGTAGCTGTCCTGGAACTCGCTCTGTAGACCAGGCTGGCTTCGAACTCATAGAGATCTGCCTGCCTCTGCATCCCAGAGTGCTGGAATTAAAAGGCCTGCAGCATCACCACCAGGTTTTTCCTCCCCTAATTCCTAGGCTTCTCCACACTGGGGAAGAGTGGTACTAGTTGCTTTACAGACCACCCGTTCCTTATCCTCTGTAAAGTGGGAATTCCCACAGAGGGGATGGGTGGCTTCTCTCCTTAAGGTCCATCTCTCAGACAGACCCCGGTATCAACAGGGCTCGGAGATTGAACAGTTCCTGGGAAAGGTCACTGGCCTTGGTGGTAGAACTAATTCCTTTAGCTGTAGGTCAGAGAGGTCAGTGTTCTCAATGGCTGTCAGCTATGGCCTGCTTACTGTCACTCCAGGCTACCTGTGTCTCTTCTCTCTTGGTCCCACACCTATGTATAGCCAAAGCAGCAGCTTGGCATGGAGCCTTTTTCAGAGTTCTGATGCTCAGCTCTACCACGAACGGGAGCAGATGTCCATCTGTGGATTTGCTATCTAGCCCAGCTGATGCCATCAGGGGGACACCACTAGCAGCCCAGAGTCACCAAAGCTGCCTCCAAGTTCTTACTACTCTGATGACTTTTATTTTTATTTTGAAGCATAGTTGAGCACAATAACAGAAGATGACAGCTAGGGACACAGTTGGTGGTAGTTTTGTTTTGTTTGTTTTGTTTTGTTTTGTTTGAGCACAGGGACCTGGGTTTGATTTCTATCATGGGGACACACGCAGTATGGGGTAAATACATTTTTTTCTCAAACCCAAATTTAGAAGGAGATCCTAACATCATTTAACAATGGCTACCACTGGTAGAATTATAGATAACTTCACTTTTTCTTTCTGCTTCGTATATTTTCTAACACTTTTACAAGAAGAAAGTATAAATTTGGTGAAAAAGAGAGAGAAAAAACCCAACTTATCTTCAAAAAGAAAGAGCTCCAGTGAGATCTAACTGTATAAGATGCTTTTAAAAATACAAAATTAACACCAATTTAAGTGGTGTGCTATAGATGTATCCACAGTTACGCAGATCAAATGGATGAGGAGACAGGCTGCTAGTGAGAGGTGAGACAGCAGAGGAGCCTGTGACTGACTTTATGGTGAAGGAAAACAATTCAGAGGTGGAATTAACTCCCTGAGACTCTAAGCCTCCCATAGCAGAAAAAACTCAGGTGAAAGTCAAATTAACAAGCAAACAGTGGGCACGTTATTTTATATATTTCCATAACTAAAAGTCTCTCTCCCTATCCCTCTCTCTCTCTCTCTCTCTCTCTCTCTCACACACACACACACACACACACACATACACACACACACACACACACATACACACATGATGTGTATGCATGTTTGAGCACACATTCTATTTGAATGTGGCACATGGGCCACAGTGCATGGCTAAGGGGTCAGCGTACAGCCTCGGGGGTTGGTTCTCACTCTCCATCTTCTTGGAGACAGGGTTTCTGTGTTGTTGTTGTTGTTGTTATTGTTGTTTAGTTATTTTTTCTGTCTGTGTATGCCAGGTTAACTAGCATGCAAGATTGTTTTCACCCTCTATCTGCCCGTAGGAGCACTGTGACACTGTAACACTGACACAGACATCTATATCACAACTTTAATGTGGGTTCTGGGGATTCAAACTCAGGTCCTCATAATTGGAGAACAAATATTTTGCTCACTGAGCTATTGTAAAAAACCAACTCGTTATTATTCATTTTCAGTCTGAGGGGCATTTACAGCTCAGCGATGAATTACAGATGAGCAGGAGGCACTGGGCTCCTGTCTTTGTTAGCTGGCAGCTGGTGCTTTCTAGCTGGGACAACTCTTTAGTTTATTTTAGGGTTGAAAAGTTATAGACCAGCCGGGTGTGGTGACACACACCTTTAATCCCAGCACTCTGGAGGCAGAGGCAAGTGGATTGCTGTGAGTTCGAGGCCAGCCTAGTCCACAAAGAGAGTTCCAGACAACCAAGGATATACAAGAAACTCTGTCTCTTAAAAAAAAAAAAAAAAAAAAAAAAGGTACAGACCATCAGCTACGTGACTCAACTCTGGAACCAGAAAAGGGGAAGGGAGCTTGAGGCAATAGCACCGAGAATTTGGCGTGGGGACTACGCTAGACAAGAGGGAAAGATCATACCTGCTTGAAGAAAGTTAGCCGATGAAGAATTTGAGGGACAGGAAAAACGCAATTAGGAATATATAAAAACCTCTATTTTGCACCAGATCATGGCAATGAACATTTTTGCCTCTTGTCTTCTGCAGAAATGACAATAGGTCTGCCTCGCTTCCACTATGCGAAGCCTCCAGCACTCTTATTATGAAGGGAGGATCATTGTTTTTCACGCCACTTTCCCAGCCCCCAAAGTATTTTTCTGAAGTTAAACACCTAGTTTAGAAAGATGACAAATGGGATGTTACTTTAAATCATTCACTGGTATAAATTCTGTGATCTCCACGAACAGCTATTGATAAACGTACTCTCTGGCGGGAAAATAATAAACACCACGTGACCTCACATCATCTATTGCCCAGAAATTCCTATCGCTGTATGATCTCCAAGGTCGCATTAGTCCTGACTTTCCAGTCAAGTTCTTCTACTTTGCTGGCATCAGCGCCAAGTGAATTTACCCAGCATCCACCAGGTCAGTAGCCCTGCCGCGTCTCTGCTCAGTAGGCTTTGCCCTCACCCTATACCCCGAAGGTCCTGAAAGCTCAGGGGCGCTGCGCGCACACTTGAACTTCAATTAATTCAGCACAGCTCTCAAGAAGCCTTGAGGACCCACAGGTGCCCTTGACAGGGAGGAAGACTAGTTTCCCATCTGCTCATGCAAAATCTCATTTCTGCTCAAATGACGGCATTTATTCAGAAGTCCTCCCCCCCCCTCCTACTCGCAAATCTCAGAACTTCCGGAAAATAAAACTCAGAGGGGTGGAGGGGGGATGCGGGGGTGGAATACAACATGGAGATTTCTGGGAATGTGTGAAAACCCTTTAAGTAGGAAACCACTTCCTCCAAAGGGTTAGAAAGTCAGATCACCTCAGGCCAGCAGGGTGGGTGTTGGAATTACTTACAAGAGGCGAAGGGGACGGGGTAGAATAAAACCACTGTGGTTTCTCAGAGCAGTGCGTGTGGAGTCCCGCTTTCAGTTCACCTTGTGCCTCTTCTATACACGGGCACCTCTCAAGAGCTTCTGCAGCTGAAGCTGAGGCAGGAGGCAGGGAACGCCAGGTGAAGGTCCTCTGAACTTCTCTCTTCCTTCTATGGAGTGTTAATAGGTTCATTACCATAGAGCTGCCGTCAGGTCTTTGTTTTGTTCATTTCTTCTTCACAATGGTCGCCGGATGGTCATTTACTCCACCACAGAGAAATGCAGTTGTTCATATCTGAAGTTCTGTCTCAGGCCTCTTGGGCCCTAGTGTAGTGTGGTTGTGAGAGGAGAGTGAGTGTGCGTGTGCTTGCTTGCGTGTGTAGGGGATCCCAAGGCCCTATCCTGTCCCCTCCCAATTTGATCTTCCATATTGGCTCTCTGGAGTGAGCAACTTTCTGTCCTTGCCAGGCGCGGATGGTCTGAAGTGGCCCCATTTGACTTCTGCGGGTGGGGCACTGGGCCCACCCTTCATTCCAGGGCCTTCTTTCCTGGCTTTGACACAGTTCTGAGCACAATGTTCCATGCAGCTCTTCAAAGCCTAATCCTGATTATGTTCCAGCACAGAGGTGTCTCCCTATTTTCATGGATTTGGTCTGTTGCTGCACCCCAGCAGCAGCCATGACTGCTCCCTCCTTGGTGTGGTAGCAAATTGTAGTCAAGAGTGTACAGTAGAGACCCCTGCCTTCTGGGGAAGGGTGCTTTCAGAAGAATGGGGTCACTTTAGCCTGTGCCCTGCTTGCTCAGGGCTGACTCCCATGCTTCACTTGGCCCTAGTACAGTAGGCAGAGAGAGCAGAGAGGTCCAGAGCCAGAGCGTGCGCTTTGGAGCCAGCTCCTGCCCGGGGTGATGTGCACATTGCTTTCCCTGTCTCCTTTTTTTTTTTTCCCATTTCTGTAGCAGTGAGTGAAAATTCCCATGGCAGCGCCCTACACACAGCATGGGGGAGAAAAGCTGGTTCATGCTGTCTGCTCCGCACTCAGCGCTGTGACCCTGTTCGACTTGCTCTCCTTTGGCCAATGAGGGTTAGGTGGTCCCTGACCATTGGAGGGTTTCTGGCCTCCCCCAACACCCCCCCCCCCCGATGCTGAGAGCCTATGCCTCCCTCTCTGTAATTCCAGAAGGCCCTGTTTTCCCAGAAGACAGTATCCTTCATCCTGGGGCTCCCCAGGAGCTGGAACTCAGGGGAGGCCTGGGCAACCTTTATCCTGTAGCCTGGGTTGCTCTTGGCCTTGGATGGGACACAAGCCCAGGAAAGATCCAGAGGTGGATTTCTCTGCCTTAGGAGGCTGGCCTCCAGATGGCAGCACATGTTTAAACCTTGGCCTGAGCCTTTAAGGGAACCATGGCTGAAAGGGCACCATCTAAGACTCCCACAGCAGGTAGGAGCCTGTGGTTTTTAGCTTGGGGAGGCTCCAGGGAAAGCTAGAGAAGACTGGGGTCCCTTGTTGGAAGAGTTGAGGCAAGGATGTGGAAAAGACAAATGGAGAAAAGGCGACAGAGGACTGAAGCCCAGGTTGGCATTTGTTCCCATTGTTCAAGGAATCCTGTGGGAGGTTTTATTTTAAGTATTTTAAAAAAGATTTGTTTTATTATTGTATGTGTTTTTGCCTGCATGTATGTTTGTGTACCATACATCTTCCTGGTGCCCATGAAGGTCAGAAAGGACATCAGAGCCTCATGGACCTGGAATTACAGAGGGTCGTGAGCCACCACATCGGAGCTGAAAACCAAGACGAGGTCTTCTATGAGAGCGCCATGGCTCTTCACTGTTGAGCCGTCTCTTCAGGACAGACTTTTATTTACAATGTAAGGATTTTTTAAGAGTTAGGCTTGCCATCCCTGTGGGTTCTCTGGAGTCTTGGGTATTGTGTGTACTCCAAAGAAACGCAACTGCAGGACACCCAACATGAGCGTACCAGTCCCACAGCCACGTAGTAATGACCATAGGGTGCTGAGCAGGCTAGATGGTGTAGGCTGAGGCAGGAGGACAGAGCCTGGGAAACATGGACTGACTCTCTTGTTGGGGATTGAGTCTCTGGGTGTGGGATGGCTCCATCCCAGTTTGGCTATTTTTGTTGTTGTTATTGTTACCAATATTGTCCCTTCCTTAAGTGTAAGCTTATCCTGTATGATGGTCTGTGTTGGCAAAACTACATTGTCAAAAGCCCAACACAGTTGGGCAGTGGTAATACACGCCCTTAATCCCAACACTCAGAAGGCAGAGGCAGGCAGATCTCTGAGTTTGAGGCCATCCTGGTCTACAGAATGATTTCCAGGACAGCCAGGGCTACACAGAGAAACTCTTGTCTCAAAAGAAAACAAAAGCCCAACACAAAGATGGTATCTCACCCCTGGAAGGGTGAAGTTTCAGAGTAATAAGGGGTATAGTGTTGGGTGATGTGAAACCGAGGACTCAGGAAGAGGTAAAAACAAGCCCAGCCGAGGCTTATGCTCACATGCTGAAAAGCTATGTGGACATCCAAGGGCCAGTTGCTGGAACTGTTCCAGATTACCACCCTTAGGGGGCCTTGCTGAACAGCTCTTGGGAAGACTTCACGGCCGAAGCAGCTTGCAAGCTTCAAGGAACAGAACCGAACCCCACACCCAGCCAGCACACAGGCAAATATATTTTTTTGGTTTTATTATTACAAATATACATGGCTCCATCACACTCAGGAAATCTGGATTCTACGTGTTCTACATACCTTTTCTTTTTACCTGGGCAGGGACATAGAGAAGTGTCCAAGCCATGTGGAGATATAAGACATATTTGACAGAAACAGTTCAACTCATAGCTTATAGTGAGGCCATTTCTCCAGCTGCCCAAGAGCTTTACAGAACCAAGCCAGGTCTTTCCAGAATGCTTGATTCACATTGTGAGCTCCGAAATGCTGCAGCTCCCGTTCCCAGGCCCTTGGGCACAGCCAGGAAATTCCATGCTTTGGAGAGGTCCCTTCTGGAAGTCAGCACCAGGTAATTACTGCCAGATCTGTGCACTTGTGGGTCAACAACCATGATTAGAGGGATCCAAAACTAAAAAGAAACCTGTCTCTCCTTTACCCCTTCCCTACCCATCCAAGGCAGGCTTGGGTCTTACTATGGTGCAGCCCATGTATGTTGAAGTGTGATATTTGGTTTCAAAAACATTCAATGGTCTCTTTGGCAAACTGAGAGAAACTGGCAGGAAGCTGCTGCAGCACACTCTTCCTTGGTCCTTCCTGCTAGTGCTTCATTCGCTCCAGTAACCGCTGATAGACAGGGGCTGAGAACAACAACAAAAGCCAGTAAGATGCAGGCGGTCCACTGTCTGGGTGGGAATGAGCCTAGAGCGCATGCGTGCTGAGCCAGTGACCATAGAGCGCATGCGTGTTGGTCCAATGACCATAGAGCACGTGCGTGCCTGGCCAATGACCATAGACTGCATGCGTGCCGAGCCAATACACTATCCATGCCCTCTTTTCACTTGTTATATTTTGAGACAAAAGTCTCACTAGATTGATCAGACAGCTTTAAACTCATTCTGAAGCCTATATCCTTAAGCTTGCAATCCTCCTGCTTCAGATTACCAGGAAATTGGGATAATGTACCATCAGGCCCAGCTTCAGAATCTCACAAGCGAAAGCCATGTGACCTCTTTCTGCCATGCTCTCCTGTTCATGTACATAGCCAAGGGCTTTGGGGTTTGTGGAACATCATGCCTTGCTCAATATTTGATGTTTTTAGGTTTTTCCTTCATCTATCAGCTTGGAATGATGTCCTCAGTGTGGGAGCCTGCCAAGCCCTGTGCAGTTTTCCCAGGCTCCCTGAACCCAAAATCTCATCCACCCCATGGGCTGTTACTCCAGTCTCTTCATGTTACAGAGAGAAGAAACTAGATTATCTGTGTCTGACCCAAGCTCACCCTGCTACTCTGACCCTGGAGGCCAGGCTTGTGGCGATCTGTACACAACAGATTACAGGCTTGGGTCTGTTAGGGACTAATTGGTTCACTACCCCAGTTGGGACCACAAACTCAGACACTTACCGAGCCGCACAGACCTCTGGGCAGCCTGCAAGAACAAAACCCATAAAAACAGATCAGGCTTTCTTTTGTTTTGTTTTGTTTTGCTTTGTTTTTTTTTTTTTTTTTTTTTTTTTTTCTTTCTTTCCTTCTCTGTCTCTCTTTCCCTCCTTCCCTTCCCCAGCTGGTCTGGAACTTGACAGGAAGACCAAGCTTTCCTGGACCATGTGGCAATCATCCGGAGTGGGGCGGTAGTTGTGTGCCTTGAGGTGTCAGGCTTCCAGGACATATTGTCACTTTGTCACCCTCGTTTAAAATAAATCTTGAGATGGGAAAGTAGAGGGAAAGTTGAGCCCATGGACCCCAAAGATCCCCCCCATTAGCCTTGGTGGCCCTTGGCTGTACAAGCCCCTTTCAGTGGGGTCTTACACAGAAGGTAGATGTTCCTGGGGGACCCCGAGCTAGGCTTCTCTACTGAGACCAGAGCATAGAGCCAGGGAATCAGCTGAAGCATCTCCCAAGAGTATGAGTTCAGCCCTTCTGGGGGAGATCTTTGCTCAAAAGTGGGAGGCCATGTAACAGCTCCGGCCTCCAGGGTCAGGACTCCAACTTTGAAAGCCTTTCTCTTGAAATCAAAGCTTTAGTAAGTTGTAAAGGGCTTCACCCAACTCAGAGGGACACCTCATCATGTCCTGAGCTGGCTGGGGACCCAGCAAGGGAGCTCAGGAGGGGAGAGCCTCTGAGGGGACAGCAGGCAGGGCTAAGGCCAGCTCCCCACACACTGCAGAGGATAGGTAAGCCTTGGAAAACAGAAGACAGGTTCAGAGGCTTGGCAGCCCGGCTGCTACAGCTGAACTCAGGGTGGGCTGTCCCTTTAGGCAAGGCAGATCCCAGGGCTGCTGTCCTCATCTGTGGCTTACTGGTGGAGAGAACATGAACACGTACCCTGGAAAATGCTGATGCCTGTTTGAAGATTTCAAGCGCAGAATCCGCCAGTTCATCTCCTCGTTCTTGGGGTCGGTTAGCTAGAGAGGAAGGAATAGCCAACTGTCTTCCACCAGCATTTCAATGGACGCACAGCCAGGCTGTGCTTGCCACCAGTGTCCCCTTGTACACACATAACATCTGGGCCTTGTCTGCCACCAGCCTCCACATAAATAGCCCTACTGGGTAATGTCAGAGTTTGGGTAAGATAGCAGCAACTCAGTAAGAAACATGCCCTGAAGTTCTGTAGTGTGTCATCTTGAAGCCATAGTGGCTATGGCTCCACATTTTAGTCAGTGACAGGGAGACATACTCACAGACACCGTTAGGTTAGGACCACATATCAGGACCTCACCTGGCGGTTGCAGAATACTGTTGATGGCATAGACCACACCATTTGTGGCCATGATGTCAGCTTCAGCAACAGGTTCCTTATTGACGCTCACTACGTTGTCTTTCTAAGAGAAGAGACAACAGGTGTTAAATGCGGAGCCTGTCGGCTCTGTTTGCTCCACAGGCATCCGATGACCACATACCCCCTCTGTGCATAAGTGGCAGGACTTCCCTGGGTTGCCCTTGCCCTCTGCAGACTTCCACTGCCTAATGTAGCCTCAGCACGGGGCAATCAGCAAAATTCTTGGCCTCGCTGTAATGGGGGTCACAGAGGGGGGACTGCTTCTTAATAGACATGGGAGCTGAGGTACAAAAAAAAAAAAAGACGTTCTTGCACAGCCCATGTGCCTGTGACAGACAGCATCCCAACACCTGAACCTCAGTCCTGAGAAACACTCAGTGACTGAACTGATCTCTCCCAGTCTTCTTCCCATGCTCCCCAGGGAACTGGTGAGCAAGGGATGCCGAAGACCCCAAGAAAGGAGCAGAGAGCCATGGCAGGCTCCCATCCATGGGGTGGGAGCTGAATCAGGCTGGCTCTATCCAGGGGAGGCAAACTGTGAACATAGCTCCAAAGCTGAGCTGCACCATCAACACACAGTGAGAGATGCTCCCCAGCCAGGGCAGCATCAGAAAGGAAGGGACTCTTCCTAAAATGCAGCTCATGGACCAGCCAATGAGTGCCTGGGTTTAGGGACTGGAGCTGGGGAAGAAGATAGGGACCAATCTCTTCAGATGAGCAACTACGTCCCACTTTCTAAAGGGCTTCTTCACAACCCACATCAGATGTCCTATTGCCCGGAAGAGCTGGAAGTTCCTATTTGCGTCTAACTATAATCTCTCTTGGTATTCCTTGGGCAGGTACCTTTTCTCTTTTCTCTCTTTCTTTGGACAAACCATACTCAAAGGTTCCATTAGCATCTTAAAAGTGGGGTGCATGGTGAGGTGTGCCTTAGGCCCTTCACAGCTGCATATAGCCAACCCCTTTGACACACTCACTCACCGAGCTGACTTCCAGCTTGTCCCCTTGGAGAGACTTCAGCCGCACCAGGGCCCCAATGCCTCCACTAACCAGGATTTCATCACCAATGTGATATTTCAGGATATTGGTAAGTTCCTTGGCATTTGCTGTAAGATTGTGGAAGGAGGGGACACTGTTAAGCACAAGAATGGTGACTGATGAGGTTAAGAGAAGATACCATGGTTTCTCCAGAGCAGGACAATTCACTGAACAAACAGAAGTGCTCATCCAGTACCCACTGTGTGTACAACCCATTGTGTGTACAACCCACTGTGCGCATAACACAGCCCACTACGTGCACAACCCACTATGTGCACAACCCACTGTATGCACAGCCCACTACATGTACAACTCACTGTGTGTACAACCCACTGTGTGCACAGCCCATGACCCACCATTGTGGCTGTGACCTGGCCCTGTAGCCAGCAGGCAGCTGGTTAAGCAGGGCTGCATGGTGGCTAAGAAGGAGTTAATCCATACTCGTGTATGGGTATGACTCATGTTTCCATGAGCTAAATATTTGCCTGGAAAGCCAGGGACCTTTCTAGTATCCGCATCTGGGATGCTTCATCATTTGACGTGGCCCCTGCTGACTATAACACAGTAGTGAAATATTTACACATGCCCTCAAGTGCATTTTCTGCTGGAGATAGCTATTTCCTGTAGGGAGAACTTGAAGATTGAACAGCTGTGCTTTGGAGGAGCCATGAAGCCGATGAGGTCAGGCCGAGACAGTTGTTCCCTCCACAGCGTCCTTCCTCGGCACACCTTCAGCATAGCACATCGTTCCTTCCAGCCCACATCCTTTCTCTGCCAACTAGGGCAGGCATCCCATGCCTGGATGCCTGTGGCCAGTTAGGTTCTGCGAGAGGTGGCACCTAAACCTGCCAGCCACCCTTGTTCTCTGGCCCTCCCTCCCACTGCCAGCCAGTGGCTTATTTCCCCAAGGCTTATGAGTGGCAATTCCCAGGACCACGAAAGTCAGAGGAAATTTTAAAGCATTTGAGAGAGTTCCGTTGGTTAATCAGCACATCTGTATAGTGCTAGGGGACAGAGTCACCTGTACCAAGGGACTCCCAGGCATCTACACTGAAGCTGATAAGCGTCCTCCTACAAAAATATGGCCCAGATGTGCAAAATCAAGCCAATCCCCTGGAGCCAGAGCCTCCTGTCCACGTCTTCAACCCCAGGGCCACTCTTCTTCCCCCAGGTGCCATTTACTCTTCCCACAGGACTTGGGGACCTTTGGGGAAACTCTCTCTCCACCCCTCCCCCATTCTGTCATTTCAACCGAATTGGTTTTTCTTTTCCCCACTCCTCCACTCTCATACAACTGAAAATGAGGGCCTTTGAACAGGCACAGGTCACCTGGGGACTATCGTATTCTTTAGGGCAGAGAGAGGACAGGAAATTTATGTTCTGGGTGAGCGCCTCCCTCTTCGCAGGAGCCTGCGTCAGCACAGACACAGGCATTTGCTTGGCAATAAAGAGAATTAAGCAGGACACAAATTTAGCTCCTTGCTGACCGCAACCTGAGCCTTCTCTTCTCCTGCAGGAAGAGGCCCATAAATCATGTAGGTCCCCCCCTGTGCCCCCCCTCCGGCTGGCTAAACTGCTTCCTTGCTGGCTGGCTCTTTTCCTCCTGTCCTGCCTCACCTTGCTGGGAGGGTGGCCATGCATCAGAGCTATGCCCATCTCCCCATCCCACTTCACTGTCATCACCACCTATTGATGGAACACGTGTGGCTTGTCCTGCATGTCACACTCAGTCTTCCTCATAGGGAGCCAGGGACTCTTGCCAACCTCATTTTTCTAATGGGGAAACTGAGGCTCAGAGAGGCTCAACAGATCAACCAGAGCTCCCCCATAGTCTCAGTCACCACCCTCAGCTAAGCTCCCCAGGGAAAGCTTTTTGTCTCTAAGGACATTTAATGCGAGTGACTGGTTTCATGTATAACAGATCCCCAGTGGCAAGCACCCCTCAGGGCCTAGACCGATTTCCATCGGCCTAATTTCCTTTTGTCTGGCACTGTGCCCAAGGAAGCTGAGTGGTATCACTTTTGTCCTCCTATAACCAACTGGCCCCAGGCAGGGAAGGAAGGTGCAGTAATTAGGGTTCCCCTTTGCCATGGCCCTACTATGACTGTAAATGGCTCTGGCTGTTTTCTGTGTCCTTTGTCCAAAGTCTTCCTGGTGCCTGCCCTCATTCTACCCCATTTTCCACCACCGTCACCATTTGGTATCCCCTTAATCCTGCCCACATGTCTACAGTATGCCTGCATCATTGGTATCCCCTTAATCCTGCCCACATGTCTACAGTATGCCTGCATCATTGAATCTCTTTGGAAGCATCACTTGCTTGGTGGGTGGCTTGGATAGACTGCCATGTCAGAAAAGTAGGAATATCTGCTTTCAGCTGTTCCTTACCCAAAAGTTTGTTCAGTTCTTCTGGAGGCATGGCTTGGAAAGCTTCATTTGTGGGAGCAAAAACAGTGTAGACCCCTTCCCGGTTGAGGGTCTCCATCAGTCCTGCAGACTGGATGGCAGCCACCAGCATGCTGTGGACAAACACAGAGAAAATGACATTTGTTTTTTCATGCCTCCTCTTCACAGGAAGGGGATTGTTGTAATTTACATATTTTCAGTGAGCACGAATGTCCATGTGTAGGAAAAATGGCCAGAGGGGATGAAGGGAGAAGAAAGGTAAGAATTGGTTTGGCCAACCCAGAGACTGGCTGAGCCAGCATCTGCTGAGGGTGGTCCTGGGAGGTGGAGGTCCAGTCTCCCAGTCCGTAGGCAGCTGGCTAACGTCGGTGCCAGGGGAACACTTGGCTTGACAACACTTACTGGAGAAGCAGCAAGTCAGAAATAGAGGGATCAGGGCAAGAGAGGAAAGTGACATGGTGGCTTCAGTTGCCTATAAATAAAATGCAGAAAGAGAAAGATGCGACAGGCCCTTAAAGCACCTTAGCTCCCTGGAGACTTCCTGGTGTGAATGATATCCTTGTTTTAGTAATAAAGATGTCCCTTCCCCTTTGCCATGGGTATGAGGGTTACACCACTAGCAGGAGCCCTGCTTCCCAACCCAAGGTTTCAAGGAGACCCTTAATCTTTGTGTGTCACACCATGTGCCACACCATGGATGTCAACCGTGGATGTCACACCAGTGTGTCATTAGCATGAGGTCACCCCCTGGGAGTTGAGGTCCAGCATGCCCACTTGGCAGAAGCTTGGCTCTGGCATGAGACTGGTTACCTAAAACGATTGTCTCCCTTCAGGACATCCATAACGGTCCCCATTGGGGGTGTCAGCATCCGGTCCATGGTGAACAGGGTCCCGTACCGTCCCTTCTTGTCATGGGCAGCGATGCAGCTGTTTTCAATGCAGAGGCTCTGCACAGAAGAGGAGCAAAGAGAGGGAGATGGCTATCCTCTCAGGCAGGGGCCTCTAGATTTGTTCAAAGCCAGTGGTGATGACATCACACAGAGGTGTTCCTCAAAGATGGGCATAGGGGTTCTGATAAGATTGTGCACAGGGACTCCATGACAATGTCAATCTCACAAGAGGCCCACTGACAAAGGTCAAATAGATAGGCTAGAGGCAGTTGACTGGTTGGTTGATTTCACCAGCTAGTGGACATCTTTGGCGAAGTGATTCTGTTTAATCCCAGGCTAGGAACAACACCATGTTGAGCTTCCTTTTTGATCTGGGAATGTCTTGGACCAAGAAGAGCTGAGCTTCACTGGGCTTCTCTCCACATAAGCCTGGGAAGACTCCCAGTCTCCACCCCTCCCTCCTGCTTAGTCCCTCCCAGGTAGCCTCACTGCTCAGCAATTCAGTTAGGTCTGAGCCTTATTCTCCAAGCCTGCAGGACAGGAAGTGCCATCAAGCAGCATGCATACTTTCCAGAAACTGCTTCCCCTTTGTTAGAAGCCAGCTCTTACATAAGCTCCTGGCTGCTGAGGGCTTTTTAAAAACACATTTTGTTGAGCTAAAGCCAAAGAAGGGGGTGTGAGGTTAGGACCTAGAACTCACATTTCGATAAACAAAAACTCGCAGTTTTTTGCCTCCCAGTGTGTCCAGTGTCTGTCCGTGGTACAAATACTTGGAGGCCAGCTGTTCTTTGACCATATGGTTCAGAAGCAAAGTCTTCATTTGGGAATCAATGTGAGGGGCACCATCTGCAAGCAATGGGGTGGTCAGATCTAGAGAGATGGACCCCTGAGATGAAGGGGGTGATGGGGAGACACATATACCAGAAAGCCCATCCCTCTTTTATTTGGAAATGAAGACAGAATGTACAGGTGGCTGCCAAAATCCTTAACACTCACATCTATTATATTAAAAAAAAAAAAAACAAGTGTAGCTATTGAGGATGTTTGTCATTTTGCCCTCAGAGGGAGGAGAGGGTCTTTTTTGCCATCCCCATGACAGCGGATCAGCTGACCTCTGCCCATGTACACTGGTGTTGACCCTGCAGACGAAAACCTTAGACCTGCTCCGCTCTCCCGACAGACGCGAAGTATTGAGTTCTGAGGGAAAAGAGCCCCAATACATTCTTGGCTGTTTCAGATAAACAAGGGGTAGTCCAAAGTTTCTGATACAGTCACATCTGCTTTGGACTCGGGTGAGTGGAAGGCTCCAAGGCTGTTGTAAATCAGGGCAGCACTGCAGGGATGGGGCAGCTATCCCCGAGACAACAGAACAGCGGAGCACTTCCCCATGTTACCTTTGAAGACAGAATTCAGAGGGGCCAGGAAGGTCAACTGCTCTTTTCCAGAAAGATGTGAGCTGAGGCCAGCTTGTCTGAGGAGGTCAATGGCTGTGGAGACGTCAGATTCTGCAGCCAGCTCAAGCAATGTCTTGGCTACAAGAAGAAGAATGGAGATGAAAAGGTAACAGGGCCATGTGTATAGACCATGGTCCACCCCAGAGTGGGACAGACATCAGCAGGAACCTCGCCTGGTGAGTCACCAGCCTTCTAAACACAGCAGGGCCCAGCATGCTTGTGTCATCAGAAAAACCTAACTTACAGGGAAATAAGGTGGGAGTCATCTTGGCAGCAGGCAGCACTGTCCCAGGCCGCAGAGTGGCTTGGCCAGGACCTGTTTGACTCTGGGGAGGACGCAGCCTGGCCTGTGTGGCTGCTTCTGAGGATGCTCCCACAGGAAGAAACTGCTTTCTTTCCTGGGAAATTCCTACTCTCAGGCTGGATGGAAACCAAAGTCTATCCTGGCATCTTCCCTGGGTCAGTGGCTTCCACTTCTCTATGGAGAGCAGATGCTGACGTCAGCAAATGGCCCTTGGTGCCCAACCACAGCATGCGGACCAGAAAGGGCCCCAAGATGGTGGTTCCTTCCCTCCTTAGGTACCTTAAAAACGGTCCCTATTGCCTCAAGATGGTGTCTAGACCTCTATATTGGTGGGGAGCAGGAGATTTCACATTTCCCATAGGCCTCGGGTTCACAGAAGGTACAGGGCTGTATGCTGCACCAAGGGTGGGAAATGGCCTGAAAGATTGCTAAGTACCCCGGCCCTGTCACCAGGAGTGTCAGAAGGGAGAGGAAGCTGGGACGGACAGAGGCCCCTGAGGCCTACCTACCTGAATCTGGAATGAGCAGCTCATCAATGAAATGGATGACACCGTTGGTGGCCAGGACATCTTTGTTGGAGATGACAGCCTTCCCGTTGATGGTGAGCATGTCCCCACTGCAGCCCACCTCCAGTGTGGTGCCCTCCAGGGTCTCCATGGACAGTCCAGCAACAATGGCCTCGGCACACATGGCTGACTTCAGGATGTGGTTGTTTAGCAGGTCTGTGGCAGAACAAGACACAGGTCTAGAGCCTGCTGTGGCCTGTCTGCAGGGGGCCAGCTCCCACTGTTACCATGGCTGAGGATTTTGCTGGAGTACTGCAGGGCCCACATCCCCATCTCTTGCCTACCACTAGGTAAAATCACTGGAACTTTGCAGTCAGACCACCTGAGTTTGAATCTCCTGGCTGCGGACCAGCTGTGGGATCCTGGGCCAGCCACTTAGGCTCCTCATGAGTAAACAGATGGGACTAGCATTGTCTCCTGGACCTGAAAGGCAAACCTCTCCTCAACAGAGAAACACTAGCCATTCACTCATGAGCACTGGGCTTCAGGGTGAATATTCCTGATGGGCCCACTTCCAATAGGCCCACCATGGGCCTTTTAAGTCTTGGGCCTTTATTAGACACAGGATGAAGCAGAAAATGATGCACACTGCCCCCAAAGGATAGCTATGCAATAGCCAGTCTGTTCAAAGCAGGGGGTCTGCCCTCTGGTGTTAAAGCTACAGACCTGAAGGAAGAAGGTTGGGGTCTACATCAACAGATTCGGATGTTTTGTAGGGTCTATCTTAGAGGATGTGGGTCACCCACTCATCTGTCTGGGTGCTACTTTGGAGGCATGTGTTGGGCCACTCCGAAGCCCAAGCCTTCCCACCCACACCCAAGCAGGCTCTCAGGCATTCAAGACCCCTGTGCAGAGGAAGCAGCAAGGTCCAGTGCAGGACATGCCCCACCCTCACACCTCCCCCAGGTTCCCAGACTGCTGCTCTCCAATGACAACAAATCCCTTTGTCTCAGCATCACCATATTTGAGTGTGGGAACCAAAACTGTCCTGTCACAGCTAGGAGGAAGCTCTGAGGTTGGCCTCAGGATGCTGGAAATAGACTTTGAAAGCCAGTCCTGACCCACTGCATTAAAGAAGGGACAAGATTGTGCAGGGCCAAGCATGGTAGTATGCTAGTAATCCCAGCACTCAGAGGCAAGGTTGCATTGAATTCGAGGCTAGCCTCAGTTACATAGTGGGACCTGTCTTAAAACAACAAAAAGACCCCCATAGGAATGAGGCCTTTGGGGGATAGCAATTCTTAGAGAAGTAATATGAATTCCTGGGGGTGACACAGGGGCCCCGAAGGGGTGACAAGGCCAGAAACAGAAGCCAGGCTTCAAGCGAGATATGGCAGCCCAGGGCAGCTTCCTGTCTGCCTGCCAGCCGCCTAGAGACAAAACAGGACACTTTTGATGTCGACCCCAACCCGCTTCCTTTAGGTCTGTAGTTATAGCATCAGAGGGCAGGACCCTGCTGCGAGCAAATTGGTCATTGCTTAGAAGAAGCAGATAAGCAAAAGGCTTCTATTGGGGTCTAAAATGAGTTCTGATATCAATGAATAAAAAAAAAAAGTGCTCTGTACAAATGCTTACTTAATGCATGTTATAGTCTGGACACTGAATGCTCCTCCCCAGAGTCTGTATGTTAAAGGTTTGGCCCCAGGGCGGTACTATAGGGAGGTGGGGACAACTTTAAAGAATACAGCAAGTGTGGGGCCTTTAGGTCACTTAGTGGCCACCCCCAAAGCCACAGGTTTGTCAGCCATGGGGCCAAGTGATTATGAAATAACACACCCAAGACCGTGAGCCAAAGGAAATCTTTTCTCTTTGTCATCTGGTTATGTCAGTTATGTGTGCTGAGCTGTAACTCACCTTCCTCCAGGAAGACCCCACCACCCCACCCCCAGCCCCTGAGACTACAGGCTCCAGCCCTGCCCTTCCCTTTACTGAACCCACCAGACCATCTCAGCAGCTTGTTTTGAGGCCTGATGCTTTTACTTCCTTGAGGACACACTTTGGACTGTATTCACTGTGGGGCCCCAGTTCCCAGCCCAGAACAGGTATTTTGAAGAACCACACCCATCTAGCCACAGAGTCATCTGTGTTTTCTCAAGTGTCCCTTTCCTCCCGTGTCTGGCCTGAAGAGTTTAAATTTACTGGGTGTCTGTAATGCATCAGGCATCTTACGTGGTACACCGCCAAGGTAGGTTTAAATGAAGTCATGCCTAGCGACATTTGGGGCAAAGAACGTAAGCGGGGTGCATTTTTACAGGGTCTAAGGGTTCATTCGGCAGCTTAGTACCAGTGATCCTTCAGAGGTTCCTAGAATTAAAGGGATCAGGAGAAAGGAGAGTGGGCCCCCTCCCAATCTACTTCCCATGCCTAACTTAGGAGCTGAAAGATGGAACCAGCAATGTAAATCAGCTGACTGCCAAGTCCTAACTATTATTTTTGGTTACCCATAATGCCTCTGGCCAGACATAGGAAGACATAAAAGGTCACTATAATGATTCCACTTGAAGGATGCCGTCACCACCCACCACACACTTGAATCCTCAAAGCTTTTAAAGCTTCACTCATCCACCTGACAGTTTGGCCACTTCAGTTGTTTCCTTTACTTGGCCAGGGTCAGCTGGGCACTCCCACAACTGCCTCTGCTTGGCTTCCACAGAGACGTACGGCCACACAAACCAGGGTTGCAGTGGTCATCATCCTGAGAGTTGTTTCATTAGCATAGGCCTGTGCTCAGGTGGGCTGCTCCAAGGAGGCAGCAGTGAGCTGAAGGTGCTCACCTCGCAGGGCCTCTGGGTCCCCCAGGATCCGGTTCAAGGTCTCAGCAGGGATCTTCTCAAAGGCCTCATTGGTTGGCGCTAAGAGTGTGAACTGGCCTTCACCCTCCAGCAGGGTGTTGAGTCCTGATGCAGCCACAGCGGCCTGTTTTGGGGAGGGAGGATAGTGCTTCTTAGACTCACCTGGCAAGATGCCCACACCCTGGCTATCCCTCCCCTGGGGACCAGAGACACTTAGGGCAGTGCCAAGTGAGAGAGAAGCCTGGCTGAAGTTCTGTCGTACCATGGACCCCACAGGCCCTGGCCTGTGCTTCAGCTGTGTTGGCCATCTTGCAAGTGTTGATAATTTTATTCCTTCCCAGCCCTGGGCCTTTATCCTCATAGCTCCCCCTGTCTCTCTTCCTCTTTCTCTGCTTCTTGGATTCCATTCCTTCAAAATTTGACCAAAATGCCATTCCTCTTGGCACAGGTCCCCAGATGAAAGTCAGCCTGGTTGTCATGTCCCAGGTTAGTAGGGATCCCTTATCATATCAGTGATTAATCAGTGCAAAGATCACATGGCTCAGAGTAACACAGCATCTAGAATAGCATCCTAATAGCCCAAAGTGCTTCTCACTGCTCCCTGATAAAGGACCTCCTCCTGGACAGCGAGGCCCACAAGATCTTCAGCCCACAGGCCCCCTCCATGCTTCCCTGCCGTAGTGGAGCTTCTGAGTAGGGCTGAGCAGCGTGGGCTGTTCTCATCTTTCAGGCTTTACTACTCAAAACATCTCTCCAAAGAAGCTTTTCCTATCTGTCCCTCCCGGGCTACACAGGCCACCTCTCCTGGGCTATACTGGTCATCCCTCCTGGGCTACACTGGCCATCCTTCCTGGGCTACACTGGTCATCCCTCCTGGACTACACTGGCCACTTCTCCTGGGCTACACTGGCCATCCCTCCTGGGCTACACTGGCCATCCCTCCTGGGCTACACTGGCTATCTCTCCTGGGCTACACTGGCCACCACTCCTGGGCTACACTGGCCATCCCACCTGGGCTACACTGGTCATCCCTCCTGGGCTACACTGGCCATCCCACCTGGCCTACACTGGCCATCTCTCCTGGGCTACACTGGCCATCCTTCCTGAGCTACACTGGCCATCCCACCTGGCCTACACTGGCCATCTCTCCTGGACTACACTGGCCATCCTATCTGGGCTACACTGGCCATCCCATCTGGGCTACACTGGCCATCCCACCTGGGCTACACTGGCCATCCCATCTGGGCTACACTGGCCATCCCTCCTGGGCTACACTGGCCATCCCATCTGGGCTACACTGGCCATCCCATC
>OU015746.1:86175298-86186912 GCA_907169655.1 Acomys percivali | reverse complement strand
CTGGGCTACACTGGCCATCCCATCTGGGCTACACTGGCCATCCCATCTGGGCTACACTGGGCCACCATTTATTTGCTGACTCCCCCAAGCTGGTCAAGCTTGTTCTAGTCTCATCTGTCTCCCTAGAAAGAATGCTAGCCACTTTGTTAACTCTGGCCCCTGGCATCTAGATCTGAGGAGTGACAGGGTTTAAGAAGCATTTGCTGGAAATAAAAATGGGTATGGTGCGGGGGGGGCGGGGGGCACAAAGGGGACTAAGAAAGAGGAAATTTTTTACTGTCAATTTCAACAGCAAGGGGAAGCAACTCACTAGGACTCAGTGCTGATAATGAAAGTTTGTGTTGTCAACATAGGGTTTGCAATCCCTTATAGATGCAGAAGAAAGGCAGGGAGACACCCTTCTTCCACCCAGACTCCTTGGGGTCCCCTGAGCCAGCTAAGACTGCTCCCCAAATGCCAAATCCCCTCGGTGCCCATGCTGGAGTGTGTTCTTCTCTGTTTTGGAGATCCCCAGGGAGGGGCTGCCCCACTTCCGTGTGTGTACTTTGTGATTAGGAAGTTCCTGAATTAGGCAAAACCCCTGACGGGGCAGCCTGTGCTCACTTCCTCCTGTATGGCCAGTACCAAGGGGAACCGCCTGCCTTTCCAGTTGTTAGCCATATGCTTTGGGCTGAGGACAGTCAGGATCCAGCCCTGGAGTCAGAGCCTACACTCCTGAGTCCACACATGAGACACCAAGCTGGGATCTCTGGTTAAGAAGCAGCATGTTGGCCAACCAGCCATTTGTAATGGTGCCCTGTGCGGGAAGGAACATGAGGAAGGAGGGCCCTCACACTTCTGGACTTTACAGCTCAACCCCAAGGCTCAGAGGACTCTGCTACTGAAACAGACCTCTGGATTATCCTGAAGAACCAAGGAAAGGAAAGCTCTACAACAGGGGCATTTCTCAGAGTGACGCAGGCCCAGTGCCTCCATGTGACCACACTTGGAACATCCTTAGCTCCTCTTGCAGAAGACACCCTGACAAGCACCTTTGGGGAAGCCATGTGTCCCCAGCCTGGGCCTCTACTCAAAGCAGTCCCTTACCCGAAGGGTCTCAAAGGTGTCTTCAATCTCGATGATCTGCTGGATGTTGTTGGTAACGGTGGAGATGACCTTATCAATGAGATGTACCACGCCGTTGGTCGCATGGTGGTCAGCTTTCAGCAGCCGGGCGCAGTTAACTGTTACAATCTGCCAGAGAAGAAACGGGGACGAGTGGGTAACGCAAGAGGTTCCCAGGAAGAGAAAACGGGGCGTCCACAGCTAGGAGCAGAATGTGTGTGGTGGTGGTAGTGGGGGGCAGCTGATTTGCTCTGTAGAGAAGACCCAGGAAGCAAGGGCTTGTCTCACACCATGGGACAGAACCCTGGAAAGCAGCACCCCAGCTGGACTAGAGGTAGGCTCGCTGTGGACAGAGGACAGCCCTGGTAACTGCAGATGCCCCTACCCCATTGGGATAGTGATGGATCTGGATGTTGGAATTCTGGTACATGGAGGTGAGGGCTGTGCCGTGCTTCAGCTCGTCCGTCAGGACCCGCCTGTCCACCATGTGGTAGCGGAGGGCATTGAGCAGTTCGATGTTGACGTTGCTCACTAGGGAGTCCAGCACTTCCTAGAAAGAAAGGGCATGACAGTTAAGAAGCGGCAGCCCTGTGCTCAAGGGAGAAGGCCCTGCTCTCAGTGGACCCAGACGCCCCTTCTACCAAGGAGCCTCCTTTACTGAGCATCCGTGAGAGGGTGAGAGCACTGGGAGGCACTTGGGCAGGCCTGCTTTAGCTTTCTCTGGGGGTGGGGGTGGGGTTAAGGGAAAGGATGTCTGACACTGAGGAGGGCACTACAGAATCCCACTGTGTGCCCAGGCTCAGGAGAGAGGAATCCCCTGGGCAGAAGGCTCCTCTTACCGCAGGCAAGGAAGCCCAGGCCTCGTTGCTAGGGGCAAAGATGGTGAAGCTGCCGGGTCCCTCCATCTCAGGCCTCAGCTTCTCTGTGCGGTCCGTGTAGAGCTGTGTGGTGGTCGATCCCACAACTCCCATGGTGTCGTATAGGTTCGAGAGTGGAAGAGCTGCAGAGGCAGAGGGCAGAGGGACAGGTGTGAGTCCATCCTGGGCACACACCTGCCCTTGCTTCTTTGTCAGTAAGGACAGTGGGCACAACTGCAGAAGTGGGTGGGGAAGCCTGCTGACAGAGGTCTTCAAAGCTCACCTGCTTCTCAGAACCACTCAGCAAGTCAACCGGCCCCCCTGTGGGGAGCAGCCTAATGGGTGATTTCTAAATTTCTGATTGTTTTGAGCGCAGCAGAGTAAAGCTTTTGCTCCTATGCGTTTAGATAAAGCAGGCAGAAACAGATGGGGGGAATTAAAGCCTGTTTTAAGATTTCCCCGGTTATTGCCTCTTGTTTTCTAACAGCTCCGTGAGAGTGAGAGAGAACTATTAATCTTCCAGGTCTCTGGCGTAGTTTTCAGAGCTGCCTGCGGTTGCAAAGGGCCCTCATAGATGGCAACTGGATGTTTAGTTATTGGCTTTCCAAGACAGATTCACTATGTAGGCCCAGGCTGGCCTTCAACTCATGGCGATCCTCCTGACTCAGCTCCCTGAGAGCTGGCGTGACAGATGTGTGCCACCATTCATAGACAGATGTTCGTATTTAAATGGCCTGAAGCCTGAAACCGTCACCTCGAAGTTAAGTCACCTCCCCCACCCCATGCATAGGTCAACATTTTTATCCCATCTTATTTCTTCAACTGCTCTTCTCCTTGGGTCATCGACGTGATGGCCCTGGCAACAGTAACTACATCACTGTAATGTTGACACTAAGTCAAATTGCTGTCTCTTTTAAATCTCTGTTCATATCTTGATTATAAACCTGCCTCAGATTTCAAAGCTAAAACAAAACACAAACCCTACATGATTGTGCTAAAGGTGCTGATAAAATTCACAGGCATCAGGCTAGCTTTGGCCCAATGTGGCCATTTGGGGGGCTCTTTGCTGCCTATAGGCAAGCCCACATAGCCTGCTGCTCTTTTTCTGCTGTACTGCAGAGGCCAGGGACCATTCTATCCTGTATTATCCCCAGCAGGGCTCATGGGAACTGGATGGGCTAATAGGCCAGCCTTGTTGGATGCTCTGAGAACACTGCCAGCACTGATGACAAGGCCAGAGCCTAAGACCACTGGGAAGAGGCTGGGCAGACTAGAACAGGCTTTTCTCTACCTGCTGGGTGAGTCAGGAGTAGCATCAGAGAGGTGCTGTTCTCCCCTTCCACCGAGGCCCCAGTGAGCACATGGGAAAGATAACTCAAAGTCATGCTCCCCACCCGGCTGTGACTCTATTGCCTTTTGCATGGTACATCTTCCTCCCTCGTATCTTGCCCTTCTGCCCTACCCACCCCCAGGCAGCGCCCAGCTCATTCACCTGCTGGGCAGCCTTTCTCTCCTGGGACCTTCTCATATCCAGGGCAGCACTCATAGCTGATGACTCTGTAAAGAGAGACACGGGCATGTCAGGCTGCACACCACTCTTTCCTTTGGATGCTCTCCAGGCGGATGCCACAGGGACGACGGGAATGCTGGCAACAGGTATAGTGTCTTTCCCCAAGACAGAGAGTGCTCTGTCGCGATTGTACTGCTCAGTGGTCAGGACCTTCTCACTTCTCAGCCTTGTAGAATGTTTCTGATGGTTGCCAGCACCTCAGCTAACAACCGGGAAACCCTGTGAAGGAGCCAGGAGCACTAGGCAATCTGGTGTTGCTTCTAGCTCTGAACTTACCTCACCCCTGTGGTCCCACCTCTTCTCTGGGTCTCTGCAATGTCATGTGTAAAATGCATGTGTGCAGGGGGGAGTCTTTCTTGTCTCCGCTCCTGCTACTTCAGTACTTGGTTTAATAACCCCAAAGTCAGGGCATGGGTGATCATTGTGTTCTCTCAGGTTTTACAAATCAGATTTCAAAAGAAAACAGAGGGCCTCCTAATAGAGACACCTGTTTTGCTATTTATTTACATTAAAATCTTATTTAATGCATGTTTATGGTTTCACATTGAAAATATCTCAGTGGTTATTTACAAACTACCCCCCACCTGCACACTCATCTTCAACCTTCCCAGTGTCAACAGTTTGCAAGATCCTCTGCATTTGGATGGGGACAAGGTGTGCAGGGCACTTTAAAATCATTTGTTCAGAAAATTACAGATGTCTGTTCTCCTTGCCCCAAGAAACTCATCATGGGACACTGTCTGGACGTCACAAAACAAGCTTCGGTCAACCTGGTGCTCTGTGGAAGCCTCTCGAATAGCATTGCCAGGAAAGGAGCTGGAAGCCCTGTGCTGAGGCCACAGGGGCTCAGGCTCCAACTGCCTCCCCTCCCCTACCCCTTTCCCCCAAGGCCTGGAGCCAAATGCAAACAACCCAGTCCCCTGCCTCCACTTTCTTTTCCATACAAGAGATTTGTCAAGGCTGGAGAGATGGTTCAGGGGTTAAGAGCACTGTTTGCTCTTCCAGAGGTCCTGAGTTCAATTCCCAGCAACCACATGGTGGCTCACAACTATCCATAATGTGATCTGGTGCCCCCTTCTGGCCTGCAGGTGTACATGCTGGCATAATAACACTGTATACATAATAATAAATAAATCTTTATTAAAAAAAAAAAAAAAAGGATTTGTCAGTCTTGTTCTTGCTGGGATGACATCACCAAAAAAGAGTTAGGCAGCTGGGGAAAAAATGTGGCGCTGGGGTAGGGCTGCGTGCTGAGGAGGCCTCTGGTTCTACCGTGCCGGAGGGAGGGCGGGCGGCATTTGGCTCTTGTGAATTCATTTGGAATCGGTTCAGGAAAGACTTAGTTAAGTGAAAATGAAGGCTGGCTCGTCTGTTACTTGGGGAATGTTTCAGGTTCTCAGACTGCCAGGGAACTACAGGTGTCACTTGGCTAGACATGCCCTCCCACCAAAGGCTGATGAACGACAAGCTATACACTTTCCTGTGCCCTGCTCTCTTCATCCTCCAGCTTTCTCTTCCACAGCCAACTCCCATCTGTTCCTTCTCACCTTGATTCCTGTACTTAAAAAACTAAATAGACTGTGACATCAGGGCCGACACTGACCAACTCAGAGTGCTAACCTCTGCACATGCGTGCCTGTGTCACCTCTGCTGCTGAAGAACTTGCAGAGGCAAGAGTGCTCAGGAGAAGCAGTCCATCCAGGAGGCTCCCCTTAGGATCCCTCAGTGGCTACTGGGATAACCTTGGGAACCCACCTCTTTCTGTGGTCTGTTTTCTGGCCCACAGAGTAAAACATAATTAAACCAGCTGATCTAAGTTCCTTCAGCCCCAATGTAATCATCTCAATAAGCTGAGGGACATCTCACGGCATTTAAGAAACGTGTTCAAAGGAAAGCAGTGACTGTCAATTTCCCAGCTCAACGCAGGCAGGGGCTTCCCAAGCCCGAGCTATAACACCAGGACTCTGCCCACCACCTGCACTCCAGGATGCTAGGTTTCTCGAATAAATACCAAAGGTTTATGGCAAGACGGCTCAGCAGGCATATGCTGCCAAGCCTGACGACCTGAGTTCAATCCTTAGAGCCTACATGGAAGAAAGAACAGGTGCCTAGGGGCTGTCCTCTGACCTCTGAATGAGCACCTACACACATACACACACACACACACACACACACACACACACACACACACACACACACCCCAAACAAATGTAAAAACAATACCAGGGTTCTATGACTGGAGTTGGGGAGGTGGAATTAGGTGTTGTCTCTGGAGTGCTCAAGGCAAAGTGTTTCTGGTGGGCTCCCTGCACCTGGCCCTCACAGGACCTGGATGGTACCCTGATGTCACGCAGAGAAGGCTTCTGTACCACAGGCCTTAGCAGAGGTTTGTTCTCCAAGGCTGTAAAGCAGCTTATTGGGCAATCTTTCCTGGGACTTTTTGAGCTGGCAATCTCCACATTGGGCTGCCCTATCTTTCCTGTGCCAGACTCTGTTATACACAGGCTCCTCCTGGAGAATATGCAGGCTTTGTAAACACAGAGCTTAAGCCTGGCACGACCTCCCTAGGGCCTAGCAGGGAAGGATGGAATCTACGGGTGCCTCTCCTGGCATGTCCCCAGTTCCCAGATGCCCCTTCACAGAAAGGACCAGAACACTGGCCTCTGCATCTTGTCTCACCAGCTAGATTCTGATTAAAGGCGTCCGGCCGGCTTTGGTTTGGCCACACACAGTGCAGTACGTAAAAACCTCAGGCGGGAACAAGCACACACTCCAAGGCAATGGGTTACTAATTACCTTGTTCCAGATTCTCAGGATAGAATGAAAATGAGGGTAGTGCCTCGTTTTCATTTTAGATGAAGGAGGGATGTAAAAAGATAATATCAGCACAAGGTCAAGGTGTGGGGGTGCTGGGATGCTCTTCCCCACGCGTATCTGGTGTTTTCACTCGGATCGGGCTGGGGGAGAAGTCTATTTCCCTCCAGATGTATTTTCCTCTATAGTTAATATAAACGGAAAACATTCGCTCACTCTCCCAGATGTGCAGCATGGTCCGGATGCTGTTCTAGCTGCAAGAGACAGGAGACTAACAAGGCTGTGGAGTAAGGTGTGGACATAGAGCTTATCTCCTGTGATGGGGGACTCTCAAAATGCCACTCTGCCTGAGGTGAACCACATCCAGTGGCTCATTTTTTGCGTACAGGAGCAAAGGTGGTTCTGAAAGTTTCCAGTCAGAAATCAGGGATTTTCCTAGCCAACTCTGCCACTGAAGCCTCCAGAGCCTATTGGCATGAGGCCAGAAGCATGAGTTGAGTTAAGAGCATGGGGTCACGGCATTTTCCATACGGATGGGACTGCATTCTGGTGGCTGCTGGATACGGACTGTGTGTCCCAGATCCTGGGTTCATTGTCTGATGACAGGTTTTGGTGCTTACCCTCACATCAGTCGTCACAATGACCACCAGACGTGAAGGAAGCCACCAGGAGGTGACTGGTGACGCTGGACCCAAGGGCATCTTTGAATCCAAGAGGATTTGTTTCTGGGACCCTGGCTACAGATCTGGGCTGTAAAGAGAGACCTGGGACAATCTACCTGCTCCCTTGGGTACCTGTGGCATTGCTGATCCTACCTGCCAGGCTTGGTTCTTCCTGGGATGGCACAGAGTGGCCAGGCCTCCCCATTTCTCAATGGACAACTCTCGGTGGGATATGTAGGTTTTTGGAGCCTCAGCATTCCCATTTGTAAATGAGAGATTTTATTTATTATTTGATAATCCCACATACTGCTTGGTCAGGGAATGACTTTGGGGACTGAACTGGCAAACATACACACAGCACTTCAGTGTGAGCTGTATTCTAAGTACTCGGTATGGATCTTCTAAAGCAAACAGGCAAGAACAAAAACATGCCATCCCCAAGAAAGGTTGAAATTGAAGCTCACCTATAAGCTAGTATAACAAACAGAGCTTCCTCAAAAGTAAAACCCTCCATGAGGCTGCTGATCACCCCACTGTGACAACTATAAACACAGCAGCAAGGGCTGTTCTTAGCATCCCAGCGCTTGCTGTGACAAATTGCCACAAACTCGGTGGCTTAAAATATTACTAATTTATTGTGTTACAATCCCAAAGGTTAGAGTCAGAAATCAGCCTCGAGAGCCTAATATCAAAGGCTACGATTCTTTTAGAAGCTGTAAGGATAATCTTCTCCCTGCCCTCTAGCTTCTGGAGGCTGCTGTCTTATTCCTCAGCCTGTGATGGCATCACTCTAGCTTTGGATTCCAGCAGCACACCCTCTTTCTCTCTGACTCGGCTGCCCTCCTTTTACAAAGACCTACCTCAGGTTGGCACCCCAGTCACTTCTGTGATGTTGCCTTTCCCATGTAAGGGGATGTATTTACAGGTTCCAGATTAGGATGTGGGCATCTTTGGAAGGGTCAGTACCCCACACCGTACAACAGAGCAAAACTCCACACCAGCTAAGCAGACCCCTAGATTATAGAATGGTCTAGATCTACAGTTTTTCAAAAGCACCACCTCATGGCGTGGAAGCTCAGTCTACACTGTCTTACAGCAGGTTATAGATGGGGCAGGATATATGCACAAGTGTGGTCTGGGGACAGGGCAGTCAGCTCTGACCACCCTCTCCTGGGACCAAGGTGAAGGGACGCATGGAAGAGAGAAAAAGAGTGGATCCCACTTTTGTGCCAGAACAGCATTGGCAAGAAGTCGACCTAGCTGATGGGGCAGTGCCGGCATGCCCCCGCTGGCTTCCAAAGTCTGATCCCTGCAAATGCAACACTGAAGGGCAAACAATACCAGCTGCTGGAGACATGGGAGTGCCCTGCTAGTTCATCTCGGCTCCAGAAAATGGCTTCGTGCTGCCAGGGGAATAACTTAAAGACTTTGGGATAGCCTACCATTGCCCCATCTGCTAGCTGCCACACTGGCCCTCTGTACCACCTTGAGGATGCTGTAGCTCCAGCCATGGCTGTGACATCCCACTGATGTCAGCTTCAATCTGTCTGTTGAGTAGACCTCCACCTCCCCTCCACCCCATCCTCACATAAGAGGCCTGCAGAGAAGTAGCCAGGCTTCTCTCTAGAGCCACACATAAAAACTTTATGGTTCCCTGTCAAACCAGGCCTTGAAATCACAAGAGTAGGCTACTGTCTGTCACCTCCAAGTCTCTTTGTCTGATGAGCTATTGTGCCACTCGGGTACTCTATGGCTGTAAAGTAAAAGCTGAACTGAATATCTAAGTAATAGAATCCACTCAGGCCATCCCCCAGGTACCCTCTGCCAACTATGTTCCACAGTAAATCTGCAAGACACATTTTGGTGCTTTGATACACAGCACCAGAGTCTCAGGTTCTTTTCTCCCTGGAAACACAGGCAGTGACTGTTAGGAGACCCAGTGCCTTCATTGCTGAGAACCATGCTGAGTGTGTTAGGGTCATCCCTACCCTCCAGAACAGCATCCAGAGCCTCACACACAAAGACAAGGGGTTCCAGGCTCCAGACACACTAGGCCTGTTCCCATATCTCTGGTGACCTCACATGACAAGATCTTTACCTCCATACTTGGTGCTCATCACCTATTTCCAGCAGCAACATTTCCTTCTGGCCTCAGGCCCCTTGAGGACCTGGACATTTCATCTCAGAACGCACTTCTGATGCAGCCCCGTGACCATGTGCTGAGGAAATGCCAGTACCCATGCTGGCTGGTCAAGACAGACCTCTGCTCCTACCACCCCACTTCTAGTTCCCAGTCAACATCCAAGGCCCCCTAGGCACCTCTAGAGACTCATTCTCCCAGGATGACATCTATTTCAGCCAGTACGGCCCCCACCGAACTCTTAATTGTGGTCCTATGATAGTGAGAAGGCAGGTCCCCAGAGGCTTCCCTCCTGCGCACACAGCTGCCCTGTGAAGCTCTCAGTCCTTAAGGACAACGCAGATGCGTTCCATCTCTCCTTCTTCCCTTCTCTCTGTCCCTTGGGTCTCTTCCAAGCCAGCTCCACCTTCCTGAGGCCAAGGCCGCACGTGATGTTCCATCTGGGATCGTAAAGTTTTTTGTTTTTTTTTTTTTTTATCAGCTCATGTTTTCTTCTACTCACTTCCTCTTTTTCTGAGGCTTTCCCGAAGCAGCAGCACACCCAGGAGTTGGAGGTGAATATCTTTTTCCTCTTAGCTTTGTGAGCTACTTCAAAGTCCGGCTGGCCTTGGGCCTTGACTGAGCCCACTACAAACATCATTCTCCCATCCACAGCCCCACACATCTTCCTCTTCCTGGAGCTGGTGGTCACCCCGCCACCTGCACTCGCTGGAGTGAGAGGGCTATCCTACTCACAAGCTCAGGCTAAAGGAGAGCACTTTATCAGGAGCGATCTGTCGGCACACACCCTGTGGCTTGTGCCTCATCCTAGCACACAGAAAAAAGACACAGGTAGGAGGGGTCAATAAGCCAACACAACTCACTGTGTGTCAGGGAACTCTCAAGTTCCCGTTAATTCCTCAGTGAAATGCTATCACACAGGGCCATCTGAAACAGCATGGTAATGCCACCCTGGAGGCCAGCTTGCTTACAGCAGCTCTGTAAAACCTGAGGCTCTGACATGAAGATTTGTTGCTTAGCACCAGTACATTGTTCACCTTCCAAGAAACAATTACATAGGGCCAACTTCAAGTTTAATTAAGCAATTAGTGTTTGAGTAGATCACACATACATGAGAGTACTGGTCAGTATCAAAGGTACTGGTTTTTAAAACCTGGGTGTCCAGCAAGGAAGCTCCATAGAATTTGCACAATCAGTTTTTGTTCTAAAGAGCAGAAATTTCTGGTGAGTATCTGTTCACTGAACCAGTCATAAAACTCTCAGAGGCTAAACTGTCCATCGGGTGGGAGCTGCAGCTGTGGACTGTGCAGAGTCTCCCAGAGAGCTCTGGTCTCGCTCCTGTTCTGCCCTGTGAGACCAGGATCAGTAACTACATTATACAATGGGAGCCCCACACTCCGTGGTGTCTAGGGAAGAGCAGTCTCCTCCTCCCGGCTGCAGACACTTGCTTGAAAGCAGGCTGAACACATTTTAGACAACCTCTCAACTGGGCTAAGTTCAGAGAAACCTTCCCGTTTCGCAGAAAAGAGGAGGGTGAGGCCCCCACGAGTGACTCAGGAGGTCTTGCCTGTCACATCTTCCCTTCTCAGCTCTGAGATGTGTTGACTGTCAGTGCCGACGTCGATTAGGTTTCTTGGAGTTCTGTCAGAACATGCATTCAACTGCTTCCACCAGGCAGGCAGCCAGGCAGTGAGGGCAAAGGCCACTCCCATCAACAAACCGAGAGCGCCCACAAGGCCTACTGTGACTACCACACTCTGTGGGTTCGCCCTTCCTTCCGTACGTGTGGTCTGCATTTGCATATTCTGGGGTTGTAGTTCTGATACGCAGGCACCGTATTCCTCCCCTTGTGTGTGTTACTCAACTCAACCCTCATTAGAATAGCAGGTCCTTCCGCTGTGTCCATTTTGCACACAAGGCAACTGAGGATACAAAAGATGAACCATCCCCAGGTGAGTGGCAGAATCAGGATCTGAGCTGCCATCCAAGCCTGCGTCTTAATTTGTTATGCTGCTTCCTGGTGTGAAAATTTCTAGCCACTCAGACTTTTTGAGGTGCTTACCTTGGCACTTGTTGAGGAAGGTTGACCTTTGGGATAAATTCACCAACAGCTTTTCATTCCCAGAGTCACATAGCTCCTTTGAATAATTGTATCATTTAGTGAAGACTGAAACACTTACATGCCAAGCACGCCCACACACTCAACCCATTCATGCTTCTTGAAACCCCAAACTGCCCTAATAACCATTACTACTATGTCTTGTCAGCAGCCCTAAAAATCTAAAATACAGTTGATCCGCTTCTCAAAATGTCAAGGCCCACATACATTCCCTGACATATCTGTCCTTGTATGTATCTTCTCATCTTCTTAGTCAGTCTGGCTTTTTCTGGAGCTAGCCAGACTAGGGCACCTGAGACTGACACACACACACACACACACACACACACACACACACACACACACACA
>OU015746.1:86154856-86175288 GCA_907169655.1 Acomys percivali | reverse complement strand
ACACACACACACACACACACACACACACACACACACACACACACACATTGGCCTTGGTCTTGCATGGCTTCAGATACTCACGTTGACTTGCCACAGATCTTTCTCTGATACCACTGCTTGCAGTTGGTGAAATATTTCTTGTTGGTACCAATGACCTTCTGTACAGCACACACATTGGGGCTGGAAACAAAAGCAACCGTGTCAGTGAGATGGTCAGAAAGTCAGCCCATACCAAGGTCTAGAGAGACAGCCATTTTGGTGGTTTGGAGTTAACTTAGGTACGGGCTTTGTACATCCTCCCTCCTCCCTCCCCATAAAATCTTTTCCTCAAATAAATTCTTCAAGTCTTATTAAGTGTCAGTGAAAGCACCTTAGAGGTTTAGGTTACAGGTTACAGACTGAGAAAACAAGCAAAATCCAAGCACTATTGCCGAGACATGCCAGCCTTCCTCTCTCTGTACCTGCCCTGAGCACAGACTTGGCATCCCAGTGTGTGTCACGGGTCCTCTTGTCAAGAAGGGAAGGCTCCCAGTGCTTCTCAGCCAGCCCCAAGGACATGCTCTGCGTGTCTAGACCAGCTGCCTGGCTCCTGGGACAAAACACTGTGAGTATCCACCCTGTAAACTAGGGTGCAGGGCCAGCTGCTGTCAGGGCTGACAAGGAGTGCTCTGCCACTTAACTCTCCATTGCCCATTGCTCAGAGCTGCTTCCCCACTGCCCCCAAAACTTTCTTCCTTATTCTAACCGGGAGTGCAGGTCTTATTTTGTGTTGGGTACCAAGAAGACCTGTGACTGATACATCACGGATGTTCCCTCTCTCCATCTCCCCTCAAAAGAACCATAAAGTGTTCTTGGTCTGGATAGAAGCAATGGTGAAATAGGCTCATTGGAAACGGTCGATAACAATTTGGTTTAAAAACATCTTCAATAACTTGGGAAAAGCAGAAGCAAACGCCCTGCATTTCTGCTGAGAAGGCTTTTCTGGAGTTGGAGAATGCTGTTTGAATCTATTTCCTTCTCCTGAGCAACCAGAATGGCCTTCAGGCCAGGTGATGGTGGTGCCTTCTTTGGAGCTCCTGGGGCAAGGGAGCAGCCATGTTGCATGGTGACGATGGTGAGGCTCTTCCTGAGAAGGCAGCAGGAGACATCTGACTGAATCATAAGTCAGGAGAGCAGAGAAAACAGACTGAGTGTGTTCACAAGATTTCCATGCTCACGAAGCTTCAGGTGCATTCAAATGTGGGCAGCTTCTTCAATAGCAATTCTCAACACTTTAAAAAGGCAATGATGCAGAGGCAGGGGAATTGCTCTGAGTTCAAGTCGAACCTGGGCTACACAGCGAGTTTAAGGATAGTCTCAACTTTGTTTCGACTAACAACTAGCTAGCTAACTAACTAACTAACTAACTAACTAACTAAGGATTCCATAGCATCCTTTGATGAGCGCGGTATTTGGGGGTCCGTGGCAACCACCTCATCATTTGGACAGTGTCCCAGTTGGGTGCTTGGATGGTTGTTCCCTTACTTCTCCCTGTTTCTTTTACATATGAAGAATATGCCTGCTTTCTATAGTTGTACAACAGACAACAGTAAGTGAGCAGAGCAGGCATGAGATCAGGGAAATGATACAGATGAGAAGGGTCAAACTTGACAGATGACAGATGTCAGCTGACTGTAGCTGGGTCTCACCAAGTACTTAGAGGCTGTGCAGCCATCGATCTGCGCATTTCACTGTCCTTGAATATAACACCCCCGACCGACACACACACACCATGGGCCACACTCCAGCCCCAAATCATCCTTACTGCTGCTGTACAATCCCAGAAGTTCTCCTGTCCAACTGAGTAGGAAAGAATTACAGTGGATGAATTCCCCCGCAGCTCTCCACGGGTGGCCGGCGGCTCTTCAGTGAGTCTCTGTGGATTTGGCTCCAATAGTCCTCTCCCGTGCAGAGTGAGTTTCCACTGTTCCTGCCCCTGTGTCAGGAGCAGCATCTGGGGGTAGGGATAAGCTGTGTCCACAGGAAATCTATGCTGAAATGTAATCAAAACGAGCAGGCCGTTTCTGGGCTTCTGTCCTAAGACCAGCGACTCTGCTGTTTGACTTGAATCTGAAAACCAAGGGCTTTCGAAATGTCCATCCAGTTTCTGTTAATGCTGTTCAAAACTGTGGCTTCGCTTTTACTTTTTTTGCACTGGTACTCCCCCCTCCAATAGTAACACAGATCCAGCTGGGAGCCAACCGACCACCCAGCAACCCCTACTCTCTCCTACCAGTTTTCCTGGTTTTCAACCTTAAGCATCAGCTCCCCCCCCCCTCCTGTAAAACAGGAACTTTGCAACTTTGCAGCGGCTTTCACTGTGCTGGGGGTGGGGGGAGGTGAGTGCAGCAGGGTGATGGGGCTGCTGCCCAGGGGCTAGGTACAGTGTCATTTCCCTCCCTTGTGGGACACCCTGCACTTCTTAAACTTCCCCTTTCTCCAGCTCTCACTTTGAATAAAAGGGCTGGAGCTGGAACAAGGTTATCCATCTGCACAGAGTGCCACACCCATGCGTGCAAGGCCAGGCAGTCCCGTGTTTTGTTTTGTTTTTTTTCTCAAGGACAGTTAGATCAGAGTAAATGCAACTATGCCTGTAGCCATTTGCCATGGCTTGTGTGTCTGGGCATCCAGAGTTCCCTTGGGGAGGGGTGCTGTTGTGGTCTTTCTTATATTTGATTTTGAGATAGGGTCTCCTTAAGTTTGCCCATCTCTTGCCCCTAGCCTCAGGAGTAGCTGGGGTTAAAGATATGCATGATCTCGCTCAGCCTATTGTAGATAACTTACTGCAGGTTTTCCAACGCAGTGTGAGAAGCACAGGGGACACCACAGAGATGTTGGTCTAAATCATTTGCTCGTTTCTGTGGTTGGCTGGGAACACATGCCACAGTGAGTTGTGAGATGACTTTTTGGAGACTGGTTCTCTTATTTCATGTGGGTCATCAGGCTTGCCAGCAAGGGCCTTAGCTGAGCCACCTCACCGGTCCATATCTGAGGTTTTTAAAGGCTCCCGTTTTCCTGATAATCAATCTGGACTCTGAAGGGAAGGAGGTTGGCGTCAGAGATAGATCTTACATGGTATTCTTTAGCGACCTTTCACTGTTGCTGTGGCATTGCTGCTCTGGGTGACAACACTTCAGTGTGAGCCCTGGAGACCTTCTTAATGGTTGAGAGGCAGGATGGATGGAACATTTGAAACTAAATTCAATAGGCAAAAAAGGCATCAGGACCAAAGGTGACCCAGGCAGGGATGGTAGAAGCTCCAGGGGTCACTGTTTGGCTTTGAGGCATCAAATCTGCCCTCTCACCCTTCCATGCACACAGCCTAAGTAAAAAAAAAAAAAAAAAAAAAAAAATGACCCCAGGACGTTTCCATTGCTTTCCCTTTTCAGGAGGATGTGTTGTTGAGGCATCTCCTGGTCCCATTCTGCCTGTGGCTAGTCCTGCACCCAGCAGCTTGTTTCCCCCAAGCACTGAGCACCTGGGAGGCTATAAGAGACCTGAAAGCCACATGCAGAAAAAAAAGGGTAACTGCTCCCTAAAAGTGATAGCTTTACCCAAGTTCAGAGCATACCCAGTATTGGCGGCTGCAGTTTTGTCTGGGTCTACAGAGACAACTCTCACTAACCACGTGGTTTGTTTTACCTTTAGATCTGAGAGTCGAGCACAGTCTGGGGTGTGAATGACTGAGCACAGAGGCATCCTGGCCTCCCCTCGAGTCATTACTCCACTCTTTCCATAGTTTCCCCTAGTACAGACACGATGCTGGGTCTGTACTAGGTGCACCACCCCCCCCCCCCCCCCCGTAGACTGGAAATGCAGGAAAGCCGGGCTGTGTTTGAAGCCTGCATGACCTGGTTTTGTGTAGAAGAAACATTGTGTAGACTGTCTGTGCCAGTCTCTTCAGCAGGGCAAACCCTCGGCCAGAGTGTGTCTCCTAAAGCCTACACATCTTCAGTGTCTCGGAGGAATACCCGAAGCATCACTGGCACATAGTTTACAAAGCTGGCTGTTGCTTTAAGACAGATTCCATTCCTGACTCCAGGGCATACTGCACGGCAGGCTGGTATCTTCTTAGGACTCTGTTTCCCTGATCTGTCCAACACGTATAAAGGACGGTGACTTCTGCTCTTCATTTGTTGCCAGAAAGCACTGCTGGTGGTTAGTGTTTAGGTGCAGAGCAATGCCACGTGCACAGGAACTGTTGGCACCTAGGGTCCTGCCACCTGATAAGTCCAGTCTCATTCCTGGAATCACAGGACAGTGATCTGCCTGGGCTCCCCCTCTACAGCGGACACCTCAGAGTGATGGTGATTCTACGCTGAGCTGCCAATGCCCCCTTCTACTAGAGACAGGAGAGGAGGCTGAAACCCCCCTAGGCTGTTTTGTGTCCTTTGGTCTGGCTCTGCTGTCACTGGCCAGTGCCCCCAACCCTTTCATCACAAAGCATTCCATTGGATCCCAGCATTTAATCATCCTACAGTCCTTCCCTCCATGCAAGGTTGGTCTCTTTGTGCACTGGCTGATTTTCCCTCAGACTTTGTCCCCTGAACTCCTGGCCGGCTACGATGACATCCCCAGCGGAATGCACTGGCATCTCAGAGACCTGTCCTTGCACCGTTCACCACAGAATGCCTGGGACTTACCCGTGTTGGCGGCCCCGTAGCCGGCTGTGCTGCAGCACCAACTGGTAGGGGGACTTGGAAGGGCCCGCCAGGGTCCCAGCGGGGCCTAGAGCTAGTGCCAGAGCCAGGGTCAGCAGCCGCACAAGGAGCGCCATGGAGCTGGAGTACCCGCAGACCAACGAAGGAAGCAGGCGCCCGCAGAGGCACTTGGTGAAGTGAGAGGCACAGGGTAGCGAGCGCTGGGTTTAGTAGTGAGAGGGAGGGAGCGGCCGTGGGAGGGGAAGGGCTGCCTGCAGCGCCTCCTAGCCAAGCCACTACTAAGCACCCGCGCCCTCCTGCAAAGCCCAGCCCGCTCAAGTACCCTCCTCCCACTTTGCACAAAGTGCGCGTCTGAAGGAAAGCACCCTCAAGTTTCACTCTTTCTTTAGGTTTTCAGTGCCTGGAGCCCAAAGATACCGCTATACCAGACTGCAGGAAGCCAGAGAGGGTCTATGCCGACTCCCACAAACTTTGACCTGTCACATTGGTCTCTGCAGCCCAGCCCAACAGCATCAGCCATTCCTGTTGACAGACATAGATACAGGGGCAGGGTGGGGCTCACACCTTAGAATGCCTATGAATGCCAGATAGATGGCTGCAAAGAGACAGATGAGCTCAAAGCAAGCACCTATTAGTCACCCTCCACTTAACTGGAACTTTTAGCTCCAGGGATGAGCTCCCAGTTGTGAGAGAACATGGACCTAGCAAAGAAGATGCTTTGGGGAGTCCGGAGTAGGCACCTGGCCCAGGCAAAGTCTGACAGCATCTGCTTTTAGATCTGAAGTCTGAACTGCATTTAGCTAGGCAAAAAGAGGATGGATTAAGGGGATGCAAGCTATCCGGTTGACCAAAGCATGCTGGGTAGAAAGACAAGAGTAGGGCAGAAGACAGGAGTGCAGCAAGAATCCAAGCTAAGAAGTCTGCCAGTGTTAGGGGCAAGCAAACGGCACAGACAGTGTCAGGAGCAGGCTTTGAGAAGACCAGATAAAAAATAAGGCAAAATAGGAGGCAGGAGGGTCAGGTGAGCAGGAGGGGACCACACAGGAGCCTGAGCTACTGTGATAAAGGTGGAGATGGAGGGAGAAGTGATGGAGGTATGTCTAGGAGATAATAGTGTCCAGGGAGCATAAAAGCTACAGGGTTAGCCTTGATTACCCACTGGCTTGGACTGACAAATGCCCAGGGGCATCATGTGTCTACAATGCTCTTTCCAAAGAAGAGTAGCCCAAAGGTAAAGGCCTGTTTTATATAAGGATTCCATCATACCATGGGATGGGGTCCTGGGTTGAATAAAAAAGGAGGAAAAGAAAAGGTAAGGTGAGCAAGAGCATCCCCATACTCTGCCTCGTGCTCCACAACAATGTGAGCAAGCAGCAGCCTCGGTGGTCTGCACCCTCTGAACAATGGACCCTCAGGACTGTGAGCCAAAAACAAACCCTTTTCTCATAAACTGCTTCTTGTTAAATATTTGGTCCCAGCAGTGAGCAAAGTAACTAACATACCATGTACTGGGGGCCAAGAGGCATCAGGGAGTAAGGTGTTTGAGGTCTGGGCATCATGGTGGCTGTTGCCGTTGCTTTTCATATGACGGGCATAGAGATGGGTACACTTTGCCAGGGAAGGATGAGTAGCTTGGGACCAGAGGAGCTTGAGGTACACATGATTCATCTTAGAGGAATGTCCACAAACAGTCCAAACCAGGGCTTGAGGGAGGGGTAAAAGGTAGAGATTTGGACTTGGAAGCCATTCTGCAGTGAGGGGACATGGAACAAGGGCATTCAGTGATTTGCCGGAGGGTAGGCACAAGCAGAGAGTGGTCCATAAAAGGATGCTGATCACTGAGTGGGTGGAGATGAAGATGCAGCAGGAGGATGGTGGCCTTGACGGAGGCACTCTTGACAGAGAGAAAAGCTGCAGATCCAAACATCTCCTCTGCTAGACTGCACAATGCCCCACTGAATTCAGTGACTACCTGGTCTAGGCTGCTGAAAGACACCCGCTGAGGAGAGTCAAGTGCAAGCCCTGATCCTCACCTGAGGCTAGGAAAAGCGGCTGTGTTAACTTGGGGGGAAGAGTCTGGGAAGCATGCTTGCTTTCCACCTTCCAGCCCAGCACCACCCCCCGCCTCCCACGCCCCCCATCCCCCTCCCCCGTCTCCAGAGAGATGGAGGGGGTCTGAGCAAGGCTAGTGATCTCACCCATCCCCGCTCTCCTCTCTATAAAACTAACATTCGATGACTTGAGTTTTTCCATGAGCTCACTGAGGAGATCACAGTAATGCTTCAGTTACTGTTTAGATATTTTTAAAATTCCACCACAAGCTCCACACTGCCCCAAGCCATAAAAGGCAGTAATGTAAACATATCCCCCATAGCAGTGACGGCTGCTTCAAAGTGGGTGATGGTGCTGGATGGGGAGGCCCTCTGAGCCCATGACCTGGGGCTGCCAGGGCAAAACACAGGCCTTTCATTTGAGAAGCTTTTTTCCCCCTCCCCTTTCCATATTAGAAAATCTAAACTAGAGAAAATGAGACTTGTTTGGAACTATAATTACTAGAGTTTTTCCAGGTACTTTAGGAAAAATGACTGCTTTTGTGTTTAGGGGCCCACACAAACTCACCAAAAGCTATTTGAAAACAACTTCAGATGGTGCAGCAGTGGACCTTCAGCTGCAGAAGGCAAACCAGTGTTTCCAGTGAGCTTTTTGGCATGGGCTCCTGTGTCTGTGAGCGATAGGAGGGCAGCAGGCCAGCTCAGGCTGTGCTCCCCCAACCCCTGACTTTCTGGTGATGCTGGAGCATCAAGGGAAATGGTCAAAGCTTTTCCAGAGGAACTAAACCCCTTCAGCCTGCCCCATGGACAACCTGGGAGGAATAGGTAGGCACACTTTGCACAAGATGTCCGTGTCACATGAGCATGTTTCTTGTGTCACACAGTGCAGTGTTTTTATTCACGTGAGGACCATAGACAAGAAACAGCCCTGTTTACTACGGTTACGGGCTGACTGCGGTGCAGGATGGGAGCTGACTTTCCAGAGCTCCCTCACAGCTTTGCCACTCTAGGTGTGGTGTGCAGGAAGTGGCATCCATACTGCGAGAGAATTTGTTAAAAATGTAGAATATAAGGCCCTCTGCATACTTACAGTGCCGGACTTCACATTTTGACAGGGTCCCTCTGGGGTGCTGTCTAGAAGCCCCACCCTGTGGGGTCATGTTATATAGGTAACCTTCAGGTTAGCATAAGGTAGGAGTCAAATGATTGATCCAAGAGGAATATAGTGGAATATTTGCCCCAGGAAGTCTCAGCTCATGCTGAGGTTAGCTCCCATTGTAGATGACCATCAAGGTGTGACCACCAAGTGGCTTTTCCTCTGAGTCTCCATGTTGGCAGTCAGTGTCCTCTACACGCTAAACAGGGCCAGGAAATTGGGCTCCAAGGCATCCGCTGTTGCCCTTCCAACCCCCCCCCCCCCCGCCACAAGGCTTCGAGGGAAGCTAGGACAGACCAGGGTTTGTCACAGTTAGATCTTAAACAAAGCCATGGCTTTGGACTTCCCAGCTGATGGAACCAACAGCTGTCACAGCTCCGAAATGGCACCAGGCTCCCAGGTTTGCTCTGCTCAATGGCTTGCTGTTTTCCTTGCTTCTCCAAACACTGGCTTCCTTCATGAGAGTTTGCCAAATGTTACTTGCTGGTCAGAACCCAAATTTGTTTTCCAGGGAAACTGATTTTTCATAAGAGAGCTTCATTGATTTGGCACAGCTGAAACCTCTGAAAAGCACCCAGAGGCGTTCTTGGGTTTGCTTTAATTGCCTAACCTCAAATACTTTTGCAGAGGGATGCCCAAGGATGGTGGTTGGCTGGCATGTGGGACCAAGCCTAACCACAGTGTTCTGCTGCCTCCCTGGATATATTTCTTTTTCTCCAAGGCAGGCAGAGGCCCAGAGAGCTAGGGAGCACCAGGTGGCTATGCATTCTCAAGTCCAGGAACCCACACAACTCTCTGGGCCCACGCATCATTTTGAGACTCTCGCTGATGACACCATTTAAGGTTGGAAACCTTGCCATGTGGCTTTGCCTCTCCTCTCTTTCTGATTCCTGTATGTCTTCCATTACCAAGACAAACGTTCTTTGCACATCTCCCTTCAAAGTTTCTGAGCCTTCTCCAACCCTTGAACCCCAGGCTCCCATTGCCCGACCCACAGCCAGCTCCTGAACACCACCTCCTACCCTACTCCCTCATCCACCTTTCCAGGCAACTCTATCTATACCTACCCACAAAACACCGCTCTCCTGGACACATGGCAGCTACTATTTATGGAAGTAAATTCAGACTGCTCTGTTGATTTTTTTCCTTCAATATACAAAGAAAGGAACAAGGTTTATTACAGAAAGCTCGGGAAATGTGGGGAAAAGATTAGATCGGCGGAGAATCCATCCATATGACCTATAGAAAAAGACCTCATGGCATATTTCTGTCCTACACACCTGACACCCAAGTCCCCTTCAGAATTACTCCTCTTGATTCTCCTTGTAGGCTTGTCCATGTGCACCATGGTCAGGCAACTCCTGCCGGGCACACCGTCCCCTCCCCTCACACAGCTCCGTAGCCCCCAGCTTCCCCATGCTCCTCTTTGCCTTGTACACACATATCAACACTTTCAATACCAATCTGACCATTAAAAAGTTTTACTCAGACAAATTATTTAATTTTTCTGCACTGGGTCATTTCACCTAGCTTCAGTTGAAGAAGCCTCTCATTTTGAGGGTGAAAGTCGGTCTTGACAGGCAGCCTGTGTGTTTGCCCCATGGTCCTTTTCTATATCCCATAATAAGACAGCATGGAAATAACTTGGTATTAGTGGTCTATTCTTGCTTTTTTCCAGTTGAGAGGTCTGGACTAGAGAGAGCCTTCTGTGGGACTGCTTTAGGAGGCCACCCGCTGGCATGTCTAGGACTACATTAGTAGTTCGCTCTAACAATCCGGTAAACTCTAGGCCCAGCTAGGAAGACAGGATCCAAAGCTGTGTTAAGTAGAGACGAAGAACCAGAAAAGGAACTTCAGGAATGAGCACGCATGTGCACACATAGAATGCTGACCTGTCAGTGGGTTGCCAAAGTCACGCATTCAGCCATCTGTCCCATCCGTGAGCGAATCCTAGGTGTTGAGCACTGTCCTCTTCACTACTCCACAGACAAACAAGGCAAGGCTAGGAGAGTCAAAGGAATCCACCAGAGTGGCCACAAAGCTAGTAAAGTAGAGTCAGCATATGAAGAGAGCAGCCCCCCCACCCCCAGCCTGTTGCTCCCCCAAACCACCATGGATGCTGTGCCCTGTAGGGAGTAGAGGAAACCCCAAGGGTAGGAAACCTTGAGTGGATTATGACAGGTGCCAATGTCAAGGGTGTCAGATCTATGGGAAAATGGCAAAACCCCTCCCTCCTCACGAGGCACAGAAGCACAGGAAAGCCTTCCTTGGGGGTCCAAGTGTGAATGTGGACAGCGTGTGCGGAGAATGTCCACCAGAGCCTTCTCTCCCGGATGTTTATGCCTGAAGACTGCTTGCCTACAGGGATGGCTCCTACAGCCATTAGCTAACCCTGCCTCTGAATTCAGCTGTATGCAGTAACCCTGGCTACCTGGTCCACTGTATATAATAAACACACGGAGATCTCAGGACACTGTCATCTGCCCATTGGAGCCCCATCTGCCTGATGTCAGCTTTCCTGGGCATCTGTCTGCTCGTCTTTCTCTCAGTGTCCCAGTCAGGCCTATGCGTGGAGGAGTTGGTGAAAGATGTTCCACTCCACAGGACAGGCAGCTGTGGAACTTCTGAACCCCTATTTCTTTCTTTGCATAGAGCTTCATTGAGCAAACCCTCCCAGCTTCCCAAATCCTCTTGAGTAAAAGAGGCAGCTTTGGTAAGGAGAGTGGTAGCCAAGAGTTCTCCAGCATCAAGGAGGGCCCAGAGCTATTTTTTGGCCATTTTCTGTACACACTGTCAACATTCACACTTGGATCCTCAAGGGAAGCCTTTCTATCCTCATCCCTGGGAGGCAGGGACTTTACCATTTTCCCATGGGTCTGAGTCACCTCAAAGTCAAGGTCCTTTGAATTAGCATTACTTACCAGTGCACAGAGGCAGGTGGACCTCACATAGTAAGTTCCAGACCAGCCAAGGCTAAACAGTGAGGCCCTGTTACAAATGACAAAACTCACCAGCACACTGCCTCCACTCCCAGCACACAGGAACACTTTTTAATCTATGACTTGGTGAGACTCCGTGGCCTGGGGCTTCCCAGGCTCACAGAGGAGATTCTAGTCAGGCAGCTACACTGCTGGTCCCCTGGTTGGGACTCTTGGCTCTCTCCAGACAACCCTACTTCAGGTGCTAACTCTAAGGAAGCACTTAGAAGTTCATTCTTTTTACCATGTTGGTTCCAAGAATGGAAGTCAGGTGGGACTCAGGCCTTTGGGCATGGCAGCCAGTGCCTCTCCCCACCGAGTGACTTCATCAGCCCTTGGGGATTCGTAAGTACATGTTGGCAGAAGCCACCCAGCTTCCATCATTCTGCCTAGACTTCCTAGACCCATCTTTAGCCTTTTACATTTGAAGCAATAACCTCTGTCTGACTCTGGCCAGGCAGAGGGGCTGTTCCTACTACAGCTCACTCTGGAGAAGGCCTTGCACTGGGAACGCGTTTGCCACACTGCTGCTCTAAAGGACCAGAAAAATCATGTGAAGTAAGAAGTGAAAGGTCCTGGTGAAGCAGGTGGCTCAGCACAGGCCGTGAGCTTGTGAAACACTGTGCCAGATATACTGAAAGAAAAAGCATGAACTACTTCGTTTCATGACTGATTGAATGTAAGCTACATGTATGAGAATTAGTTAAACTAGTGGCACTGTTTAACATTTAGGATGTCAAAGTTGTCAGACAACAAAAGTTACTTCGCTCCTAACACAGCAGCCATGTAGGGGCTGAGCAAATCCTATTAGTCCATTAAAAAAAAATGTCCTGATAGTTTTCAGAAACCAGCACACTCCAGAAAGTGAGTTTTCACAGGGTCTTCCTGTCTGCCTGAGCTCTCTATAGCTGGCCTGTACTGGGCTGCACACCACTTCCAGACAGGAGTGAGTCATGCCTGCAGGCAGGCGGGAGCCACTCAGCCCATAGGGAGCCAGACATACACACAGTGAAATCAGTGCCTAATACAAGGCTCTACGCAAAAGCAACTCCTAAGGGAAGTGCCAGCCACACACCACGCCACGCAGCTGGTGTGGGCAGGGAGTGGGGGAAGGGGGTCCCAGACTCTTCCCAGAAGAGGTGAGTCATCTTCTGGGTGAGAGAGAAGCCGTGTCAGCAAGGTAGTCTGCGACTCCTCAGAGACTGCAGACAAGGCTGCTGGGCTGGCTCTCTGGGTCTTGTTAGTACTTGATAATTTGGGAGATTCTGGGGAGCCCGAAGAAGTCACATTTATATGCATTAATTCTGACTGGACAAACAATGCCATCCCGACTTCTTACATTAAATCAACGCCTTCCCTCTTCTCCATGGTATAGCCTGTACACAATACCCTAAGGCCTGATGCATTCAGTCTTCTCAAAGTCAGAGATCATTCTTCTTTGGCCCATGTCTCTCAGAGCAGGAAGCCCTAAAGTAGGCCCTGAGGACTGTGGCCCCTCATGTCATCTGCTGGGCCACCAGCTGGCGTCACCTGTTGGTGCTATCTAGGCTCCTGATGAACTTTCTGGTTGTTTGAAGTTCCAGGGATACAAAGAAGAGCAACACGTGTGTATCTCTATGGCCGGCAAACACCAGACTCTCTGTGTGACCAAATCCAGTGAGTGCAAGTTCTCCTGAGACCCTGCGATGATGTGGCAGAGTCTGCCAAGTTTAGGAAGGACACAGACCTCGAGGCTGGGCTCACAAAGGCTTGGCGTGGTGAGTAAAGTACAGTGTAATGTGCAACTTCAAGCAAGAGTTTATTTAGACGCAGAACTCCCTGAAGCCCCCCTGAAATAATTTTGTCGTTCTGTTGAGAGTTATTTTTTTTTCCCTTTAGTCTCAGTACTTACTCTGGAGACCCAAGTTATCGTTTCTAACCAGTGCATTAACTGGAGCCACAAAAAGGAAGACAGCAGGGTCACGAGACACATGCTTTCGTGCTCCTCCTCCCTCCTAACTGACTCCAGATGTGAGGGTTGGCATAGCGTCAGCTCTGCGACAATAACGAATGGAAGTCCTTTCCTCGGCTAACAGCAAGTGGCTACTGGTCCCAGCAGCGTGGTCCGTGTGTTTTTATTTCAGAGGTCTCACTTGGCTGGAGGCATTGGCCCATGGTGACTGTTTACCTGGCACGGCCCTCAGAGTACATGATAGCAAGCCACAAAGACCATAGCCGAAGATGTCTTCTCCAAAAAAAAGGCTGTAGAACAGTGCATGGGGCAGGGTCACAGCAGGGGCAGAGTTTGGGGTAGAAACCTCTTATCATTGTAGAAATTGTACCCTGGAAACCATTAACTCGGGGCCCCTTCCTTGCTGTAGATGAAATGCTTGTCCTGTGGTCCAGGAGGGAGGAAGCAAGAGAGGGTTATTCCCAACTGTGGATGCTCACAGGAGCTAAACCACATGCATGAGACAGAATCAAGTGCCTGAGGCCACAGACAGGCATGCAAAAGGACCAGTAGGGACAGTTAGGCCCGCTTTCACAAAAGTGGTCCCCTGGAAGTGGTTGTATCTGGATTGACCCAAGTGGCTGACCTTCCTCTCTGAGGCAAGGTCAGCCTCGAGCATGTTGGTCTGTAGTCCAAACTCATCACCTGTGGCTCAAAGTCTTAAACCCAAGTCGGCTGAGCCTCCCACACTGCACTTTCGGGTCTCCCTGGATTTCACAGTCTCCTCTGGATTCACTGAGCAACTTTAGCCGTAACCACAGGGACAATCAGCACTGAAGGTCAGGAACGAAAAAATACACAGATTGGTTTGACTTAAGTGTGACCTTCTTTGGCAGAGGGATAGTGGTTAGGTGGCCAGGATGGTACCACCAACCCTCTGGATCCAACCATGAAATTCAGATGGTTTGGTAGTGTGAGAATCAGCTTTATGCTCTCGGGAACACAAGAAGTATTGGCTTGTGGGTTTCCAAGAACATCCCACAAGTAAAAGGTTCTGGAAGATCACAGAAGGTCTTCATTTGGGGTCTCACAAGGAATATTCAGTCCCAGTTGGCTTTGACTTGTTGGCAAATAGAGCTGTTTCCCTGAGGCTGTGAATTTTGTAGGCTTGAACAAAATAACACTGAAAGGTGTGAGCTAAAGAGAAATGGGGGAGGGGTTGGCAAAAGTCAAAAGTCACTTTGGGGCAGCAAGAAAAGCTGAATCTGTCAGCTGAGTGACTAGATCTGGCAGACAACCCTCCTCTCTCATCCTTGCTGATGACTCTGCTCTTCTCTTGTCTGGGACAGCAGATGCAGGCTGAGATGTGCCACCACCACCCACCATTACCAGCCCAGCGCCCCAGCCCAGGGCTGGGCATACATGCATCTGGCCGGCCACGCGCTCCCAGATAAATCCTGATTTTGGGGCCACGTGTGAACATAAATTTCAGAATATTACTACCTACAGGTTCATGCCTGAGGAACCAACAGGTGGGATGGATTCTGGTAGTTCGTGTCTGGCCAGACTAGGTTCCATGCAGCACTGTCCAGGCTCAGAGAAGACACACAGAACATGCAAGAGTGTCCAAGAGGCTTCCCTTTAGAGCATAACAACCAGCAAAGACTAGCTGACATGTTAGCTGTGGTGTTGTATAACCGAGCAACTAGAATGGTAAATACAAAACTATAGAAGAGTCTCCATGTTTGCTAGATGCATGTTGTTGTCCAGGAGGGCAAGAAAATGGGTGACATCATATTCAAGACCAGTAACATTCATCTCCAAAGTGGACGTTAGGAAAATCTCCATTCTCAGAATCCAGCATGGCTTCCACTACAATTTAGTTTAGACAACTCTTTCTCCAGGATGCTCTTGTTGGGGATCTTAAGCTGGTAGGTACCCTTCGCTGGGCTTCTCCCATTGGCCTTGTTGGTCTACCGTCACCATGCCAACCAGTGGCATGCTTCTCCTCCATACTAGACCACCACTTTGGTGAGGATGGGAGAAAATGCCTGCCTTGTTCATTAACCCATTCCCAGAACTCATCACCAGCGCATTGTTTATGATGGGGCTAGAAGGCCACTGTGGTCCTACAGTCTTCCAGGGAAGCTTCTTGGAGAAAGTATGTCTTATGATTTTCTTTGAGGGTGTTTAAAAAGGGAAGACAGTGGGAGACATGGGGCCTAGATGCATCATGTTCCCCCCTCCCCATGAGAACAGATTTCCATGGGAACAAATCTGGGAGCCACCACTCTTAGAAAAGGGGGAGGGGTGTTCACTTAAGTGGAGCCCCCTTCCCCCAGGCCAAGAAGGTTCCAAGATGCCAACTATGCTAATGATCCTTGCTATTCCGTGGAGTGGGCTACAGGCCAGGCTACTTCTTGGAATATCTCATCCGATCTAACAACCTTACTGAAAAGACACTTGTCTTCATTTTAACAGACAGGGGGAGGGGTGGAGCCTCAGAAAGGGTGGGACTTGGCCAGCTCTGCACAGGGACTGAGCCAAGAAAGTCTTAGCCAAGGCTGTTTGGCTCAAAATCAGTGCTCTTCAAATACACTGCTTATAAACCTCCTCAAAGAATTGATCTTCTTGTACATTTTAAAGCTTATATATAAAGATTTTATTATATATTGAAATAATTGCCTAAAAGGCTAGAGCATTATAATGGATATGTACATACTTTACTTTTTGTCAAAAGCATTGGAGACGTAAATTTAGTTCATATAATTTATATTTTTAAAAGATCTCTGCCCTATTTCAATTCCATCTGTTCCCAGGCCTGTGCACATTATTACTCTCTTATGCATGAGTGTTCTCTGTAACTGGAAGTAATAATGGAACCTATAGGCTATTGGGAGGATTGGATAAGCTACTGTGCAGGGCTTGGCATCAGGACTGGTCCACACAGCTGGATATGTGTGAGCCACTCCTCAGTGATCTTGCTGTGCCACCAGCACACGCTGTCACACTGGCCCCACTTCTCTGGGTGAGAGCAGCATGACTTCAATTTAATCCAAAGGAGCATGTTACTACTACCTGCCTTAGTCTAGGTCTGGGGAGAAAGATAAGTCTATGTGTCTTACTAGAGACCAGCTGGACGGAACCAGGCGCACACTTTGCCTGCTTCTTGCGTTGGGTCTCGGGGCCTGTGCTGGGGGTTCTGGCACAACTGCAATGGCCTGGTGCTTACAAAGAAGTCTTGCTTTCATTAAGATGGGAAGAGAAATGGGGAAAGAAACAGTGCAGAGAAGGGGCGCTTTAAGCACGCGTCTCTGAGGATCTGAAAATTGGCTCTGGAAAGGTCTACACACATCCCCTGAAAGGTTTTCCTGTAGCCCTTCAGGGGATGGTACACTACTTTAGAGTCCTCATTTGTCCTTGAAGTACTGAAACCACAGGTGACAGAAGCAGCCCTCTCTTGGCTGAGGCCAGCATCCCAAGACAAGCCCAGTGAAAGAGGTCCAAGGCCTTCTCATTTTGTCCTTCCTAAATCAGTTAGTTTGCAGCCAGCAGCTGCAGGGCCACAGACTCTTGCTATCTTGAGGGTGCGCTACATCCCAGAACACTAGCATCTTGTGTATATTCTGGAGTCATCCATCCTTTGAATGGGAATCAGCCTGCAGTGCTCAGCTGGGGCTCAATGTCAGAGTCACTGATCGTCGGGAGCTTTTAGATACCTGGTACCCTGGTACATACCCCAGACCGACTGAACCAGAATCCATGAGAACCATGCAGAGTTGTGTATACTTACTGGATGCAGCGTGATATTTCAGGACATGTACAGAGTGTGTTATCAGAAGAGGCTGCTAGCTTGTCTATAACCTGGGATGTGAGTCACTTCTTGATGTAGGTGTTGCGGGTTGAATATGAGCCCCTTCCCCCAGAGGCTCATGCATGGAACAGTTGGTCCCCAGTTGGCAGTGGGAACTCAGGAGATGGAGACAAGCTGGAGGAAGCAGGTCCCAAGAGACAAGCTTTTAAAGTTATACCTTGTCTCCAGCCCCTTGCCCGTTCTCTGAGTACTGTCCGCCCAGAGGCGGGTGACCGCTGTCACCTGCTCCTGTCAGGCACTGGCACGTGCTACGCTCTGCCTTACTGTGGGCTCAGAGTCACCAGTCAAGGGCCCTGGGATGAGACCTCTGAAAACAGGAGCCAAACAAATCCTCACTCCCTTGTTGTGTATACCAGATCATTCTGTGACAACAACGAAAACCTGACTAGGCTAGTTTGTAACACTAAGGAAGATCTGCCCTGCGAGCTAGCTAGCTACTTTGAGATTATACTTAACTGTTGATCATAGTCACCCTGCCGTGCCACGTAGTATTAGAAGTCACCTATCCCACCCAGCTCCACCTCTGGACCTATTAGCCATCCCTTTTTCAATCCTTTCTCCTCATGGCCCTCATAACTTGTCTCATGAAAAACTGTTATGGTAGAGTGCTTGTCTACATGCTCCTGGCCCTGGGTTCAATTCTCGGCACTAACAGGGAGAAACAGCTCTTTTAAATTTACTGTTCTAAAGGGAGTAGGCAAACCAGACATTAAGCAAATTGCTCTCTCCTTCCTGCAACATAAAAGTTTCTGTCATATGTATCAGTTAACACAGAATTTTAAAGTGGGCCTCTCCCTTCTAAATAATAGCTTTACCCTTCAGTGGGACAAGATGGGTTTGTTACCACAAGCGGCAGAAACTGACCACCAGACTTCAAAGGAAACATCCTCCACTCACCGCCCGCAACTCACCCTGGCAGCCTGCTTCTGGCTTTGAGACAAACTCATGATAAAAGTTCTTTTACTGCAGAGGCTCGCATCTGGGCTTGGAGTCTGCCTCTTTTCCATTGCAGTATGGAGATCATCGCACAGCCTGCCCTTATAAAAGGGCAGGCACCATGCAGACATTTATGATTGGAAGCAGCACAGGGAGGGGAACCTCACCCAACCATCAATGCATCCCTGTTCCTTCAACAGATACCCACTTCTAACACTGCTGTGCTAGGCGCCATCACAAACAGGACAGGGTTAAGACACGAATCCACACAGATCATGTTCAAGACATAATTCTTTTTGAAGACGAGACTTGAGACTTTCAGGTTGTAGGAGAATGGTAGGATTCAATCGCTGATTGGCATCTCGGCCCCGACTCTTAGGCACAGGAGAAGAGTAAGGAAGTGCTCCCCTCTGGAGCACAGTAGCCAACGGACAGCAGATCTCTAACACGGAGTTGGCCTCTCTGCTTCTCTTGGGTGTGCAGTGTGTGGCCATGGCTCCACAGGCTCCCCTTACAACAGGACCAGCTTATCTAAAGTGTTAAGAGGCTCCGCCCAAGCGTTATGCTTGGAACAGGCTGTAGAAGCTGTTGGGAGGCAGGCGCCGCAAAGAGACCTTTAGGAATATGCAACCATGTGTCTTACTTGGCTGATGACTAGGGCTCCGAAGGCTATGCCTGGATCTCTGTAGCAAGTGCAGCTGGGCCTCAGGCCGGAGCCAGGTGGCCTTATAGGCTGTCTCTAACTTTGGCTTAAGTGTCTATATCTCAAGAGAAGCTTCAAGTGAGCTGGGCAGTTCCCACTCCATTCATACCTAAATCTCCCACAGGAACTTCAGCCCAAAGAAGAAAAGGAAGTGAGGCTTTCTGAGTCAAGGAGAGAAACCTGTTTGGACGCACCTAAACACTAGCCTCCGCAGAGATGAGGCCGGAGTGAAGCTTCCATGCTAAGAATGTCTCTCACTCAAAAATAGGCTTCTAAGAGAACTACACCCAAAAGTTAACCAATAACTTAGAAGTTTGTGTTTTGAGTTCACATTTCTGATGAGGAAGGCTAAGGAGATGGCTCAGCCAGCATGGTGCTCAGTCTGCAAGCATGAGGACCTGAGTTCAGGTCCCCGGCATCCAGGTAAAATGCTGAGTGTGGCAAAATGCGCCTGTAACCCCATCCCTGGTGGTGGTCAGGTACACAGAGCAGAGGACCCTGGAGCTTGCCAGCCAGCTAGTCTATCCAGTCGGTGAGCTCCAAATTCAGTGAGAGACTCTATATCAAAAATAAAGGTACCAGGCACTGCCCTCTGGTATCTACAGGCACAAGCACACAGGTGGGCACACAAATGAACATGTGTACATGCACACGCACACACGTTTCTGATGAGAGCTGCAGTTTCAACATTTATCCAGAAAACTATGAATTAGACACACTGAGAAGAGGAAACAACTTACCAAATATCAGCATTAATTCCAGAGGTTTCGTCCAATTACACAACATTCTACTTCCTCTTCCTCTTCCTCTGAACATGAGCAAGCAATTGTCTGAAACATGGGCTTTATGAAAACTGCAGCAAAGACTAATACACCCTAAAACACAAGTGTGTGCTCCCACGTGCAGTGAAAGGCACACAGCATTACAGACAGAGAGCCCACACAGTGAGTGAGGGCTGCTACCCCACCCCAGCTGCCACCCCCACCCTCACCCCCGATTCCATTAGAGATTGGAGGAAGCCACTTGTCAAGTTTGTTTCTGGTTAATAATTAATTAGCCCACAGGTTAATAACAATGGGTAATTTGCTTTTAAACCTTTGACTACAAAACACCCAGAGTTTTAGAAGATGACCACCATGCCTATGTCCTCATCCCCCATTAACCACAGAATGTCTCCAATGCACACGCCAGTCCACACATGTGAATGCTTAGACACTCCCCTCCCATTAGCTAGCAGTGTGCATTGCTTTCCAGTCCCCGACAAAAGCAGATTTAAAAGATTATCAGATAAGAAATATTTCAAAGCTTAGAACAAATCCTCTTATTGTACTCCCAAACTACCTTATCAGAAGGATTTGTCAAGCGCCTTGGCTGGGTTTCTCAAACTCCCAGGCATATTTATGGAGAGTGTGAAGCCTGGTGACTTTGCTTTTACAGTTCAGGAGAGCTTCTTGGAGGAGAGAGGAAAACAGTACCCTAGGTTGTTGGTGACGGTGGATTAGAAAATAATTTACCAAGGTAAAGAAAACACAGTAGGAAATCACTGCTTGCTACTAGGGTCTTGTATGAGCTGGGCCCACTAAGTCACAAGTGTGGGCTTCCTCATCAGTGAAATGTGGACCTGCCAGAGTTCCAGAGGGAAGATAAGGATGCTCCTTCCCCCATTTGGTACTGTTCTCTGTGTAGGAAAACTTTATGATGGTGATCTCAACTTAGACGGTGTCAGTTAGTATTGATCTACATTAAACCAAATGCCACTCCACACGTGTGAGGAGACTAAAGTGACAGGAACCTTTGCCACTGATGTCCCCCCACCTGAGGAGTCTCATTTCTGCCAGGCCAGTGAATGGAGTGTTTGTCTTTCTGAAGGAAAATAGTGAGGTTAGGAAAATTGCAGAGGAAGGAGTGAAGGAGAAAACGTTCAGAGAGACTTCACTGATCTGACCAGCACTGCAGCTTAGAACTATAATGTGAGCTCTTGTGTGAAAGAAAGTTTTCCTGCCTCTCCCCTCCCCTGCTCCCTCTCCTCCCCTCCTCTCCCCCTCCTCTCCTTCCCTTCTCTCTCCTTCCCTCCTTTTCTTTCCCCCCTCCTATCTCTTTCCCT
>OU015746.1:86131098-86142148 GCA_907169655.1 Acomys percivali | reverse complement strand
CACACACACACACACACACACACACACACACACACACACACACACACCACACACTGGCCTTGCACCCATCCCAGTTTCATCAGCTACAGCAGACATGCTGTACCGTCAGGTAGCTGCCATCTGACCCCTGCACCAAACCAAGCCCAAATACCCTCTCCCCTGAGTGCCCCAACCTAACAGCAGCACTGCCCATCCAACAGTCCTCAGCACTGCCTACTGTCTCCATAAGCCTACAGACTCCTCTCTTTACGGCTTGCCCCCCCCCCTCTTCTCTCTCTCCCTCCCTCCCTCCCTCCCTTCCCTTCCCTCCCTCCCTCTAGGAAGATGGCTGGAACCCCTCAGCCTTCCTGCACACCTCTGTCCAGGAGGTCCATTCATGGAGAAGGGAACAACTCTCTAAGCATCTATTACTGGAGGCATTTACGTTGTAATCCCCATGGTCACCCTAGAGGAAGACAACAGCATCCTCATCTTACCACTGAGAACCTGAGACTCAGACGACTTTGGATCTTCCCAATTCAAAGGGCTGCTGAGGGGCAGCTGAGGCAGGGTCCGAACACTCTTCACAACTCCTGGGTAGAGCTAAAAGTTCCTTCCTTCCCCCTTTCTTTTTTTCCTCCTTCCATTTCTTCTCTTTCCCTTCTTTTCCTGTCCTCCTTCGTTCCCTTCCGTGGAACTTGTGACCCTCCTGTCAGGTTCCTGAGTACTAGGATTACAGCTGTGGCCACCACACCCAGCTCCTGTCTGGGCCTGAATTCCAATTCCATTCCATTTAGCTTCCTGATGTAAATTCTCCAAAGAAGAACTCCCATTGATTCCAAAAATAATTTCTAGTATTTTGAGTCAGTACAGAACTATTGAAAATATCTTGTCTTAGTCTTATGATCCTCTTGAACACCATACTATAGTGTGAGTAATTTGATAGACCACAGAATTCCTGACTGCTAGGCTGTGAGCCCAGGGTCAAGGTAGCAGTGGGACAGGTGTCGGGGGAGGGGCTGCCTTTTGCTCCCAAGATGGAAACTTGGATGCTGCGTCCCCTAAAGGAAGGAACACTACTGTCCTTACTTGACCAAAGACAGAAGAGCAAACTCCCTTTTCAAGGCCTGGTATGTATGTGCACATATGTGTACTAGCATGTGTGGAGGTCAGAGATGACAGCAGATCTTATTCAGTATGAGTGGGCGTGACAACAGGCAACTGCCCATTCACTTTCCTAGGTGACATCTCTGTTGAGATCATAATGAGTGAGAGGTGTGGGCTGCAGCGTGTGAGAGCAGAGAGCCACCTTTCTTACTTTATTAAAAAACAACTTTTTAATGTTGAGATTAGAATATCCACCAAAAAGAATAAATAGTGCATGTGTGTGCTTTGTGTGTAAGTATATGTGTGTGTGTGTGTGTGAGTCTTTGTGTGTATGCATGTATGTAAGTGTAAAATGTATATATGTGTATATGTAAGTATGTGTAAGTATTACATACATGTTTTAGTATGTGTGTTTGTATATATATGTGAGTGTGTGCATATATGTATATGTGTGCATACATTAGAATATGTATGTGTGTATGAGTGTGCACATGCCTGTGTGTATGTTTTATATGTATTGTGTATGTGAGTGCTTGGATTTGTTATGACCAAGAGTTCTCCAGCTGCTACGTGGAATTAACAGAACCTGCTGCTTCTCTCTTACCTGCAGTTGTTACAGAATCACTTATGCAGAATATTCTTGTCAGAATTAATTACGAGGAGCATATACATCTGAAGCAATCATGTGTCATTGACCAACATAATAAACCTGGATATATGGATGTCTGCTTTACAGTGTGATGTCCTAGGACATAAAACAAATTCACTGACATACCCTCGCAGAATCTATATTTATACATGGAGTTGGCCATACAGTCACATAAATCATGGGGAAATTCGGAGCAGATGTTGCTGAGTAGCCGGGATTCTGTTAGCATTGCATTTGGATGGAACAGTGACACAGAACAGGCTTCCTACATGCTGCAGAGATAGAGTAAAATAGCTACTTGAAAGGAATATTTATATTCCAGATAGGCTGATTTTTAATCAACAAATGTGGTTACTTTGTTGTCTGCTCCAGGACAAGGCAGGCAGCAGAGTATGCAGGCATTCTGAGTGGAGGGGGTAGGGCCACAGGGAGAAAGCGGCACAGTGCCTGTCTTGTAGTCCTGTCTGCTCTGGCTGGAAACAGACCTTTCTGGGGGCCCTTCCCAGTAGTATCCCGTGGGTTCAGCACCTTTGTCAAGAGAGTGGGGGCTAAACCTGAGCCGACCTGAGATCCCAGCCATACAGTCTGCTTTCTCTGGCAGAGCCCTCACACCCATGCTGCACGGGGTCCTCTGTGTTTACGCCGTGGAGTCAGCCTCATCTGAAGTCATTGTTTTGATCCTCATTTGGAAGAATGTTCCAGGCATTTTTTCCTAGGGAGCAAGAATGCCCTTCTCGAGACAAATGCCTGCGTTTCTGAGATAAAGTGGCTTACGCTCTGTTCCACGTGGCCTCTGGCTCCCCTGCCTTCATCTCCACCCCTCACACCCACCTCATGTGACCTAGTGGAAGAAGGCAGAATCACAAAGCAGAGGCTTCTCTTTGTAATTTGGCAAATGAAGAACTGACACAGAAGGTCTGGCGGGAAGATGGATTAGAAGGTGACGTAAGCCAAACAATTACTTGGTTTGATTTTCTGACACAAAGGAGAGGCTGTTTAACATTGCTGAGATGAGCCTAGGTGCTCTGGTGAGCTCAAACAGCCTTCTGGGCTGGGTGGCTGTAACTGCAGGCTAACTACCTCCATGTGCAGAGAGAGCAGGGGGCCAGGGGAGGCTGGACATGCTCCCTTAGTTTGCTATTGGGTGCAAGGAGCCTCCCCGACTAGTGTCCTACTGTATGAGGCCACCTCAAATCCTTCCACGTGAGACCACCTCAAGTAGCCTTTTATCAGTCAGGCAGAGTGATTGGTAGGCAAGAAAAAAGGCAAAAGTGTTCTTAACTTAAAAAAAAAAAAATGCTTTTCTGATTCTAGTAACTCCAAAGATCACCGAAGAGAGAGCAGGCATCCAACCTTTTCATGGACAGTCCTGTGCAGACAGCTGCTACTTCCCTGGTTTTCCGTGATTTCATACACCAACTGAGTGCTTGCTACATGCTGCTGTCCTGTGAGGCCTGTTGATCTGTGGTGGGCATGTTGTTTTTAGTAGCACAGCGTAGTATTCATAACAGATTTCTGGGTGAGCAGAAAGCAGTTTGAATCACAAAAAGACATGGACTTAGGGAACATGCAGCAACGTGTTCTTCCCTCAGGAACATACCCAATTTGCTGATTTTACCAGCATGAAATCAGATTGCCGAGGTCTGAATGTACACCCTACCCCTAGCGTGACAGCGCTAACAAGTGAGGCCTTCGGTAGGTGGTCAGATCACGAATATGGAGCTCTCACGAATGGGAAAAGAGGCTCACGTGAGGTCACGGAGAAAAGGCTCCACTCTGAATTAGGAGCTAGTTGCTTCCCAGACACCACATCTGCCAGCCCCTTCATTTCGGCAATCCCAGCTTATAGAACTGCAAGAAACAAGTCACTGTTGTTTATAAGCACCTGGGTTTATGGTGTTTCATTCCAGCACTCTGATTGGACTGCCACAGCCCTTTCATTTTGCCCCCAGAAAACTGCATCACGCAATTACTTTTGATCTTTTCTCCTGGGCCAAGTTTGGTCAAGAGACATAAACTTCAGGTTGATTCCTCCTCAGCGGCAGTGTAGTGTGCGGAGGATAAATGATGCTGCACACTGGGGTCTTTGATGAACAGTACGGGAGCCACATCACCAGCAAGAGGTAGCCAAGGACTCAGTTTTCCATAGGCGCTGACCACATTACCTAGGTACTCATGGATTACACATAAGGCTTTATTTCTCTTTTTTAAAAAAAACTGTTTCTGTTGAAAAATACTTACAGAACTCACCAGAAAAAATGATTATAAAGATGAACTACTTGGTGAGTTAGGCGTGTTCCTAGCTTACTGCATGGAAAAGGCATGGAGGTTATTTTCTAACTGAAATTTAATATTGTTCTGAGTTGTGAATACTTCCTATAGGCACGAGACAGTTGGACACGTAGGCAAGGTCTGGGGAAGCCTAACTCATGATCTCATGATTACTGTGATGTTCAAGGCACAAGGTGTATGGACACGTAGGCATGCTCTGGGGAAGCCTAACTCATGAACTCATGATTACTGTGGTGTTTAAGGCACAAGGTGTATGAATGCTGTTTTTGTCTTGCCGTCCCCCAGTGGAAAATCCAGGTTCTGAACTTGGACCTGTCAAAGTCTACCTCTATGTTATGCTTTGATTGTCTCAGCATAAATTCTCTTTGTATGTTTGCTAAACAGGATGACATTGCCATGGATACTTTCCACTGCCCCTAACTTCCCTCCCATAGTCTGGCACCTTTCAAAGCTACCACATATGATACCAATTGAACATATTAGCATGTCATTTGTTCCCAACATGGATAGGACATTCAGCGAAAATTTGCTTTAAAAATATGATCAAAAGAGAGGAGGCATGTAATGGGAAGGAACAGAGGGGTGGGACACACAGTTTGTCTTAGAAAACGTTTGGAGGAGTGACTTTCTGATCTCATGTGGAACCATTTGTGGGAAGAGGTGGACGTGGTAAAGACACCAGTTGGGCTAACAGACACCAGGGCGTGGGGAGGCGGGAGACTGGCACACAAAGAAGGAAGGAGACAGCTTCCTTCTGACCCTGTGACCTTGAAGGTGTTACACCCAGGGGACCACTGCTCAGCCTTCAGCTTCCTCACATACCTATTCATTCCCCTGTGCCACTGTGCCACTGTGCCACCGACACTTCTGCTTGTGTGTTTGGCTGGCTGCGGAGGATGGTGGACCTCTCTCTTCCCATGTGGACGTTTCTCAATGGCCTGTGACTGACAAGGTGCAGGTTAGTATGTCTCAAAAAAAAGAAGAGCTGCAGCAACGCCCATTCCTGCTCTGTAACTCTACTGCTGGGCCAAAGTTAGCGATGTCTTGTCCTGTTCACTGCCTTGCCCAGTCTCTCACTTTTCCCTAGTGATGAGGACATCTTTTCAAAACCACAGCTATAGACACAGCTGTGTTTTGCTCAAACATGGTCAGTGCACTCCCACCCTAACCCCTCATGCAGCCCAGGAAATCCCCATGTGCTCCTCTTCTGCGCACTGATTGGCTCACCCACCCCCTTTGCATCATGGTGTATGAACACTGTCAGGGCTCAAACATCACATTCTCAGTGGGGCATGGTGGTGCAAGCCTGTAATCCTAGCACTCAGAAGGCAGAGACATGCTGATCTTCATGAATTTGAGGGCTCCGGCCGAGTCTACAAAGTGAGTCCAGGACAGTCAGGGCTATACAGAGAAACTCTCTCAAAAAACCAAACCAAACCAAAAACCAAACCAAACCAAACTAGCAACAACAAAAAATATCTTCTCCCTGAACGCTGACTGTGGGCCAGGGCTCTTGCCAATTTACTGTGGTAGACGGATCCATGCTTTCTTTCCTTGAGACACTTTCCTAAGTTAGTAACGAGATATAAGCAAATCACCACATTACTGAGGCCACAGCTCCTTCCTCGAATGCAAGTTACACAGCCCAGGAAGGGATTTGGAGTCTCTGTCTTATCTTTAGCTCCTGATGCAAAGCTTGCACACAAAAGGTGCTCAATAAACACCTTTACAATTGTACCGTGTATCGTCTGATAAACTCCTGCAACTGCCACAGCCAGTTTCCATGAGCAGCTAGCATGTACCTTTCCTGTTTTTACACTCCACCTTTAAATGGCTGTCAAGAACAAAATACACGCTTTACTATAATTATGACAAGCCATGCTTCGACCAAGGGCTAGAAAGAGCTACAATGGTTTTAGTTCCTTATCTCTGTTTGCCATCTTGAGTTAACAATTTTTTGGATGATTTTCAACTGTTCTATTGGCAGGCTGAGACTACTGGACCATGCCAGATTTCAGAGAATCTAAAGTGAGTCCAGGTCAGAAACAAAAATGTTTAATTACAAGCTTCCTCCGCACCCCCGAAGTCACCCAGAGCCAACTGGCCACCATTTGTGGACAGCCAGACAAGTGCAAATCAAATGCCAACCAATAGTTCCGGGGTCATTCTCAGACACCAACATCACCTCCATCCCATCTCCCAAAGCTGTAACACTAGGGTGGCGTGAATAGTGACATGAGAGCTAACACCACACACGGCCACAGAGAAAGCTACTGTACCATGGCCATCCCAGCATACATGTGCAGCCCCAGCACTGGCCAAGGCAGGACCACGTTTGTCAGTTTAAGGCTAACCTGGATTATATAACATCTTCGATGCTAGCTGGGAGCTACATTGGGAGACCTTGTCTCAAAACCCCCCAGATAACTAAAAATAAAAGTGCTATTGGTCACTTCGACCAGCAGACACAACCTCATGGAGAGAAGGCTGGTTTTGTGCCTGTTTTCCGAAGTGATAGTCCATTGCAGTGGGAAGGCACAGGGAGCAGTGCTGTCCTTGACAGCAGGAGAGGGTAGGGTGGAGCTCACTAGGTGACTTACCGGGGCACAGAGAGCATCCAGAACCACAACTTAACCTGTACCCTTCACACGGCCGCATTCACGCCACAACCTTAAAGTGCTGGCAAAGGAGAGTGGTATTGGCCTATGTAAACAGACCAGTACCAGAGCCTGCGGGGGCACTCCAAACTGAAACCCTGGCAACAGGGCCATCATGATCAGCCTTGATTTGTACTAACACACAAGGAGGCTCCTAGAATGTCTCATTGCAAAACCTGCCTGGCAGACGGACCACGCTGCAGAACAGTTTTCAGAACAGGCAATAACAGTGAATATGTTCCCATATTCACTCACAGAACACCCGAGGACATGGTATGAGTCAATGACCCATCTTGATGATAAGGAATTATTATACTCGGAGATACACAGCGAGCTATCAAGTTCTCAGAGCAGGACGGTGGGAGAGCCAACATAAAGAATAGCTGGTTCATTACAAGGGTTTGTTTGTTTGTTTAAAAAAACACCTTGGGAGAGGGCTTGCCTACATTAAAATCATACCAGAAAGTTTGTGGGAAATGCCCTGACTCAAAAACTGCCGGGGGGAGGGGTGGAACCTCAACCCCCCCACACACACACACACATTTTACAGCCCTGCTGAGGACGCTGGTGTCCACGAAGGTGGGATCTCATCACTGGCCCTCCGTTTCCCAAATGAAAGTGCCCAACGTTTTCCAATTTTACACTCAAACTGGGTTTCTTAGATGGGGAGGAAGTAGGGTGGTCTTACATCATGCAGCTGGTACCCAGACTGAGAAAAGGGGCTTCCACATACTGAGGACCAGGTAGAGATGGAGTGTCGTAGAGGAACCATTTCGGAGCATGGATGGACAATGTCTGCCAGTGGCTTCTATGGGCTGGATGGGATCTGTGGCTTGGACTTTCTACAGCTCCGGGGATCAAGTAGATTTCCTCCTGGACTCCAGGAAGCGAGAGAAGAGCAACCCCTGCAGGTGGAGCCTGAAAGGCTGCGCACAGCGGCATGGGATAGAGGAACCATGGCAGAGCTGTTGCTCCAAGCTGAGCTATCTTAGTCTATAAAGTCTTTTCCAGCTCGCCCTGGCTCGCAGGGGCGCCGGGGAATCTGGGAAAAGAAAACACAGTTCCTTTCTGGAATTAAAACCTTATATTTGTTTTCTGCCTCTACAAAAACGTTTATAAACACGGGGTTCACCACAAGATAAAAAGCACCAGGGATGCTCAGTGACAGAATCTCATGAGGGAAACACCAGAGAAGTTCGGCAAGGAGTGACGGATGCACGCAGCTCGAAGTCACCAGATTAACCACATAGATTTAACATTCTTATTTATTCATTTCTTTACTGCCACCGCTGGCTTCTGCTGAATGCATATTGCTTTTGTGACCTCATGGAGTTCAGAAATCCCAACTCGGACATCTTAAGTCAGAGACTGTGTTCCTTTGGCGTGGGAAGAAGTGGGATCAGATAGGCCAGGGATGAACAGCCCATTGTTAAATTGAGCAAATTCTGCATGTATTCACTACCTTGAGTTAAAATGAGTGAGGCACATGGAAACTGAAGCATTAATAAGGACAGCTGCTATTTCACATGGGATGTCCAAGCCTAAATCAAAGGCGACTGCTAGAAGGCCAGATGTTATTCCCACTGCTGCAGGTCGGTGTTTTCCTGGAAGTGATCTCACCACAATGGCAACGCTGTTGCCCAACTGCGGGTGCTATTTATATCCTATGCTCAGATTTGGAATGCACCAGGCTGCATATACAGCTTTGAATGGCGAGCCCATCCTGGAGAATCCTTTGGCTGGGGCTGTGGTGCGTACATTTTGACAAATGTCAAAAGGAGAATACATGTCATGTGCACACATGTGGATGTGTCATAACCTAGTGCCAAGGCGTAGTTCTGAGCGACACCCTCACACCCATGTTAGCCAATATGGGAAGTCAAATACTTCATTCACTATTCCTTTCTGGAAAAAAAATTAACTGCAACTAATTATCCCTTCCATATTAAAGTTGAAAGGGCCATTTAGTCAGTCATAAGCAGCGTCTTTTGATTTAAACAAAAAAAGAACTATGAGAATAATGTCTTTTATATGCGGTAATTTATTGGTTTCCTTTTTATCTTTAAAACTACATGTAAAGAGAGGCATCATGTAAAAATTACCTTTTCAAAAGAATATCAGTTTTAATAGCTATCTGCTTTTGATTTTTATACATTATCTCACAAAAATTAAGAAAGTAAAACAATAGTTATTGACACAGTTATTTATACTTTAATAACTTGCTGGTATTATATGAAATTGAAGATTTGGAGAGAGTTCTATATTGAATACCAGTATGAAGGAAATGAATGTATACAACTGGCAAAAACAATGGCGATCTTTTCCAGGCACTTTCTACACTCCAGGTCCTGCGCTAGCTGGTTTGTATGCTTTATCTCACTGTCTTGGTCAGCCTTCTGTTAGTGTGAGAAAATACCTGAGACAATCAGCTTATAAAGGAGAAAGGTTTGCTGGGGCTCACAGTTCATGGTTCAATGCCCTACAAGGCCTTTTACCACCACTCCTCGCCAATCACAGTTTGCTGGGGACAGAGCCTTTAACACATGACCTTTTCAGAGCCCTTCCAGATCTAACCCACGACGCTGATGCCAACCGAATAGACCAGTCTCTACTAAAACCCCCAACTTCAGCAGAGAACGGGAAAGAGCAGGATGACCTGTAAGGTGACAGCCCAGGGCCCGCTGGCACCTTGCGTGATGCCAGTACAGGGAAAATGAAGGACACATTCAGGAGAGCAGAGAAGCAAGCTGTGAGGCACGCAGTTTCCCCATCGGAGATAAGAGCACCTGGGGAGCCCCATTTGTGCCTCTACTGTCCAGCCTTACCCTAGTAACGGAGAGGCTCCTGTGTGCAGAGAGGATTTGCCAGAAATATTTGATTCCCAAACGTGATTTCTGCTCTGATTGTAAACAATTCAACCCCTCCCCCACCCCACCCCCTCACCTCTCACTCTCTGGTCTCTGAAAACTGCTTAAGACTGCCACTTGCCTTCAATACGTAGAAATAAGTTAATTTCCTTCTTAAAAGGAAACAAGAGCAGCAACCTATAAAGACCAGCTTTTTCCACAAAGGATAAACCATTTCAGTGGTGACACACGGTGGTGCCAAAGTTGCAAGCATTCACTGTGGCTATGACTCAGAACCAGAGGGCAGAGCCAGCGCGGAGGCCAAGAAAACCTGATGGATCCAGAGATTTCAGTTACTTTCCCAGTCCTGGGCCATTTAAGCTCCAAATGTGCATTTCAGGACTGGAAACAGCAGCGTCGGGAGGTTTCACAGTCTGTTCGATGGCGCCCACTAGTGGAGGTTCGCCCTGCGGCCAACATTGGGCATTGCAGCCAACAGTGGGCATTCCACACAGATGGGGGAAACTGAGGAAGAAGCAACAGGGGTCTGGCCCATGAGAGACATCACCTTCCATACAAGCTCAAGTTACTCATCATAGCCTATCTCATTTATCTGTGCTCTGTTAAGTAGGTGTGACCTACCATGACATCACTCCAAGGAAATACACAACGTCTGGGCAAGTCTTGGGCCTTTTTAGTTTTGTATAATTTAATAACTATTCAAATAAATGCTTTGGAATCTCCCCTTCCATGAATATTTCATCCAACATATATAAACATGCAATACTGGAGACAAGAATTATTAGACAAATATTTCCAACCTCTCGTTTAAAATTAATGCACATCAAAACTCAAAACATAAAAAACTGACAAAATTTGCCAATAAATAAGTACAGCAGTAATGAGACCTGTTTACAGAATATGCAAGTAATGCCTTAGAAGGTAGTAAACGTGAGGACTAGGGAGATGGCTGAACAAGTAAAATGCCTGCATTGATAGATCCCCTGCACCCACTGAAAACCAGGCACCGCAGTGTGTGCCTGTAATCATAGGGGACCAAGACACGGTGTGTGTGGCAGGGACAGATGGGTTCCAGGGGTTACTGGCCAATAGTATAGCCCAAACGATGAGCTCCCGATTCTGTGAGAGACCTTGTCTCAAAATAATAATAATAATAATAATAATAATAATAATAATAATAATAATAATGAGGGGCTGAAGAGACGGCTGAGCAGTTAAGAGCACTGGCTGCTCTTCCAGAGGACTTGAGTTCAATTCCACCCCCAGCACTGACATGGCAGCTCACAATTGTCTGTAACTCCAGTTCCAGGAGATCCAACACTTCACCCAGATGTACATGTAGGGAAACCACCAATGAACATAAAATAAAAATAAATGAATTATTAAAAAATAACCTGGCAAGCAACAGAGGCACCTGACATCATTGTCTCTGGATTCTACGTGTGTGCATTTGCCCAGGTGGGTACCCCAGTGTACACACACACACACACACACACACA
>OU015746.1:86100745-86131088 GCA_907169655.1 Acomys percivali | reverse complement strand
TCTGGAGCGTGGACACAGGTGAGTGCTTTCCTTGAGTCAAGCTCAATCCGCTGTGGCTTGTTTGAGTTCCAGTTGTGGCCAAGCAAGGCTCAACAGCAAAAAGTAAAACAAAAAGGCTTTGTTGCCTTTGGGAGAAACACTAAGGAACATCATCCCTGGGATAGTTAATGGAGAATTACATGTAATCCTTCTAACTTGGCAAGGCAAAGTTGGCCTTAAAATTAAAAAAAAAAAAAAAAAGTAGAACCTAGTTTTCTGGGGAATAAAAGGAGCAACCTGGAACTTTTGACAGGGAGGAAAACATTTCAAAAAAATTGCTACTGATCCACAAAAGAACAAAAACACTAGCTGCTTAACAGATGATTTTTATGAGCCACAGAAGTAGGACCCTCTCATCCAATTCATACTACCTTGCAGTGACGGTCTCTTCTAGCCTCAGGGATGAAGGGCCTGGGGTGTTTCCCTGTGGGACCCTCCCAGCCTGCGTCAGCAGCGCCTTCCTATCTTTGCTCTCTCCAAGGCCCTTCCTTGCTGACTAGAGCAGAGCACTCTCAAGACACAGCCATAGCCTGGAAGGTGGGACTTGGGGATGCTTTCCTGGCTCAGGCTGTCAACAAAAATGAAATTCATGGAAGTCCCAGGGTTACACTCTCAGGCCAAGCTCCTGCAGCAGGCCTGTTCTCAGTCAACTCAAAGGCAAACACACAGTTTATCTGAAGCAAAGGTACCAGGTGGCACAGTGGATCCTCTTGGTTTGATCACCGTTTCTAGATGTTTGTTCAAATACCAGTGGAGGAATGTGGCTGTGAAGTTTCTTTTTGTCGGTGAGATTAATATTTAAATGTTTTTCTAAAAGTTAATTATTACATTTATTATTTGTATATGAGTGTATACATGAGAAGGCAGACACATATCACAGCGAGTGTGAGGTCAAAGGACAACTTGCTAGAGCCCTTTCTCTCCTCCCACCGTGTGGGTCCTGGGGATTGAACTAGGATGTCAGGCTTAGCAGACCACTGGGCCATCTCTTCTGCTCACCCAATCAGCCGAAGAAGGCCTTAAGCATCGCTTCCCAAGAGGGAATTCTGCCTCCTGAACCCTTTAGACCTCACAGTGCTGAGTCAGCTCTTCCCAGCTCTCTCTCCCCTGCCTACCCTGCTTGCCCTCCCAATTGCCTGGGCAAATTCTTTAATATATGTTTATTTCCTTCTCCATCGCCTCATTCCTCCCTGTCTCCCTCCCTCTCTAGCTCCCAGAAAATGCCTCCAGGGCAGAAAGGTTGTATTTTTTTTCCCTGGAAAGTTCTAATTCCTACCAACAACCCACTGAAGTCAGGCAACCCACTGAAGATCAAACCACCTTTCAGGGCATCAGGTCCAACTGATCTTGCAACAACAGGATGCTCTCAAATCTTCAACTTCTCATAAAACTCATATATATGGTGCCAAAAAATGTGTGTGTTGTAACCACTGGCAACAGTGACATGTCTGTGTGTGGGGCAATTTCTGCGTTCAAAGATCAGTGTTTACTGTGGTGTGGGATAATCCAAGTCTGTGTTTTCTGAAGTAGCAATCAACTGTTTGCTTTCTGTTGGTCAAAGTCCCCACAGATGGTGGAGCTGAGTGAGAAGTATGCCTACTGAGACGGAGACTGCTTAGAATGTTCTGGAACCTTGGACTCAAGTAGTCTGTTTCTATAAACTAAATCCCAGGCAGAGGGTTTTTTGTTTTTTGTTTTTGTTTTGGTTTTGGTTTTGGTTTTTTTGAGACAAGGTTTCTCTGTGTAGCCTTGGCTGTCCTGAACTCCTGGACTCACTTTGTAGACCAGGCTGGCCTCGAACTCACAGCAATCCACCTGCCTCTGCCTCCCAAGTGCTGGGATTAAAGTCGTGCGCCACCACCGCCCGGCTCAGGCAGAGTTTTGAAAACAGGAGATTATCGGTCAGAAAGAATGGCTTTCAATGGGTGGGTGGGCTGGAGTATCTAAAGGGCACTGACTGAGCATTGCACTCTGTTCTGTACAAAGCCCATCAGTCTCAGGAGACAGAGCCAGGTGGATGCTGATGCTGAAGCTGTAAGGTGGACCCAGAAGTTTAGAAGGCTGTGAGAAGCAGTTCCACACTTTGAAGGTCTCTGCCCTCAGCACACAGTAGATACGGTCCACAAACATTGCACTTAGTTTTTCTTCCTAAGGGGCAGGTGTGCGTGCATGGGTGCGTGTATGCGTATGTAGGTGCGTGCATGCCTGTCTGCCTATCTGCCCATGTACATACATGCACACAGTGATACCATCTCACCCATCAGATAGTGGTGGTGGTATCTCATGTATGCGCATATCTCCAAACTCATCAAAAGGCATAAACAAGTGCGTCCAATTTGTATATCAATTATAAATAAATAATCTAAAAATATTTGAAATGGCATTTTAGAAGATGGTTCTTTTTTCAGATATGGCATATAAACCACAAACAATTAAAAGTAAACACAAACACGGAGGATTTCATTAATATTCCAAACCGCTAAGCTTCTACTGGTGCTCTCTAGAAAGTGAAAATACAACTCCTGTAACAGGACAACATTTGCAGTTAGGTGCCTGACAAAGGTCTAGTATCCAGAATATGAAAATATCTCTTACATCTCAACAACAAAATGACAAATGGTACAAAGTAAAAATCAGGCAAAAGATTTAAATAGAAATTTCTCAGAATGAGAGAGTCAAATGACCAGTGAAAGTACAGCAGCACCCAGTCGGTAGACAAAAGGGGTTATAATAACAACCTGAAACTTCACTTCTCAGGCTGTTTTAAGAAAAAGGCTAACAAGTGTTGGCGAAGTGGTGGGGAAAAAACAGATTCATACATCACAGGGCTCAACGCAGATCAAAGCTCACATTGGAAAATGGTTTGGCAGTCTTTGTTCAAGACAGTTGTGTCAGCAATTCCACTTCTATGTGTCTACCTAAGAAAGCTAAAACCTTATCCCCCACAAAAACTTGTACATGGATACTCATAACAGCATTATTCACGACAGTCCCCAAAGTGTGGGAACTTAAGTGTCTAGCCATGGTACATTTACACTATAGATGGACGTGGAAAACAATACAAAAAGAAAAAGAAGCCAGACATAAGACATCAATGGCTATAGGATTACACTCACGTAAAATATCTAGAATGGGTAAAAACCATAGAAGGAAAAGGTAGATTCTGAGTTATCAGGGGCTGAGGGAGATGGGGGTGGGAGGGTGGCTGATAATGTGCATTATATTTGAGGTGATGACAACATTCTGGAATGAGAGGGTGGTACTATGATTCTGTGGAGATACTAAAAAGCAGCATGTTATACAATTTGAAAGGATGCATTCTATGCCATGTTTAATCTCAACTGAAATAAACTGTTACAGGTGTAAGAAGACAGACATTTAATATATGTCATTGCTCTTCCTTGTGCCCATTTTTAAAAGAAATCAGGACACTCTGAGTGGCTGTGCTCACTCTGGCTTCTTGTGCTGCCTGGCCAGCCACCAGGGACTCAATATGAAAAACAGGGCTGTGCAGCAGCAAAGGAGGCCTGGCATCTGGAGTTGTGAGTCTGTTTGGTGACCTCCAGTGGGGAGCATTTTCTATTCCACTTCTTCATGGGAAAGGAGACAGACAACTTCATACTGGACCACAGCAGTGGTTGGAAAAGCTCTGAATCCTTTGTCTTTTGTGGGTGTTAAAATGCTTTCCCAAGGACCAGAACCATAGGAAGTATATTTCTTTTTATATAGGAATCATCTCCATTGAATCTCATAATCTTTATTGATCTATCTACCTACATGTCTATTACCTGTCATCTGTCTTCATGCTCATTAGTTTGGTCCCCAGCCACTTGAATCACTCTCTCTACATCTGAGACGTGGGCACTGAGAAAACTCACAGCCAAACTTTGGATTAAGGTGAATCTTCCACTAGGTGTGACCAGTGGATTTTAATCCATGCTAACCTCAACATAGTTTGATGGATCTCCAGGCTTGGCTAGTAATGTCTGCTGTGGACACATGAACGAATTAATGGCATATATCCTGCATATTTGCCAGCTAGAAATAGATACCTTTTTCTACGGGGGCCTCTAGCCAGAAAATCTCCTACAATATCATTTCAACCTTGAAATGCTGCATTACCCATGATGCAAAGATGCAATGAATCTAAGATATATCTTATGTATATATATATATATATATATATATATATATATATATATATATACAAATTCTATAAAGAGATGATGGCAGGACCTTCCATAGCTTACAACCAAATTTAAAGTGAGCCAAGCCTAATCTCTATTCTGTTGTAAGGGTCATGACCCTGTCTAACCTATTATTCATTTCAACAATTCAAAAAAGAAATGGCTTTCTGCAAGATTCTTTGTTAGATTCTAGTACAAGCTGACTGCCTCCATCCACTAGAAAACCTGGAAAACATCCCCTAGTTTAAAATTATTTTATATCAAATCTCTATCTCTTTATTTCACCACTCAAAGTGTTCTGACTAGTTCCTCATGCTTATAATTATTTCCATTTCGTATGGATGTGTGTGTCTGGGGGAGGGGTGGTGCTTGTAGGAAGGGCAGGGACTTGTCCCTACAAGATTGTCCCCAGTCCCAAAGCATGTACATCTAGTGGCCCCTCTCTATGACGGACACATGTCACATGTCAGTAGAGAGGGTCTAGCCTTATTTTAGATCTCTGAACACAGGCATGTGGTGAGAAGCCAGTGGTCTAAGAGTGTTAGGCAGGTTCTTCTGAGTGGACTCTGGAGGAGGGGACCAGCAGGAAGCCTGGGGTGTTTCTGTAAAGTAACTGAGAGCACAGTTTAGAAAAATCCTACAAGCCATTACTGGTTCTCAATAACTAATAGTTTGTGATGTCATGTTTAACATCCACGGCCATTCTTCAGACCTGTGTTTTGAGGTCAATCAGAGGAACCCTATGTTTTGATAATTATATATTTTTCCTGTGTAGTTTGAAAAGAGAAAGACTATAAAATCCACAAGGGATTCTTTTTACATAAGCAATAAATCTGGGTATGATCCACAAGCAGGAAAGCCAATGAAATTGCTGGGACAAAGGTCTTGGGCATTTGGAAATGTGAGAGCCATTGCTAAATTGTCCTTTGAAAAGGTTAAACTGCCTATTAGCTTCTGTAAGTGTCCACTTATGTGGCAGGTGAATTTTTTTCTCCTGTTTCTATAGCCATTTGTAGGAGAAACACAGCACACACCGACCACTTATTAATGATTAGTATTCATTCTGTTGTTACAGTCTGTTGATACTGTCTGCTCGTTTTCATATTGATTTGCTTACAAGGCAGTCCGTGTGAGAATTCTCAGCGTGCGGAGGTGACAACAGTCAGAATGCACTACTCACGTGGTTGGAATTATCAAAGAACACATTTAATAAAAAAACTTTCAAAAGTACCTTATTCTATATAGAAAAAATGTTGTTAGGACATTGGAAAATGGACTGTGTATGTTTGTGTTTATGTGTGTAGGAAGAGCATATTGCTATGAATGTATAGAGAGAAAATGAATGATTGCATATGTGTGTGTGTGTGTGTGTGTGTGTGTGTGTGTGTGTGTTCAGGGATTCTTGACAGACTATTATCTTTGACTCTCATCAGGGTATTGCTTTCTTTATTGCTGCAACAATCCATTAGCAAATGGCTCTTTTCAATCTCTGGGGTTTTGGACACTGAAAGGCTTAATCTATTCCAAAATTGTTATGTGAATTTCATGATCTATAATTTTCCTTCCTTCCCTTCTCTTCCTCTTTTGCATGGAAATACTGTTCACTTTGATGTACAGATCAAGCCTTTACTTCCTTCCAGCTGTTGTCTCCACTCTGCTGTATCTTTTCCCTGATGATCTGAGGTGCTGTGTCTACCGTGTGCTGCATACGGTATGCATCTGGGCCTGCTTCTAAATTCTTTCTCCCCAGTGATCTATTATTTTTCTCACGGACTCCATTGTGATGTCAGCCTGCACACCACACTCCTGGAAGAGCTGTGTGAAGTCAGGTGCAGCCTCCCACATTGTCCTGTTACTGTTGCAGCCTCCTTGGCTTTGACTTCAGCTGTGAGGCTCTGCTCTATGGGACTTTTCGTCCTGTCCTGGGGCAGCAGGTTAGCCTGGAAATCTGGCCTTCACAGAGATGGCAGAACACAGGAAGGAGCGAACAAAGACAAAGGTTCCACAGGCCAGGCTGCAGGGACATACTGTCACTGCTGACTCATTTGGTCAAAGCCACAGAGCTGCGCCAAAACCAGAGACCGGACAGGGTGTGGCTGCCAATGAAGAAGTGTTACAACAGGAGTTTCCTATAGCTACTGAGCAGGGGTGCACAGGAGGGGGCTTCATAGACAGTCAAGTCCCAGTGCGCTAAGGATCGTGAGGGGCTGGCAGTTTATATATGAAAATTCCAGTTCAGAAAATGTTAACTACAAGTAACAAGTACAGAGAAGTAAAGAATTCTGCATCCGTACCGCAAGTAATTGACAAACTAATGTTTGCATAGTTGCTCATGGTTTTTTCAGAAACAAAATATTTGAGAGCTTAAGTAACCTGTGTATAGCCACACAGTGCTCCCCCTCCAGTCTGCGCTGCATACTTTTGCATCATTTTTATAAATGCAGCATTCATGAAGGGCAACACTTTTTGTCTAGAAGATGGAAAGAAATGATATGGTATGATATATATAGTTCTAGAAGTGCTTTTTCATTCAATAATATATTTAAATTTTTTAATTAATATATATGGCCTTCACTTAAGCTCTTATACTCCACTGAATGACCTGTATCATAGTTCAAATATAATTTCCCCACTGATGGATTCTTTAGGTGTTACTCTCTACTACAACAAGGATTTAAAATCACACGCTCAAAATAAATAAACATATCTTATCAAACTGTTAAAATTCTGTATACATCTTTTGTAGTTGAAACCTAATTGGACAACTGAAAAACCACCACATCAAAGACATATGCTGATATTATGGAATGTCCGCCATTGCTACTAGTCAGTTCTTTACCGAAACATACGCTATCCACAGAGACAAAGGTCTCCACAGACAGTAGTAACTACAGCATCCTTCACGCGCTCATGCTCCTTCCAGCCCCAGCCCCAAGCCCTCAGCCTGCATCCAGCCTTCTCATTCCTGTTAATATTTAGTCACTATCTCCAATAACACTGGCTGCTTCTCCAGATCAAAAGCGTTTACAGAGGTCTCTGTGTAACCAGACAGCTCTCTGTGGAACATTCCAGTTTAACTTGACTCACTTTGTTTTCCAAGTCTCATTACTAACTCTAGGAGAAATACAGGTAAGCTAAATTACTGGAGAATATTAACTCAAACTTGAATGGTGTGTGCACGGAGCGATTCTAATTAGAGGAAGAGACAGGAAGCAAAAATCCAGATGTTTTCCACATCAGTCCTTATCTCTGCTGCTTTGATTTCCACTGGTAAGTCAAAAGTACAATGTTAGAACCCTGGCTAATTTAAACATTATAGACCTGGTTTAATCCTGATTTGGGGGGTAGACATAAAAGTCAATGATAGCAGATATGTGACATAAAAATTGATATTGATCATTAGAGTTGGAGGGGGTGGAAATGGCATAGCAGGTGGAGCAGGAACCTTCCCCGTTACTCTCCCTGGTACTCTGATTCTCTACTAAGGGAAATATAAACATGGTGGAAGACTTTCAGACAATCCTTGCAATCCTGGCCTGGAACTTAACCAGCAACTTCCGCCCCCACCCCCCAAAAAAAAAACCCTAGAAGTTAAAATTCTCAAGTAAGAATTGGATTGGGAAGCCCCTGAAGCAAAGGCTAGTTCCAAAGGGAAGGCTCCCTTAGAGGCTCACAGCAGGCAAGAAAAACAGATTGATGACCTGTCCATTAGATGCCTCAGTTGCCCAGGATTAGTGCTGGTTCCAAACTGTTGTAGCCTGATCAGAGCATTGACTTGACGCTTGGCTCCACAGCAGAAGGCTTTTGAGAGACTCACAGTTGAAGCTACAGTAACGAATACACTTCACGGCCATATTCTGTAGCTTTTCTTCACAGCTTAAATATTAGTGAAGAATAAAATGCCCTTCAATAAAACCAACCATAAATTAGCAGGTTCTTGCTTTTGCTTCAAAGTCAAAGGCTAAGATTGCTAACTGTGCCTCTATGAATATTAACATTGAGAATTGGGAATTCAATTCAGTTGGTATTGTTTGTAATATTAAAGGGGTAAGATGCACTAACATTTGCACAAATACGCTGAGAGAGAGACAGAGACAGACAGAGACGGAGACGGAGCTGCTGCTCGCCACGTTTACTATTCAGAGTTGTCATACCACCACCTCCACTCCCTTCCCAAGCTCTGCCTGATCTCACTTTAGGCTAACTGTGGTTTGTCAGTCTAGATCACTTCTCAAATATCCACCTCTATGTCTGCAAATACGAGATTTAGTTCATGTTATGCAAATTGAAGAGTTCAGAGTATGCCTTGCCTGTGAGTTGGACCTGAGTATAAAACAATATTTCAAGGTTACTGTACAATTGGTTTTTTAAGCCATGCTATTAACTTTTGCTTAACCATAGTGGTTCCCAGGTCTGGTAACAAGCAATGGAAAAATGAAAACCACAATTTATATCACTTATTCATGAATGATTCCAAACAGTGAGATAATGGAAGTTCATCCTTATAAATATTTTATAGGCCACAGAACAGAATTATATAGCTAGGAAACTATGTTTTCTATCTGAATCAGTTATCCATAGGAAAAACTTACCTATAGATTCCCAAAAGGAGATGTGGGAATAGACCACAGAGTCTTGGGAGACACAAGCTGGCGGTGCTCACCACTGTCCTGTTTCTCCTCTGCAGCCCTGGCAGGACCATGGGCTAACATATGTGCCAGCAAATCTTCCAACGAGATCCGGACGTGTGACAGCTATGGCTGTGGACAGTACTCTGCTCAAAGGTATGAGGAATCACAGCACCCTCCCTCTGACAGACTGGAGCCCAGTGATGTGTGTGCAACAGTGACTGTATTTGGAGCTACTTCCAAAAACTCTGTGTCAAGGATGGGGTCTGAGCTGGGGACAGAACAGGAGGCAGGTGAAGGGAAATGAATCAAAACAATGCTTTGTTTCATTTTTCCGTTCTCAAATTCTCCACACATTGTCTCACCTCATTCGGTTTTCCAATATGGGGAGGAAAAAAAAAACTCTTTTTATTGCATTTTATAGATAAGGAATTTGAAGTAGTTGATCATCCCGCAGAGTTGGAGACAGTAAAGGCTGCATTTGAGTTCAGTCCTTTGGATTCTTTTTGTATCCACCGTGCTGTTACTGACCGAGGTTCTAGAATTTGAACATGAGAGGCTGACCCTGAGCAGGCAAGAACCTCTCCATCCCTTCCAGATGAGGGTGATACTCCTGAGGTCCTGACAGCATGCACACCGTGGGCAAGACAGCTACTTAGGTACTGCATCACATATTTTCACCCTAATCACATGGTACCACTCACAAAGACATGCCACATACTCCAGACAGGGCCGAGAGAGAAGGCACACAGCAAGAATGACCTCAGACTTGCCTGTGTGCATTCTCACAGGTTTGTAATCTGAATTGCACTGTGACTGCTAGATGCTTCCCATGGACCCTGGTCAGTGTTGCCTTATACACAACTCTAAGAGCCCCATCCTTGAGAGTCTGATTGATCAGTAGTGGCCACAGGAGAGAGCGAGCCTAGGAGGGACAGGCAGTGAGAGCAGTGGGAAGCCAGAACCACTGGGTCACAGAGAACTCTCACTATGTAGAATGGTTTGTTTGTGTTCCGTGCATTTGACAAGCCTGAAAGGTCTCCCTCATTGTGTTATACAGCATTTATATCAAGTGAAGTTTGTAAGTACTTCTACTGTGAGAAAAAATAAGACCCAGGGATCACATGACATTTATACAATAGGTTCCCTAAAACAGGAGCTTCCTTCCTTCCTTCCTTCTTTCCTTCCTTTTTCTTTTTTGGTTTTTTGAGACACAGTTTCTCTGTGTAGCATTGGCTGTCCTGGACTCACTTTGTAGACCAGGCTGGCCTCAAACTTACAGAGATCCACCTGCCTCTGCCTCCTGAGAGCTGGGATCCAAGATGCCCACCACCCTGCCTGGCTAGGAGCTCTTCTTAATTGGTTTTGAGAGGGAGTGTATGGCTCAGTGGTACAGCATTTTCCTAGTACCCACAAGGCCTTGGGTTCCCAACATTGAAAAGTAAAAGGCCTTGAAGAGGTCAAGATTCAGAAAATATATTTATACACCCTTTTCTCCTAAATACCACACAATATTACTATTTAATGCTTACTGTGAATCAAATATGATTTAAAACTATTTAATGTTTACAATATGGCCATTAGTACTTGTGAACAGGAGTTTAAAATTGGACTAAAGAAAGTAAAATATCCTGGGCACTGAACCATCTTCTGGCTGCTTCAAGTTTTGATGCCCAAGGCTGGGTGCTGTTTGCCAAAAACAATACATTGGCGACACATTTCCCTGGGACAGCCCCTCAGTGTGATGGATCTTATTTATATTCTAGAACCCAAAGGCATCATGCAGGCGTGGATGTCCTGTGCTCAGATGGCTCTGTGGTGTATGCACCATTCACTGGGACAATAGTGGGGCAGGAGAAGCCCTACAGAAACAAAAACGCCATCAATAATGGTGTTCGAGTATCTGGAAGAGGTAAGAGTACAGATCTGGGACTCGGTTCCAGATGCTGGTGCTTATTTATTCAATGCAGGTTCCATACACAGAAGTTTCATATTTCTTTCAGGATGGTAAGATCTAGAACATACAGAATAGCCCAAGCGAAAACTAGAAGGTGCTCAAAGCTTCCCCTACCTAAGTACGAGACCACCGAACTCACAGTTGGCAAAGCTGTTCCCTTCTGCTGTCCATGTAGCTTTGCTTAGAAGAATTTCTGAACAAAACTGCCACCAACAGCCATGGCTATGACAGAAACGTGTACCTTCATTTATCAGAATCTCAAAGTTCATAAATGAGTTGCTGTTGGTTCATCTAAATTCTATTGATTTGGCGGGGGTTGTTTTGTTTGTTTGTTTGTTTGTTTGTTTTGAGACAGGGTCTCTCTGTGTTATCTTAGCTGTCCTGGACTCCTCTGTAGACCAGGCTGGCCTTGAACTCACAGTGATCCACCTGCCTCTGCCTCACAAGTGCTGGGATTAAAAGCGTGTGCCACGATAAGTAATACGTGAGGAATACTGTCCACTGTAGAAGAGTAGACTCTCACAAACTGTTACAAGGTAAACACATTTGGGCAACAAGACAGAACATGACCAGCTTCCCAGAGTCCCCTGCGCTGGCACTATGCCACTGCTCTCAGCAAGCTCATCATTAACTGTTACCACAGGCACATCTGTCTGGTCTGTTTGGAGGCAGAAGTAGAATTAAGCAGTCTGTACTACTTTGTGCAGAGCTTCTTGAATTACCTATGACAGCTGTGAAATTCACCCGTGTTCTTAGAGCCACACTCATTCGCATTGTTTAGAAGCGAACAAACGCAGCTCATTGGGGGAAGAGAAGGCATTCCCGGTAATGGAAGCAGGCTAGTGAGCCCAGGGTAAACGCCACATGCTTGCCCTTTTGTGTAAACACATCCCACTTTCATCTCTCCTTCTTTAAATAGTCACTATGGTAACAACCAGTTTTAAGTGATTGGGAAACTGCTATTAGGAGTTTTGTTTTGTTTTGTTTTCTGGTGCCTGTTTGTGGTGCTGAGGCTGGAGCCCAGAGTACTGCGCACGCTTGCTCTATCACTGAAATGTATGTATACTGTATGTGCCCAGTCTCTCTTGTACTCTTTTAAGGAGTGTGTGTGTGTGTGTGTGTGTGTGTGTGTGTGTGTGTGTGTAAGTTCCTATGTGCAAGTGCATATGTGTATATGCACATATGCACAAGTCACATGGAGGCCACAGGACAACCTTGGCTATCTTTCCTCAGGTGCTACCTTGGTTTTCTTTTCCTTCAATTTCTTACCTTTATTTACTATTTATTTTTGTGCATGTATGTGAGCACCTGCGTGGAGCTAAGTGCACCCAGTAAGGCTTTAGGGGGCCACCCATCAATCCCTTTCTAGGGTCACAGCAGCTCTAAGGTTCAGATGAATCTGATTACTGCTTCAACTTGGTTACCTCTTAGGTGGCCACGGTGACCACAGCTTTGGCTACAAAGTATCACCACGTAAGAGACATAGTTTAATGACACTGGGTTCTGCTGCCACTTAGGTGACAGAAAGCAGCCAGGAAATAGCTTGGGTTCTCTCAAAGCCTTGGTGATGAGTTGTCTTTTGAAACCTCTCCCCGTTGCTACTTCCCCATTACTGTGGCCAAAAATACCCAAAGCCGAAAAACAGTCTATCAGGGCAGAAAAGGCATGGCAGTAGGAGCACAGGTGGCTATGCACAGGATCTACAGTGGGGAAGCAAAGGTGAATGCTGGTACTCATCAGGCGTCTGCCTCCTCTCTCCTTGATTCAGTCTGGGCCCCTAGCCCATGGTGCCACTTGTACGAGGATGGGTCCTTCATCTTTGGTTAAGCCTCTGTGGAGACCCTTAGCCTCAGTGTCTTCTAACAGCACTAACTCCAGTCAGAGGCCAACAAAGACTCACCACCACACTACCACAGAAGTGAACATATGTGTTCATTACAAGAGCAGGCTGAAGAGAGAGCCTGGGTGCCATCTCTGGAACTCACATAAAAAAAAACCCAACATGGTGGGAGGTACTCTTTTAACCACAACAATGGGGAGGTCGAGGCAGAGGATCCCTGGGACTTGCTAACCAGCCAGCCTAGCATAACAGGTGAGTCCCAGGCCAGAAACACACACACACACACACACACACACACACACACACACACACACACACACACTAAGACAACAACTATAAAGCAGAGAAGAAGCTAACTGGGAATAGAGTGGGATTTTGAAATTTCAAAAAGCCCATCCCCAGTGACATACGCCCGCCAATAAAGCCACACCTCATAACCCTTCCCAAACAGTTCCACCAACTGGGGACCAAACATTCAAATATTGAGCCTATGAGGGACATTCCCAGTCAAACCAGGAGTAAGCCAAAACAAACCCTTTATCCAGTCAGAGCAGAGGGTTACAGGGTCACCTGATCAATGCATCCGTGTATTCATCTTCAAGTGGTCACTCGCTAGTGTGCTGTGTTGTAACTGGTGTGTATCTGCAGCTGCAGGAGAGGCTGCCATGCAGTTTTCTGAAGTAGCTGTTGTGATTTGCGCCTCTGCCAAGAGCTGGAGAGTTCCAGTTGCTCCACACAGGCTTCGTGCTTTCCTGCTGTCTGAGGTGCCAACACTGTGGTTTTCATCTGCTTTTCCCTGAAAGCTACAGACATTGGCACCTTCCCATACATACGGATAACATGGATAATTTAATCCTTTATAAAGAACGTATCTAAATGATTTGCCAAACTCCTACTGGATTGTCCATAGGAAATTTTTATATTTTTTGATGGGTGACCTCGGCCAGATGTGCACACATATACACACTCTTACCCTAGGCTGCAGGGTGCCATTTCCTTATCGATGTTGTCCTAACAGGAAGAAATTGTTTTTATGTGGTCAAGTTTAGTGAATAATTTAACTTATTTTGGCCTGTGAAGACATACCTGCTAACACTGAAGACAAACTTCACTGTTGTTCCTCGTACTTTGATCCACAGTCAATCAACAAGGAGCTCCTGAAAGACATGAGACAGGGATTAATTTTTTGTTTTTGTTTTGTTTTACTATTTCTTCCACATAAATTGCAGAACTGGATGCCAATTTCTACAAATCCTACTGATGCTTTGATTGTATTTGCTGTGTGGTATGGTATGGTGTGTGTGTGTGTGTGTGTGTGTGTGTGTGTGTGTGTGTTGTGTGTGTGTTGTGTGTGTGTGTGTGTGTTGTGTGTGTGTGTGTGTGTGTTGTGTGTATGTTGGTGTCTTTAAACCAAGTCAGTCCTTCAATGAACATATTGTGCCCTCTGATTATTTAGATCTCCAATTGTTTTTTCAGCTGTCCTATTATTAGTTTTTGTATAGAAACATCATACATCTTTTGTCAGCTTTTGTTTAGTGTCTAAGACATACTGTATTTGTTTGCTTAGACCTTTTATAGCAGTGCTAGTCAACAAAAACATAATACAAGTAGAATATATAATTGCACATCTCTAGAAACCTTATTGAGAAAAAAAAAAAAACCACAAAACCTATTTTAAGACTTTATTTGACCCAATGTCTCCAAAATATTTTATATATGTAATTATGCTTAAATTCCCATAGCTGGGTATGGTGGATCACACTTGTGATCTCAGGTGTGAGATCTCGGGAAACATGAGAACCTCAGAGTCCCAGGTCACCCTGGGCTCCAGAGTAAGACCCCGACTCAAACAATTGCTAGCTGGGCCATCACTCTAGCATTGGGAAGGCCCTCTGTAGGTACACAAGGAGACTTTGTTTCAAAAAACAAGCCAACCAACCAAACAAAAATAACTACTGAAGTAGTTCTCAATTTATGCTGATTGCTTAAAATGTTTTGTATACTGCGCAGCAAATCTACATTCAAATAATCTGCATGTTAATTGCTTGCCTTGTGTGGCTACAGTTACCACATTGGCTAGTACAGTTCTACAGCTTTACTTCCCACTGGACCTTCAGTTTGCCATTGCTCTGAGAGTGCTACGTTAAAGTCTCCTTCTCAGGGGCTGGAGAGATGGCTCAGTGGTTAAGAGCACTAACTGTTCTTCTAGAGATCCTGAGTTCAATTCCAGCAACCACATGGTGGCTCACAACCATCTATAATGTGATATGATGCCCTCTTCTGAATAAATAAATAAATTTTTTTTTAAAAAAAGTCACCTTTTCAGTGGGTTTCTGCCAAGTTACCCTTTCACCTCCATTGTCTCTGCTGTGATGGCTTCTGGGATGGCACAGGCTGCGTCTTCCTCATGAATTGGCAATTAGTGCTAGCTACCGTCCGGAGTCTTGTTTCAATGTGCTTGGAACTGCATTCTACTCTCTGGTAACAAGATGGTATCCCTTGCTTTCAGCTGCCTCTACTTCCTTGGCAAATCTTTGTCCAACTCTTCATTTTTGGCCTTTAATATCATCATTGGGGTGTTTTATGTGGCATAAAACTGGGGTCTGATTATTTGTGCCATTAGGAGAAAGTTTTAAGTAGACGAGCCCATTCACACTTAGAGACACTCTTAGGTGATCCTAAAACCATCTTGCTATAATTGTTTCTCTACTTGGAATTATCTTTGTTGTTGTTGTTGTTGTTTTTTAATATTTTGAAAAGTATCACTTTTGGTATTGCTAATTCCACTCTTCTTCTTTAGGACTAGTAGTTTTGATAGACTATGTATGTCTTGGAGATAACATCATTCTACATTAATTTTCTACTGTCTAATCCTTTCTGATACTATTCTCCAATATTTTATTACATTTTTATTTGAATACATTCTCCCTCTGTCACCTTGTTTCTAAAATGGGATTCTGTCTTCCTGAATTTATTCAGTTCTGTCTCTTGCTGGGTTTTGCCCACTTCTGCCCGCTCCCCTGAGTCTAATCACTGACCTGTCACTCTCTGACTGTACTTCCCAGTAGAAACTCTGGGTAAGGACTCTACACCTCTTGGCCATCTGTTCCTGGCGTTTTCTTTGGCTTGCTTTGTTCTCTTGGCCATAACTGTAGCATTTTCTGCAGCCTTCTTATTTTTCTTAGTGTGCTATTTCTCCAGAGCAATACATTGGTGTTTGTGTTGCAGGATGTGGGGTGTAACAAGACCCCAAACACTGGGCACTCGGGGCCTGGGCTTCTCACTGTCTTTATTTCAGGGCTTTCTGACAGCATATCGGCGGATGTCACCTTCTTTGGAGAGACTGACAAGCTTTCAGAGCCTTCTGGCTTGTGGGGGCTCTGATCATGGAGGCTTGTGTTTGTGAGCTCAAGCATGTAGAGGTCAGAGGACATCTTCAGGTGTCATTCCTCGGGTGTCATCTACTTTGCTTTTAGAACAAGGTATCTCATTCAGCCAACACTTGGCCAGTAGGCTAAGCAGGCTGGCCAGGGAGGCATCATCAGGAGTACATCTGTTCCTACCTTCCCAGGGTGGAGATCACAAGCACATGTCACAACTCTCAGTGTTTTTCACTGGTTACAGGAATAAAACCCAGGTCCCAATGCCTGTGATGCAAGCACTTTGCCGACTAAGTTATCTCCCCTGCCCTCTGTTTTAAATGTCTGATTCAAGGCTATGTTAGTCCAAATAATATCTTCACTTTCTTTCAGGTTTCTGTGCCAAAATTTTCTACATTAGGCCAATTAAGTATAAAGGTTCTATCAAAAAGGGGGAGAAACTGGGCACCGTGCTGCCCCTGCAGAAAGTTTACCCTGGCATACAGTCACATGTGCACATTGAAAACTGTGACTCCAGCGACCCCACTGCGTACCTGTGAGCAAAAGACAAAGACAGAGCTCCTAAACTCAGAGCCATCTCAGAGGCTGGAACACGTCCTGCTCTTGAGGAAATGTTATCAGTGCAAAGCTCCACAGCCCCGATTCCAGCTCCTCGCCACTCTGACGCGTGGGCTCTCATCTTTCAGTCACCCAGAGGACCAGGATGCTTTTATGCTTTAGCTTTTTAACTCCTGATGGCTGAAATAAACAGATGAATTCCAACATGTCCAGCCTGTATTTTTGAGATCTCTGAAGTAGCTGCTTCTCTGCCTGAAGGGCTTTCTATGACACAAGACCGAAGAGATACTTACAAGGTGCAGCACAAAGCATTTACTAAACATGTGCTGATGAAACCAGAGGCTTCTGCTGTGCCAAGGTGAAGAGTTCTCGCCAACGCTCTTACCTTGGTCAGGCTATGGTTTGCTGGTCTTTCTATCCACACTCTCTCATGCTCCATGAGAATAACAGATTTCTAGGAAGTGAATGGTGACACCCTCCCTTAAAAGGCATGTTCTAGATCTCAGTGAGGCTGCATACACACGGGGTGTTAGGATGAGAGAGAAAGCTACCCTTGGCTGAAGTGTCTCGTGAGCCAAGTGAGGCTGCCTCATCTATCAACGCCATGTGAACACAGAACCCACTCCCACATGTATACAATCACCCAACGTACTATTCATCATTCTTTCTTTACATTGCTGACAGGAAGTAGTGGGAGAAAACAAAAGCATACAAGTGCAAAGGAACGGATAAATTCCGACTTCAAGGCGGTCAATAAGAAATGACCAAACTGGAGTAATCATCTGTAAATTTCCCTCATGAAATTTTCTTTAAGTCCTTTAAAAATATAGAATGACTCCATACTTATTTGTAGGTATGCTAAGGGAAAAGACAATTGATTGAGCTTTATTATTGGAGCAATGACTCCATTTGTATTCCTATACATAATAATGTTAATGACAGCACTGCCGGGGAAAATCCAAATGCCCATTAGCAGAGGCAGACTTTAAAGACCAGGTCATAGTTACAGAACCAAAATTATACAGCAGCCATAATAAATGGAGCTCAGTTAAATATAATAATATACAGAAATAGACATAAATCATAGAAATTTACAGTAATTAGAGAAAAGTGAAAACTTCACATAAAGCAGGATGCTCTTCTTATAAGGTCAAAGACAAATAAAACAACACCATTTCCAAGAACACAGTGAGGTGACAAAATTCAGGAAGGACGTAAGGAAATGATGGCCTGCGTAACCTCAGGCTGAGGGAGAGCAGAGCCACTCGCACTTCAGCCACAGCAGCAGCGCATATGTGCAGCTGAGGACGACTCATGAGCGCTTCTCGTGAATGAATAGCTTATCACAGAGGCAACCACACATGCATGCGCACGCAGGTGGCTAGGAGAGTTAGTGATGGTTCGCAGGCATTTAAGGATCCATGTTGCACAGTCTGCACACACACATACACACACACACATGTGCACACACGCATATGCACGCAGGTTTGTATATTCATGTAAGAATAGTATATTATGAGTTTAAGTTTTAATTTAAAAAGTATATATCCATCACTGTCCAGTTGGATAATTTCCTCTACCAGTCATTGGTGTCCAATAACTTTGGATTGTTTCAAGAGATTACATTTGCTTTCAATAGACAAGCATGTTCCTGCTGAAGACACAGAAGGAAGTGCGACATAGGCTCTGAAGGCAACCTAGAGGGCTTCAAATTATCCGAACAGTGACATTTGTGCTCAGCTTTCCAGATAATCAACATTCCGGATGGGTGCTTAGGAGGCGAAGCATTGTTAAATGTGGATAGCGTTTTTTTCAAAACCAAGCTGATTGCCTGAAATAGGGAAAGAAAGGTCCACAGAGCAGAGCAGGAGTGCCCCCTTCTGCCTGCCATGCACACCTGTTTGGTAGACATGTAAAGTCCAGACAAAGACCATCTGTCTTAGGAAGAACTGGAACACAGCGCCCCCTAGTGCATTATGTCAGAGCTGTTCTCCCGTTCTGATCAGGTTCAAATGACAAAAGAAAGAAATGTTTCTAGGTAACTTGCTTTTCCTCGTAAAAGTTATTCTAATACACACCTCAAAAATGTGGTGCCCGCACTCCTGACTCATCTCCCGGTAGCACACAAGCAAATGAGGCCAGCAAAGGTCACAGGGAAGGTAAAGGGGGAAGTGACCATCCTGTTCGGCGTTTCTTCGGCCTGACACACAGATGCCCCTCTCTCCACTTACTTCCCACCACAAACTTTTCAGACAGTTCCCAGGATCCTCCAACAAACCCAAACAAACATTTTTAGCATGAATAGACATGCGAACAGGACTAAAGTGCTTCCAAGGAGTAAAGTTTATGACCACCCACCTAATCAGGGCCTCTGCTCCCAGGTATTGCAGCACTCACAGGCTGCTGAAGGGTGACACAGAGCTCCATCTACTGGGGGAGGCCTTAAAGGCACAGCATTTTCCTGTACTGTTTTTCAGCTGACTTTAAAATGTTTTGTCCTTCTTCTCACTAACCCAGGAGGTAACCAACTGGGGGTGGGGGTGGGGGGTGGGCATGAATTCCTGAACTTAGACCACTCTGCAGTTTTCTCCATGGCCCACAACAGAGCTTACTTAGTTCACGAGGGTCCTACAGGAGGCCACCAAGAGCCATTGGCTTCCTTTTCTGGTGCTACCAGGCTGCAGGGAGAACCATCCCTTGGTGGCTCTTCCACTGCCTTAACCTCTGGGACAAATACCACTGCCACCCTGACAGCTTGCTACAAGGGTGTGCACAGCATTGTCATGAGGGTATCGGATTATCTGCGGAGTATTCCCGTTCGTTACCTGACCCCAGCTCCACGGCGGTCAAGCCAGTTCTCTTCCACCTGTGCTGCTGCTACCTTGATCCGATTTCAAGCTTAAACTATGGCATGCCTTTCTGGGATCCGAAGGTATAAATGATACCATGTGCAACAGCTAGAACTCTGTCTTCAAGAAGAGTCTACTGTTATTAATACCCAGGACTCATCACTGCTACATGCAGATCTTTTTTTTTTTTTTTTTGTTTGTTTGTTTTTTGAGACAGGGTTTCTCTGTATAGCCTTGGCTGTCCTGGACTCACTTTGTAGACCAGGCTGGCCTTGAACTCACAGCGATCCTCCTGCCTCTGCCTCCCGAGTGCTGGGATTAAAGGTGTGCGCCACGCAGTTCTAAGAGTGAGGAACACATGCATGCAACGCATATGCATGGGAGATACCTGTTCACAGGGCTCGCCCTGAGCGTGTATGAGTAAGGACAGTCTACTCTCCAAACTGTGTACAAAGCACAATGCACCCTAGGTCAGGACGCTGACATTTTGATAATGAAAAATCCTCCAAACTGGAAAATAAAAAATGTTTCTTCGTGTTGAAAGTTGACTTCTAACAGTAACTGTACACACAAAACACAACTGCGCTCTTGTACTAGTGGAACTCTCAGTACAGTGAAGTAAGCAGGACAGAATGAGGCAAGCAGATCACACACAGCACAGCAATGGGTGTGACAAAGAGGAGAAAGGTACTCGGGACATGAGCGAAGGGTCTGACCCGGAGGCTGGGACTCTGTCAATGTCTCCCCTAGCAAGAGCCAGGGGGAAGACCCAAGGGAGCTTGAAGAACCAGTAGAGAGGTGCACTGACACCTAGTGGTGACAGAGTGCACGGCAGTTGGAGGAACAGAGTGGGAAGAGGGCAAAGCCAGGCATAGTGCTAAGCAACGAAGCTGAGCTCCCAGGAAACTTTTAAGTCTAGAAGACAACCTAAAGACGAGCTGGTGAAGGATGCTACAGTGTTACTAATGAAATGGCGTCACATGTGCACACGTCATGTCCGAGGTCGACATGAGCAAGCCAGGAAACACTGACCTCTTTCCTCATACCACATAGTTCACTAATAATCACAGTATATTCTATTTGCTGTATTTTTATGAACTGAATTAGTATTGTTGTTTATAACATGTCAATTATCTTCCAAGTTAATCTAAAAGATGAATTTAAACTACCCTAGAAATTAAAGTTGCTTACTGAGTCACAAGATGCTAAAAATGTTGTAAGAACAATGAAGTAGACCTCTATAATGGTACCTTGATTTTTTTTTTTTTTTCATTTGAGACAAGGTTTCTCTGTGAAGCCTTGGCTGCCCTGGACTCTCTCTGTAGACCAGGCTGTCCTGGAACTCACAGCGATCCGCCTGCCTCTGCATCCCAAGTGCTGGGATGAAAGGTGTGCGTCACCACTCCCAGCTGGAACCTTGATTTTTAACAGTATGTATTTTGTAAAACATGTATTGGTACCAAAATGAACCAGATGGAATTAAAGTAATATAAGGTTGTAATTTTAAAATATATAACTTAATCTAATACTGCAAATTATAATTATATATTAATTATAAGATTAATATAAATTTACTTAGTAAGCTAAAATATGCCTCCAAAGAAGGTTGAGAGGTCTGTCTATTTAAATCTTTGATACCGTAGTCTACCCTATTATCCGTCTAGTACACACAGCATCTGTGTCCTACTGATAAAGACATTTGGCTATTCAAATCTGTTATATTGTTTCAAATGATTCTGCAGCAACCAATAAAGATAACTGGCAAACAGTAGCTAGTTAGCCTAAAATAGTTCGGCAGCTCATCTCAAAATGTACACCTGCACAGACAGACAACAGCTAATCCTACGAAGAGAAAACCCACCATGTCTGGCTACCAGACAGGCATCACATCCGGGTACCACACTCTTCCCAGATACTTGGAGACTTCGGTGTGGACTTCCTCTGGTGTGTAGTTGTCATCAGGGACCAGAACTTCGTCCATGATAGACAGCTGGGTGAGCCTTCTGCCACAGAGTCTCACAAACTCAACGAATGCACTACAGCTGACCTCACACTCACTCAGGCCCAGCGCTGTGAGGTTTTTACAGTGCTCAGCAATACGAATGAGCTCCCGGTCAAGGGGCTGGAGGCCGTTTGCACACACAACTAGCTCAATCAGCCGTGGGCAGTTAAGACCTATCCGGCCTAGGATGGTTCTGCTTACGGAACGCCCAAAATAAAGGTGCGTGACGGGGGTCTCTTCTTTGAAGAACGCCTCAAACTCCTCTTCGTACAGAAAGAAGTACATGACAACGTTAACTCCAGGGGAGTGCCTAATCAGCGCGTCCCAGCTGTGCTTCTTAATCGAGTGAAACTTGATGTGTCCAGGGTTCTCACTCACAACATCTATCCGGAGATGCTCGAGGTTCACATGCGTCTCACTGGAGAGTGCAAGGAGAAGCTCATCACTCAGAATGTAGTAGTTCAATGCCAGCTCCTTGAGGCCCTGACAGTGGTCCGCCACACAGAGGATCCCTGTGGGGAGTTAGGGAAACCCTTAAGCACAGAGAGGCACACTGATACGGAAACAGATTCTGTAAATTTCATTTTTTCTATCAGTTGTTTTATTACACAAATAACTAATGATGTTTGAGAAAATGGCTGCTAAAAATATATCATTACATGTGTGCAAGCTAATTAATAATTCCCCCAACCTTTATACACTGCTTGTGGGGAGGGCACTGGTACAGTCACTAATCAGTGTGGGAGGTCCTAAAGAACTAAAATGGGAGCTGCCATAAGACCAGTCTTAACCATTTAGGGGGTGCTCAAAAGGTTAACTCAGTATTCTAGAGATATTTGGGGAAACCATGTTGATTGATGACTCAAAACGGCCAAGACAGAGACACAGCCTAGGTGTCAATCAGCAGATGAATTTGGTAAGAAAAGGTGGGACATACACAGGGTGATTTTTACTGAGTCATAAGGAAGAATGAAATTGTAACACCTTAGCAAAATGAACCAACTAGAGATCATCATGTTAAATGAAACAAGAGATATTCGGAAATACAAATTTCCTTCTTTCTAATAAAATCAAAGTTTATAAGTTTACACACACACACACACACACACACACACACACACACACACACACACACTATGAAAGCAGAAAGGTGCCCTAGCTTCCTTCTTGTGGCTGTGATAAAACACTGACCAAAAGTAACGTGGGGAAGGCCAGGGCTTATTGGACTTAGTCTTTGAGATCACAGCCCAGACAGGAACCTGGAGGCAGCGACTGAGCTGAGCCCATGGAGGAATGCTGCTCACTGGTTACTTCCATGGGTCACCTAGCTGCCTTTTCCAGATACCCTAGACTACCTGCCTGGAGCTGGCACCGCCCACATCAATTATTAATCAGGAGATGCTCCCAGACTTGACATCAGGCCAATCTGATGGAGGTGTTTTCTCAACTGAAGTTGCCTTTTCCCAGACGACATTAGCTTGGGTCAGTTGAAGAAAACCTACAGAGTGTGAAGGGGGCACCGTGAAGAGGATGATGAGAGGGAGACAGGAGAAAGTCATGGGATCCATGTGATATGAAAGCGCAAGAGACAGGAAGGGGGCTAGCAAGGGGGAGGGGAGGCACATGGAGAAAGTGAGACAAACAGGCATAAAGAATAGAAACACATGCATATGCATGAAGATGCCATGATCAAACCCACCTCTTTGAGGTGTTAATTAAATAGACAAATAAATAAATTACAGACAAATCATCCTGAAGGCCATGCATGACAAAAATCCCAGACACCTGCACACCTCAGTGCTTAATGAGCTTGCTGTGCTGGCATAAGGACCCGAGTTCGGATCCCCGGAACCCATGTGAAACTGGATGTGGCAGCCTGTCTGCAAGCCTGATGCTTCTAAGATGAGGTGGAAGGTGGAGATGAAGAAACCTCAGAAGCGCCTGGGACAGCTGACCTGCCGTACACAGTGGCTAACAAGATATCCTGTCTCAAATGAGTTGGATGGTGAGGACCCATGTCTGATTTCCACACATGTACCACAGACTATGTTCACCAGCACACTAAAAGGTGAACACACACACAAAAGTTTCTTAAAATGCTTACAAGTCAAATAGAGGAACTCATCCAAAAGGTCGTTTAGCATGATCAAGTTGGCTTTATTCTACAGCTACAAGGAAGGATCAACTTGTGCGATCAAACCAAAAGCCACATGATCATCTCAATAGAAACAGAAAAGTGTTCCAACAAAAGGCCACATTCCTTCATGATAAAAGCCTTGAAGAAACTGGGAAGAAAAAAAAAGTATCTCAACGACACAATGAAGGCTATATATGACAAACCTACAGCTGACATCAACTAAATGTAAAAATCCCAAATCATTCTGACTAAAATGAGGAACAAACCAAGGCTGCTCACTTTTCCACTCTTACTATAGCAACACCAGCCACAGAATGCCAAGCTGAGAGAAGCAAATAAAAGGAATAGAAATAACTGTCCTAGTAGTTTTATGTCAGTTTGTCAAAAACAAAAATCATCTGGGAAGAGGTCATCTCAGCTGAGAAAATACCACACCAGATAGGCCTGTGGGGAAGCCTCTGGTGAATTTTCTTCATTAGTGATTGATGTGGCAGTGCCAAGCCTATTGTGGGTGGTGGCACCCTGGGAAGGGAGGATGTATAAAAACGTAGGTTGAGCAAGCCACAGGAAAGCAGGCAAAAAGCAACATTTCTCGTTCCTCTATGACCTCTGTATCATTTCCTGTCTCCAGTTTCCAGCCTTGAGTTCCTGCCCTGATTTCTCTGGATGATGAAATATAAGATATAAAATGAAATAAATCCTTTCTTCCCCAAGATTTCGCTCATAGTGTGTTTTATCACAGCAATAGAACCCTGATGAAGACAATAGGGATGGAAGTAAAGAAGTTGTAGATGACGCTTCCACATAAGCCTCTGTCAGGAAACTTTTAAGGCTGACAAAAAGGAGCAGGATACAAAATGAGCATACACAAGTCATTACCCTTTTCTACACACCAACACTGTGCTGAGCAGCAAGTCAGGAAAACAGCCCATTCACAATCGTCCCCACCCCGCCTGCACACCTTGGAATAAACCAAACCGAGGAAGTGAAAGACATCACTTAACGAACACTTCAAAACATTCAAGAGAGAAAGTGAAGATGACACTAGATGATCAACCATATGCCCTGGCTGCAGGATGTGGACAAATCAAGCTGAAACTGAGCTGTACTTTCCTGCAGGCCAACTTTCATAATGCTCCAAAATGCTATGAAGGCTGGGTATCAGAAAGCAAAGGAGAGGGAAAAGGATCAGCAGTCCTACCCAGCTTTGACGCCTCCATAGCTGCAACCTCCACTAGGCAAACAGCGGCCACTGGCACAATAGTGGCACGGCTGTTAGGGGCATAACCACCCACTTTCTAATCAAGTCACGCTTGATATTATTGTAAACCTGTTCAAAAGCCCATGGCTGGGAGGGATCTGGCATGGAAGTGTCTACTGTCATTCTGCTAAACAGGCATGCCCTGGCCCTCAAACTAACCTCTAAATATTTATCTTATGCTCATGGGTTAGTGCTGTTTAGCCTTGATCAGAGAAGCACCATTTCATAGTGGACAGCAGTTACTACAGAGTCTTTAGCTGGTAAAAGAGATGAAAATACAAGTGACTTTTGAGTGCTCAACCCTGAACAAGAGTATCTATATAACGCCCTCAAGACTCAGGAAAGGCTGAGGCAGGTGGATGGAAAGTATACTGTAGAATGCTGTCTTCTGGATGTGACATTTTTGTTGTACTCCCGAGCTCACAGAAGCTAAGGTTACCCGCCCCCCACCCCCCGACATATCGTCATGGGGAGGGGGGCTCATTAGTTTCCGCCTCTCCCTGAGGAGCTATTTCCTGTTGATTGTTGCTGGGGGAGGAGTTATTTTCAGTGGTGCTGCCACTGGTAAGTTGCTCATGCTCATGAAAGCTTTCCTAATAAACTCGGTGCATCAAAAATTTGGAGAAGAAATTAATTAGAAGAGGAGCTAGCTTGAAAGAAGAGGCTCAGACGGGACGAACAAGAGAAGATAATATATATGTACATGAAATTGTCCAATATAGGTCAGTAATTGAGAAAAGATTAATACATGTCCTAGGGGAAAAATATTCTCCTAACAAGTGTCTCACACCTAATTTGAAGACTAAGATTGCTTTGGAATAAAATTAATAAATTATGTTCCAAAGATATGTACTTTTCAGTAAGTAATCTATTGCTGCTATAATAAAAACCATCAATCAATTTATATAAAAACGCACCCTACCATCAGATGAGACATGAGGACAGCTACTCATTTTCAGGAGCCGCAGAGTGTCGCTGTTGTTAGCCACAAGGATCTTCAGTGAGGGGTCATCCACTGGTGTGTCTTCAATTTTAATTGATGACAATGATTTGGAGTTGACAAACACAACTGTAAGTGCTGACACAAAATGAGACTTGCATGGCAACAAGAAAAAAAAATCATGAAAATGTTATTTAAAACTCATAGTTTCAGTCAAGTAGCTTTTTTATTTTATTTATTTATTTATTTTCATTTTTTGAGACAGGGTTTCTCTGTGTAGCCCTAGTGTCCTGAACTCACTTTGTAGACCAGGTTGGACTTGAACTCATAGAGATCTGCCTGCCTCTGTCTCCCAAGCATTGGGATTAAAAGTGAACACCACCACACCTGGCTACCAGTCAAGTAGCTTAAAAAAAAAAAAACCAATTTGTTAAATGCTAAGAACACAGTAAAAACAACAAATATATTATGTTCCCATGGTATTACTAGTCAGTAGAAGAGATTTCTATTTCCTTTTCAAATGAAATTAGTCTACAAAGAATGGGTTTCCTTATGGCATTTTCATACTGTATATATTTTATACATTTTCATCATTATACTTTGTTCTTATTCACTCCCTTCTGTCTGCCATTCCCTCCCCTCCCCCACTTAATCCATCTCTGATCCCACAGTCCCTTCAAATACTACCCTTGCTCTCTTGTCATGTATATTCCATTCTTCTCTCTTTCCTCTTCCTTCTCTTTCATGGTTCTCTTCTACTGTCATGATTTAAAATACACACACACACACACACACACACACACACACACACACACACACACAGTGGGGGGAAGAGGGAGAGGCAGAGAGACAGAGACAGAGAGACAAAGAGAGAGAGACTGGGAGACAGAGAGACAGACAGAGACAGAGAGAGACTATATGGGAGAGAAAACGTGCAGTAGTTGTATTCTGGAGTCTGGTCTACTTCAGTTAACATATTGATCTCCACTTCGGTACATTTTCCTGCAAATACCATGGTTTCACAAAAGCCTACTGTGGATATACCTTGCTTCATTCATTCACCTGTTGGTTCTTCTTCTTAGCTACTGTGAACAGTGAGTCAACAGGCATGGCTATGCAAGCGTCTCTGTAGTTGACTTAGACTATTACTTGAGGTAACTACCAGGACCACAGCTGGATCACACAGTACTCTTCTGATGTCTGCTCTTGTCATTTGCAGGTATTCAGTGGCTGTAGATGTTTGAGCTCGGTTTTAGGTCTTACATTCTATCCCAGTGACTTATGTACAGAGTAAGATATGAATCTAGTTTCCTTCTTCTACATGTGGATATTCAGTTTCCCAACCAACATTTGATGAAGATGCTGTAAGTTTCCAATGTATGGTTTTGACTTCTGTAGGACACTAGGTGACTGTAGCTGTTTGAGCTCAGCTTTAGGTCTTATATTCTGCAACACTGGTTTCTATGTTTGGTGACAGTTCTGAGCAGTTCCTGTGACACCGGCTCTGCAATAGAACTTGAGACTGGCGTTTGCTTCTTGCACATAGCTTTTCTGATTATAATTGCCTTGGCATAAAGGTTTGTTTCCTCTCCTTCTGTGAAGACTGCCAGCACAGTTTCGATGGAGGCCGTTGAATCTCTAAATCGCTTCGGTTCATGTAGCTGATTTTTACAGTATTGAGTCTTCCTCAATGCCTTTCTTCCCTGTCTTAAGGTTTTCATCGCGGAGGCCTTTCACCACCCTGCTTCCTGGTTAAGTTTAATTCTAGGTTTTGGGGGTACTATAAATGGGATTTTTTTTCTTGATTTCTTCTTTCTTAGCAGTTTCATTACTCATATATAGAAAGGCTACAACTCTTCTTTGGTGATTCTATAACTTGTTACTTTGCTGGAATTTAAGAGCTTTCTGGTGAAGTCATATCTGCAAGAATGAATACTTTGTCTTCCTCCTTTCCTGTCTGTATCCCTTTTATTTATTCTCTTATTTTATTGTCCTAGTGAAGACTTCCTGCTTCATACTGAATAAGAGTAGTTAAGGTAGATATACTTATCTAATTTTAGAAGGATGTCAGTGAGGGGTATTGAACTCCCTCATGTGTGTCTAGGGAGATGATCATGTGACTTCCATTGCTAAACCCATTTATGTGTGGCATTACATTGAATGATATGCATATGTAAAACCAACTTTGAATCCCTGGGGAAAAACTAATGTTTTATGGTGCAGACTTTCTTAAGGCACATATCACATTCCTATAAACAAAAGTTTCATAGCACAACCAGGAATGCAGTGATGGCAAAGGAAGCTACCCCAAATACCTTGTAAAGGATGTCTCAGCTATTTTCAACTGTAAGAGTTTGATATCCAATATTAAAAGGATATAATTTATTATTATTTTTTGAATGGGGATTAACTAATTATGGACCACTGGGTAAGCTCAGTGGAGAGTCTGTTTCTCTCTGTTTCATGAGTGAAGAGTAACTTTTTTTTCATTTCGAAAGGGTTGAAAATAATCTGAAGCTTAATATTGCATGGCCTGGGGGCTGCATGGGGAGGGGACGGGGGGACAGACTTTAGTGCTCACAAATAAAGTCTGCATGGCATGGAACTGTGTGCTTCCTTCTTTCATTGTCTGTGTGTCTGCATGGCATGGAGCTGTGTGCTTCCTTCTCGCATTGTCTGTGCGTCTGCATGGCATGGAGCCGTGTGCTTCCTTCTTACATTGTCTGTGTGTCTGCATGGCATGGAGCCCTGTGCTTTCTTCTCGCATTGTCTGTGTGTCTGCATGGCATGGAGCCGTGTGCTTCCTTCTTGCATTGTCAGTGCTGGCCCTCCCACTCCACCAATGGAGCTGAGCATGAGAGGCAGAACTGCAGAGCTCTCAAAGCCTAGAATAGTTATTCTCTGGGTTTCTCTGACTCCTGGCTAGGAGAAACACATTTCCCCTGTTTCATCACATCCATATTTCCAGGCCTAAGATAGGATCTGCTCATGGTAGTGAATAAATATTTTTTAAAACAATGAATAAAGGGTTATAATCTTATGGGTTTTTTTCCCTAGAGGATTTAAACAAAGTAAATAAAAGTAGTTACTTGTTTAGAAGGACCACAAAATAAAGCTTATTAATAATTTGCCGTCAATAAAGGTATATTTCCACACATTTTCAGATTCACTGTTTCTGCAAAGTCAGAGAGTGTGGAAACCAAATCCAGGGCAAAAATCCTCTTTTTTTCCACAAAATCAATCTTGGTTGTATTAAAGGTTCCACTGGCCCTATTAGGATAACCACACTGGTTAAAAATGTGTAAATGTGTTGATTCACACTAATTAAAAGTCATTTTTCACATACTAGAGGGCTAGAGTACTACTAAATTCCTATAGGACTGTATCCCTTTTTCAAGAACTATAAGTTGATTTTTCCTCTTTAGTCTGCTGTTTTAGTCTTGAAGGGCACTGAAGCAGCAGAGTGCATGTTTCGTTATAATCGTATTTGCTATACTCTTTATATTTAGTAAAATACCATAATTTTATCTAGTTTTTCCACTAGTTTTACAAGTAGAAAAAAACAAAAATGGCTCTCAGAGAGCTTCTCAGGGTGTCTAGAAGCCATGAGACAGCAGGCTAGCTACTGCCTGGCATCTGCTGGGAAACAGAACCAGTGAACCCAGACGCAGGCCCTGGAGGCTGATGGGCGACGCTAGCCTCAGTTTTCAGACCCTAAGAAGCATCAGGCCAGCCTGACCCCGTGGTTTATAAGCAAAGAGTAACTGGTTAGCACTATTAAGTTTTCATCTGATTACTTATATTATCCTAAAGCCCCAAGTGACCCAATTTTTTTCCCAGCATATCTCTTAAAAAGATAGCAGGCCAGCAGAAAGCCTGCCTAAGGGAGCCATGACCCAGTTATAGGAGTGAAGGAACAGTGATCCCTATCCGCTTCTATAGGAGGTTCCATGAGGTAGATTTTAGCAACAACCATACTGAAGTGCTGGCTGAAAAACACATACCATGTTAACCTGGATTTCTGATGATTAAAAAAAAAAAAAAAAAGCCAGACTCTCATCCTTCAGAGAGTTAGTCTGAGAGTGAGGAGACAACACATCGTTAAGATGTGTTGAGCACTAGCAAGCGATGTAAAGCAGACAGGATACTGCAGGAGTGGTGGTTAGTGCTGGCTGTCAACCCGGCAGAGTCTAGAACCACCTGGGAGCCTCTGGGGATTATCTTATTTATTTGTGTGTGTATTCACACACGTGTGTGTGCTATTGCCCATATGTGGAATTCAAGGGCAAATTACAGGAGTTGTTTCTCTCCTGACATCCTATGGGTTCTGTGGACCAAACCCAGCACGTTTACCCACTGAGCTACCTTGCTATCCCTGAGTATCCTGATTATGTTAACTGAGGTAAGAAGACTTGCCACTGGCTGGGCTGTGGGTGGCGGCCTTTCCTGTCTGGGGTCCTGGGGTCCCTGAGGAATGGGGACTCAACCGCAGCATGCGGTCAGCATTCCATGCTGCCTGGAAATGGATGCAACGTGACTGGATGCTTCAAACTCCCGCTGCCTTG
>OU015746.1:86083604-86100735 GCA_907169655.1 Acomys percivali | reverse complement strand
CAAACATCATTTTAAAAGAAGTTGAGCGTATCTCCCAGGAAGCACAGCGGCCTTACCTTTGGCACATTCATGAAACTTGGCTTGGCTGTTGAAATCAACCCCAAGGTCTGGATAGAACAGTTGACGAGCTGAGAGAGAATGTCACAGGCAGCTTCTGCTGACTCAGTACTTCCATCCACCTGGGAAGACAATTTTAATCCGAATTTCCTGAAGGCATTTTTATCAGGCCTCCTGGGAAGGCAATTATTTAATGGAATTCAATAACCAAGGTTTGCTAATCCCTTTCATCGATAAATGATTATTCTTATACAAAATGTCTAAGCTCACAAAGGGAGAAACCGAGATGTGACAAAGTAACTTGGAAGCACTTCATGCTTTCAGCTCTTTATAATTACCTGGGTAATATGAGCCAAATGAGAAAAGTGAATTTTATGTCATTCAATTAAGCTCAGGTTCTCTATTTCAGTCTGTACAATAAACTAGAGAAAAATGTGGGATAAAATCCCCGGAGGTTTACCAAGTCCCTGAAAGCAAGGGGACACACACACACACACACACACACACACACACACACACACCGTAAGCTGCTCTGTACCTTAAAGCTGACATACTGCAGATGCGCGGCGTGCTTTTTGATGATCTGTTGAATAAGATCAGGATGCGTGGACTTAAAGTAAGAAGTGGCTGATTGGTTCAGCTCAAACTCAAACTTTCTCCAAAGATCAGGAATGTGAAACACTTCATTCCATCTCCTGCACACAGAGGATGCTCGGGCTCGATCTATCAAAGGAAGATACTGAAAAACTCGCAGTATCACATGGTGAGGCAAAGTGCCCCAGTCTAGAAGGGCTGGGCATACTTGAGTCTGGTTGAGAGAGGCGGAGAGGCCACGTTTGGGCTGTTTCACTACTGGTGACGACTGGACCACTTTATTCACAGCAGAGAGATTATTATTCCTCTTCATTCTGTAAGTACCAGAAAATGCCGCTTGTTTCCTTCCAGCTCTCCCACATCTACTTGTAGTCTAACTGTACAGGATAATATCAGAAAATGAAAATAATCCCACTAACACAATTTATCGGTAATCTTCCATTTCCACGCGTTGACATGTGCTGCTCTGCGCTACTCTGTGCAAACCTCTGCTCAAAACCATGGCCGATGGCCGAATGCAATGGTAAATGATATGACTGAAGTTGAGCGCCTTGTATGAAGGAAAAAGAGAGAATTGCATGTAACTGCGTTTGTACATGGTGGAAGTGCCTGGGGAGGCCTCTTGAGAGGAAGCATCCAAAACAGCATACACCCCAATTTCTGTTTTCCTCATGGCCAAGTGCTGTGTATTACTGTATCCTACAAAGGAAATGACACGCTGAAGTTCTGCTACACTCCTACGAGATCTGGGAGACAGTACAACTCAACTGAAAGCACTGAAAGTCAGATGAAATCTCAGCCGTGCCACATATTGACCACGAGACTCTAACCCTGGCCTCTCAACCATAAGGCAGGGATCCGAGTACTCATGAAGTCGCTCTGAGGACTGGACCACTTTATGTGTGTGTAGTACACACTCGAGAAATATTGCTATGGGGCTGGAGAGATAGCTCAGAGGTTAAGAGCCCTAGCTGCTCTTCCAAAGGTTCAATTCCCAGTAGCTCATGACCATTTATAATGAGATCTAGTGCCCTCTTCTGGCCAGCAGGTATAATGCAGGAAAAACACTCTATACATAATAAATTAACATTTCTTTTTTTTTTTTCAAAGAAATGTTGCAGTAGTAAATTGTATTGTTCTGAACTATTTTCATTCTGTAAGTCAAACCACAACTCTAACAGAAAGCCAAATGATTTGCAATGAATTTCATGTGGGAGTTTGAACTTAAGAATTCTGGGAAACGTGGACATAGTGGGGACAGAGTTTGCATGAGTATATATCTGACCATCTGCAACCAGTTATAAAGAGCACAAGACTAGGCATTATTCTCTTTGGCAAGATGCCCCAGGTATTAGCTACTGAGGATACGCAAAGTCTAACACTCTGAAGCCCAGACATGTCACTATATAGAACAAATTACCTGTAATCTTCTCTGTATGTTTTATGTAAGAATCCAAAATATTAAATATACAATTATCTGAGAGGCTAACAATGATAAAATGGTTCCAAACTTAACTCTGACTAATGATTTAACCCTCTTTTCATGGGTATACAAATGCAGTGTCAGAATTGAACATACCTTCAAAGCTACTGAAATACTTATTTACAACGTAAGTACACTTGTCTTGTGATGTGATCACAGTCTGAGTGATGTGAAACATTTCTTAACCACAACATAAAGTTTGATCCCAGAAGCAGGACTGACCTATAAAATCACTGAAAATAAAAATGAAGAGTCATTGTTAGGGCTGGGACACTGCAATGGAAAACAAAACCCTTGCCAACTTGCACCTCTGCCTGGCTGAACAGTTTCACGGGGGACTTAGAGCCTGTCAGGCAATACAAGGCAACAATTCAGAGCACAGCCTATAGATCTACTCTGTACTGATCGTGCCCTTAAAAAATGTGCGTGCACGTGCGTGTGTGCATGTGTGTGTGCACGTGCGTGCGTGCGTGCGTGCGTGCGTGCGTGTGTGTGTGTAGTAAAGGAGCAGAGTCTGGATTCTAAACTCAGAGGCATAAGAAAAACATCCATACCAATATGACCATAACTGTTTCACTTATATTTTGTAGCCTACAAAATACTTAAAATTTCCACTAAGAGCTGTTATCCCTAGTATAAAACTTTACTAGAGAAGCAGTAAAGATGAAGACTTTATCACATGCCAGGTCTCCTATAATTACTTCATAGTTTTTGACACAGCAGGATTTTGCTATACATCAGGTTTGGTTGCACATAACAAGAGTTGCTCAACTTACTCAACTCATTAAACTCCAGTTTACTGAATCTTCATAAAGAATTAATGTTATTAAAAGCTGGACAGATGGCTCAGTAAGAGCACTTGCTGCTCTTACAGAGGACCCAGGTTCAGTTCCCAGCACCCACACATGCACCAGGCACCCACATGGTACCCAGACATAAGTGCAGAAAAATACCAATACAAGTGAATAACCTTCTTTTTAAAAATATTATATTGATACCAATAATTCAGTAAAATATACATGTTAACTTTCATCTCACATAAATAGAGCATTAAATCCCACCTTCCCAATTATAAACTTCATATAGCACACCATTATAGCTATGTGTGTGTCAGTATATTTTACAGTGTAAGAAAAACTGATTTTTATTACTTAGATATCCTTTTTAATCATATGTTCACATTTAGTTTAATAATATGAGTTACAGTAATGGCTTATGAACATGGAACACCACTTAGACATAATGCATTTCCATTTACTTTTTTTTCTTGGAAATGTTTTATATAAAAATTCTACCTTAATTATAATGAGGCCACTTTTAAAAAACTGATCATTTCTTTTCATGTTAAAAAACAAAAACAAAAACAAAACACAGATCGCCTCGTTGTCAAGACTTTCTTACCTAAGAGCAGCTTCCAAGTTACAGTTCACACTGAGCCTATGAAACGCAGCATCTGCTGCCATGGGGTACTCACCAACATCCATCTGACGTCACTTTCAATCTTGGAAAAACACCACAAAAACATCATTAGGGCATATAATAATTTTATGCTTAGTTTATTTATGAATCATATACATTAAGTGATTTTATTAGTAAATTATTAACTAAAACTACTTTCTGCCCTTATGAAAATCTAGCTTGTGGGAATACTGCAGTACTTGCCAGGAGTTACACTGGAAGCTATACTAAGGTTACGAATCCGGCAGTAAAGGACTCTGAAAATTCACATTTTACTTAATATTTAAAGAGAGATATCACGAAAATTTAAAGTAGTTCATAAATACATGTATTTGTTTATAAGCTGTATAAATCTTTCACTCATAGTTCATGCTTCCCTGTGATATTAAGATATATTTACTTACGAAGGAAGCTTCAGTTTTTGAATAGATGAATTCATTGTTAAGTACATCATGTTAAGAGTGAATTTTACAAAATGTACTTGGATGGCAAACACTTTTTGAGACGCGAGGGTGCCGGAAAGGTCCAGAACTTGACCTGGACCATTCCTTAGACTCTCTAAGGCGAGTTGGGCACGGAGCAACCTGCCCCATCTCCCTGCAACCTCTGCTTCCAGACTGGGCTAGAAAGAGGCGACGCCAAGCCCTGACAGTGCAAATGCACCACTCTAAAACCGCGCAGTCCAATTTATCTTATCGTAACTGCCTAGGGAGGGAAGGGGGCTGGGACAGCCGGATCCCAGGCAAAAGACCCTCCACAGAGCCAGAAGCAAACCGGCCGGAAAGCTGAACAGCCCCAGGGTCAGCTTGGCTCGGCTCGGCAGGCTTGGTTCCCAGCGGGTTCGGTTCTGCTCTCCCCATCTACAGCCAGGCAGCTCGGAGAGCTAGACTCTGTGCTAAGGCCCGCTCGCCCGCCCCGCCGACTCCGTGCTGCTGCGCAACAAACCTTACCTCAGGAGACACGCCTGAGGCCAAGGCAGGCCCTCAGGTCAAGCCAAGACTCCGCTGGTTTGAACTCCAGCCACCATCTCCAGGTGGGCGGGCTCCAGCGCCGCCTAAAGGCGCGGACTACGAGGGAATGAATGGGCGCGCAGGCCCCGCCCACGCCCCTCCCCTCCAGGAAGCCTGACCCAGCCCGTTTGCTAGTATTTAGCGCCTCCAATCTCCGCCCCCTCAATAATGCCCCGCCCCTCGGAAGTGTCGGCTCTCAGAGATCCCCCAGTCCCTGTCAACACCCCCAGGTGCTGTGTTTATGTTCAGGGTTCACCTAGCGCTAGACCCTGACTCCCGCCCACGCCCCTCCCCTTAAGGAGATGCCCCGCCCGCTGATGGAAGCTCCACCTCCGGAAGCTCTTCCCTAGGTAGCCTCGCCCCGCCCCCAGGCGCTTGGTTGCCCTGACGCTCACCTCGCATCTGCTAGTTCCCAGGCCTTTGGTGGTCCCAGGGCTACTGTGAGAGTGCTCCTTAGGCGGAAAGTGGGATGCTTAGTGAGTATTCAGTTAAATGACTGACCGCTTGCCCAAAACTAACAGTTCCCCCCGTTTAAGGTTTTAACTTGAGAAGGACACCTCACTACCAGCATGCAGCTACTCCCTAGGGTCCTGAGCTGCAAGGCCAGGACTGAAGAAGGTCACCTGTGCCAGCCTGCCGGTACAAAAACAATGTACAGTGGCCTAAGGATCTTAAAGCTTGTTTTAAAAATTGTTTCAAAACAGGAGATCAAGCTATGCACATGATTCTGGAAACTTTCCCTTTTGCTTATTGCATTGGAGCACAGTTCTACGTCAACATACAGTGCCTGTCCGACTCTTTTTCTAATGGCCAGCTTTATTGTTGTGTATAACTGACAAACATAAACTGCACATACCCTAAGTGGCATTGCCTTTGAGACCATCATGGCAGACCATTCCATAGGCGTATGTCTACCCCAGACTTCCCCAGGTCCCTGTGGAATTCCCCTGTCATAGCCCCTCTCCCACCTGCTTTCTGACATTTTAGATTAATTTGCAGTTCATATTATAAATTGAATTCTGTGGTGTCTAGCTGTCAGTTCTTTACGCCCAGGAACCCAGTTGACACAGATCTTGCCACATTTGCCTCCAGGTGACCTGGACAGACATTTCCCCTCCGTGTTTTTGTCCTTTTTTTTATCTCTTTTAGGTTGCTTTGTCACCGTATAAACTAGATCCATATGCCAGTCTAGATCATTTGGCTTTGCCAAAGTCTCTTCTTCACAAAAGTCACTTCCAGCACATTCGACAAGCCACTCCCCAAGCTCCTAAACCCGAGGGAAGGCTTTCAGCTTGGATCTATCTGGAATCCTCCTAGGCTTCCAACTTGGGAGTCTCACTCTGACCCACTATGGCTCAGGCCTGGTTACCATCTCACTAACCAAAGCAAGAACTTTGCAATCCCTGCTCCCCACAAAAGCAGCTGCAACGCTGAAAAAAACCCCAACACGGGTGACAATGCACTGGAAAGCTGCAAGCCTGAACCCCTCTGCTCAGCACTCAGGTAGTTCACCAATAAGAGGTTTTCCTCTTCGGGTCGTCAGGTCGGAGTCTGGCTCCCAGCAGCTGTGGACTGTGGACTGCGTCTACATAGCTGGAGAGGAACCTAGAGAACCCTCAGACTCTGTTTCCCTGGTATGTGACCTGCTCTTTACTCCATAAGCTCCTCCCTGAGGGGCTGTTTGAGTTTCAAGGAAACGCTGTATGCCACCCCTTATTCTGTGCCCATAGGTGTAGATTATCTTTCATGATGTCCCAAAGATCATGCATCTTATAGTCACATTTTTTTTAAGAAAAGAATTCTATTGTCCTCGAGTGACTATACCAAGTCATCAACCTGTCGTCAAGCCCTGATGTTTTGTCCTCCTTGTGATCTGTTCCCAGGTGAGGCTTTCCACCCGGCTTTTCATTTCACTTACTGGAATTTTCATTTCCAGCATCATTTCAGTTTGGCTTCCCTGGGGTATTTCTGTCCTTATTGAATTCCATTCATCTCCTACATTGAATTCCTTATTTCATTCAGCTGTTGGTGTGCTCTGGGATTTCATTCAGGAGTCTGTTTATGCCTTCTTTTATTTCTGTGAATGGATTGATCACCAGGCTTTTGAATTCTTTGTCTAGAATTTCATCCAGGTCACTCCTGTTGAGGAACATTACAAGGGGTAGACTTCGGAGAAGACATGTCTTGGGTGTTGTTGTTGTTGCTTGTGTTTTTACACTGGGATTTGCATATCAGGAGTTGGGTGGTTGGCTTAATTGTGTTATTATTATTTAAATAAAGTTTGTTCATTTGGAAGCATTTGCAATGTTTAGGAGGGACTATGTTGTTTTAGGGTTGAAGTATTGTTTTTCTCTGTTAGACTGGTGTTTAGGGAACCAGGCTCTACTCTGTTGCTGGTGAAAATAAAGTTCCATTGTTTATAGCTGTGCTGTCAAACTAGAGTTATCTGAAAGGAGGGAACCCAAATTGAGAAAATGCTTGCATGAGATGCATGTAAGGGTCTCTTTTCTTAGCGATTCATCCCGGGAGGGCCTAGCCCACTGTGGGTGGTGCCAGTCCTAGACTCGTGGTCCTGGGTTCTATAAGAAAACAGACTGAACAAGCCATGAGGAGCAAGCCAGTAAAGCAGCACCCCTCCATGGCCTCTGCATCAGCTCCTGCCTCCAGGTTCTTGGCCTGTTTGAGTTCCTATCCTGATTTCCTTTAATGATGAACAGCAAGATGCAAATGTAAGCCAAAATAAACCCTCTTCTCCCCGCTTGCGTTTAGGTCATGGGTGTTTCACTGCAGCAACAGAAACACTAACAGTAGCCTACCCACTTTCTGGAGCTTTGTTGTAGCTGACCTAATGGACTGAGACAGCACGTCACTGTCCAGGATTAGCCTTGCGGTGAGAAAACCGAGTAATAAACAGCCACACAGCTCACCCCCATGCAGAGCTGAGGAAGCCCGGAAATGAAGATTAGCAAGTCCTAGGTGAATTAATGGTGACATGAGCATAGCCACATCAAGGACCTGATGCCTCAGACGCATGGGAATTGACAAAGCCTTTCCCCTAGGGTGAGGCTCAGAGGGATGGCAAAGTCTTTTTGTTCCAGGGCAAATCTTGACAAGTATGAGTGTTGGTGAACAACTAACCAGTATGTGCAAAAACTAGTGCCTCAGCCTGAGACTGCAGTCTGAGACTGCTTTACCCTCGGAGACCTCCTACTGAGACGAGCTTTTTTTTTTTTCCCCTTGCACCCCGACCCTGTGCTGGGGTCCCAGGTTGTAGGTGCCTGTGGGTGCCACTCCATCAGAGTGCCTGTGGCCCACCTGACCCAAGCTTTTCTTCACGAGCCTGTTATTTCTTCATCCCCTCATTGCTGCAGTCAGGTTTCCCGGATCAAGACATGCTAAGCCCTTGGGCGGGCACTTGGACAGGTCATATCAGAAAGATGCGATGCACCGGCTGCCCAAAATGCGGAACTGGGCTTTAGGCGCCATTCCCTTGTTCAGCGTTTTCTCGGTGCAGACGGGATTGGGGGCGGGGGGGGGGAGGGTGTGGAGTGCAGACAGGGCTTCCCAGCTTATGCAGCGGTGAGCAGGTGTTCCAGCAGAACAGTCAGTATAACAGGAAAAAAGAAAAAAAGCACTAAGATTAATGGACGGTAAGAGCAAACAGAAGAAAGGGATACCCATGGGGTGGGCTGGAGGGGCACAAAATACGTTAGGGAGAAGAAGAAAGACTCGGAATAAAGAGCGGTAAAGATACTTTGTCAGAAAACACGGAACATTCCCTTCTTTGGGAGGCTAAGGCACAGGGACCCTGAAAACCAGGCCAGTTAGAGTCTTCAGGCAAGGAAAAAATGAAAAAGATAGACAGAAAGAAAGAAAGAAAGAAAGAAAGAAAGAAAGAAAGAAAGAAAGAAAGAAAGAAAGAACAATAATGAGAAAGGGCGAGCAACCTCAACAGTACAAGACAAGAACAAAGCAGGGCCAAGCTGGCCTTCAAAGTCTGAACATGTCTTCAAAAGTATTAACTGGTAATAAGGGCTTTTCAGATAGGATAGTCTACCTTTATGTAACAGATATAGAAACACCCTTATTTCCTCTGCTCTCTGGGTTCTAGAGACAGTTTGAGGAAGCTCAGAGCCAACTGAGGCTCACATCCTGATTTTGCTACTTCCTGTTGCACCAAAGACAAGCCATGCCACTCTCTGCCCACTGCGTCAGATGACAATTTATTATTTTCATAGCGTTATTGGATTGGTTAAGACAATTTATTCACAGCGAGGGCTTAGATACTGGCCGGCACACAGCGAGTGCTATGCAGTGGATGTTTAACCTCCTCCCTATTTCATTTGCTGGTGCTACTGGATGTAGGGCTTTAAGGAGTTAATTAGATACTGAGGGTGGGGGCTCTCATTATTGACATTAATGTCTTTATTTAAAAAAAATAAAAAGACTAAACAATGCTAGCTTCTCCTACGCAGTGAAGAAATAGACATTAGACTTGACGATGCAGGAAACAGGCCCAAAAGAATTTAATGTTGAACCCCACTGCTTCTAAATTGTGAGAAACGTCCATTGTTTATAAGTTACCCAGTTTACAGTACTTTGTATATCAGGCTAAACAGCAAGTCATCCAATACACACAGACAGGCAGTCACTTTCTTTCCGGGGCTTCTAGCCCAGTGCCACAAATTTACTACACAGATGAACTTAGGCGTTGCACTCACATGCTCTAAGCCGCAACAGGTCCTGGGTCATATACGTGAAAATGCTAAGCATCTTCAAAATAGTGGTCTAACTTCCTGCTGCTTCCTTCCTTCCACACTACCAAAGCCTAGCTTCTGATAAAGACCCTTAACCAGGCAGGCCAGCCAAGAGCTGGAAGGTCACACCTGGGAGCTTAGGTCATAGGCAGGACCCTCTCTCTGAGTAGAGATAACTGTTTTTCATACCTGGATTAAATCATACTTGATTTGACAATCACTTCAAACTCTACAGTGATGTTGTTCATATGTCTTTTCAAAAAGAAGAACGCATTTGAAATATGCTAGTAACATTTTCGGATGAAAGGGTTGTTACTTGGGGTAGCGTGGTACGGAGCTTAATATATCAACTGTCGCAGAGATGCCGTCTCTTTGTCTCTTGTGTGTCATCAGAGTTATTACTGGAGGTCAGGAGGGGAGGGTGGATGTAAGAGGAGACAGCAGGAGCAGTGGAGGGAGAGTATAATCAAAACACACTGTGTGAAATTCTCAAAGAATTAATAAAACATTAAGGAAAATGTTTGCTAACACTTCCTAGTGGGCAAGCATGAACAAAGTGCAATGATGCATACGAACAACACTGTTATAATTAAGCATGTTGTTTTATACTCTAACTTAAAATTAATTATTAATAAAATTAATAAACCTTTGACATTACCCCATTTGAACCTTTAATTAATTATTCTTTGAATATCTATTTTCCATTGAGTAATTTTTTCACTCAGAAGGATGTGTAATCTGTTTTCTAAATAAATTTCCAAAGAAATAGATTTCTGTGTACATATTTTATAAGTATTTTTTGCCCCTGTAAAAAGCATACAACTTTCACTTCATAATCTCTTAGGTTAACTCTTTTCCCTGAAGGAAATCAGTAAAGGGGGCATTTGATTTTACTCAAATATTAAGGCTATCCATTTTTTTAAAATGTATTTTAGGCTATCCATTTTTAAAAAATCATGTCTCCCACAATCTATCTGTAAATGCAGAAGACCTGGCAGCACTCGACTGTTCTCGAAGCACGAAGCCCCACGGATGGAGAATTATGAAATAAATATCTCTAAATGGGTCAGGCTTAGTCACCACTGACAACGTTGACTCAAAGCCACCACTCTGCCTGGGAGAGTGAATAAAGCCAGGGCATTGCATGGAGCTCACGACTTCATTAACGCCTGCTTCTGGCACACTGTAACCTTGTCCTGCTCCGCCTTGTGGCTCTGAGCCACTTGTTTTTAAAAACAAGGAGGAGAAATGATTTTAACCTGTTGCCTGGCGCTTTTCTAGTGAAGCTTTGGCACAGCAGTCTTTACAATAAACGTAGCCTTGGGTCACGCGTTCTGCCTTTCAGATTATGTGGCCCTGGCAAAGAGCTCTGTAAATACAATCCTCTTAAAATGAAACAAATGGTTCTATTGCCACGTTTAACTCAAAATGTCACAGGACTACTCTGTCAGCCTAGAGATAATTTCTATGGTACTTTATTTGTGAAAGACAAATCCCTATTTCATTACTTTGTTGGCACAAACCTGGAACCATTGAAAGGAAAAGGGACAGCCACTCAAAAACTCCTTATTAACAGGAAGCTAGCTAATAGACCATGCTCTATAGTTGCCTTGGAGACTGACCCTCCAAAGGACATGTCCAAGCTTAGTCATTTGTAGAATGAAAATTTCTTAGATTTTTTTTTTTTAAACAGAAGTAAATTTTCAACACCGAGTTGGTCTCTTATACACTCGTTCAAGGCTCTAAGCTTTCGGGTCTTTTTGATGGCAAGGTTGCTGATTCACACACAGCCTCTAAAGTGGGTCTATCTTAACATTGGAAAACACACACAATTACACACTAGCTTGTTGGATTTGCTAGCTGTAGAAAGAAAATGCTTTGAAGTGATTTAAGGACAGGGTTGGCATTCGGAGGCTGGAGAGCTCAGCAGTTAGCAGCACCCACATGGCGGCTCCCGACCTTCTGTGGCTCCAGCACTAGGGGAAGTGATTCTCTCTTTAGGACTCCACCAGTGCTAAACACATGTGGTGCACAGACATACACGGAAACAAAATACTTATACAGATAAAATAATAAAAAAATGGACCAGTAGAAGGAATTGACTATTTATTATGGGATACTTACATTGGTCTCACAAAGTGGAATAAGTTTCAGACAAAGTAGAAAAATATACTACAATGTTTAATTTAATAGAGATGTTTTAAAATATATTTTGAGACTTGTATTACTTTTTATGTATATGAGTGCCTTGCACCGCTTGCATATCTGGTGCTCGTAGAGGCCAGAGAAGGCTTCAGGTCTCCTGAAACTGGAGTTACAGAGAGTTGTGAGGCATCACCTGTGTGCTGGGAGCTGAACCCAGGTCCCCGGGAAGAACAGCTGGTGCTCTTGCCTGCTGAGCCATCTCCCCCGGCTGTTGGAAGTAGTATTTTAAAACACAACCACATGATAGTAGCTTGTTAAGAAATAACAATAAAAATAGGGCCTCCTTGATAACTAAGTCACTAAGAAGACTTTGACAGAAAGAGACAGGGACATCAAAAGATTTGCCGATCAGGGACCGTGTACCCAATGAGTCAGAGAAGACAGTGAGCCAGAGCAACACAGTGAGGCGCTCACAACAGTGACAGTCTCAACTGTTTGAATCATCACTGATCCCTGCTGTAGTAAATATAAAAATATCTATTAGTGTTAATTATTAAATATCTATAATTATTACGGCAGTGTTATCTAACCCACTATCGTAATCAATAAAAGACACGGACACCTGTTGTATTTTAGGATAAGCCTCATTTCACCTGGGACTGGGCAGATATCAACCCTGTAAACTGTCCTTACCACTTCCCAGCCCCCATCCCAGGCCATCTCTTTAATCCTTCCCATCTGGGCTTCTTCCCATCCACAGTCCCTAAACACTTGCTAATGTTCTTCACCTGGGCTGATTTCCTCCATCGCCCACCCGGCCATGCGCTTCTCTCCATGCTAACACACGGAGACCTCTTCTTCCTTTCTTCCTCCACCCGTCCCTGTCTCCTCTCTTTTTTCTGCTTTGTGGTCCCCTGTCCCCAGCCCCACAAACCTAAAACTCTGCCTCTCTCTCTTCTGCCAAATCCTAAGCTTCAGCATTGTTTATTAACAATCACCTTTAGATAGGTAGAGCAAGGTTTACACAGCAAGGACAGGTGTGGTGAGAATGTGCTTGTTTGGGTGGCAACCAGATCTTGGGGGGCCAGAAATTAGCATCAGAAAACACAGCACCAGGCCAACCCCCAAGAGATCCCTCAGACAATTCACCAAGTCTCCCAGATAGTGCTAGTGATGAAAATTATCACAAAAGTAAAAGTCAGACAGAACACAGAGTGTCTAACTCATATGGCCCACCTGTGTGGAAAGAGGAGCACCTGTAGACTGTAATGGTTTTACCTGAACCTCACAGAAGGAGCTGAGGCATTTATGTACTGGCAAAAAGTCTTTTTCTTTTCTTTTTTTCCAAATAACTTTTATTAATTCTTTCAGAATTTCATACAGTGTATTTGATCATGTTTACCGCTTCCCCACAATCCTCCCAGAATTACCTCCACCTCTCAACCCACTTAACTACCCCCCCCCCCCGCATTTCTCTCTTCTTTCCTCCCTTTAAATGAACCAAGTCTAGGTTGCACTGGCCAATTACTTTCAGGTTTGGTGACTGCCCCAGAGTGTGGTCAGTATGCCAGCGGGGAGACTCTCCCCCTCCCAGCCACTGTCAAATGCCAATAGTCCTTCAACAAGGGGTCCTTTCCTCCATTTAAGTGGAACTATTTGCTGGACTATGTGCATACTAGGCTACGTACACACTGGACAATGTGCACACTGGACTATGTGCACATCTGGCATGTGGAGTGGTGTGGCCCTGAGGCTAGCCCAGGAGAAGTCCAATCCTTTAGGATGGCACAAAGCCTGTGCTTATAGAAGAATTTCTTCCCCGAGGCAGAGAATTGGAACAAGTTTTTCCCCACAATGGTCACTCTCATCAAATAAATGAAGTTTGGTTTGAATCATATCAAATAGGTGTAAATACTGTCCTTAAATCCTTGCTGGGTCTTTTTGCCTTTCTATTTAACATAGGAGGATTTTCTCCTCAGACTGTATTTCATCATTCATTTTTCTCTACCAACATCTAACACACACTCTTGCCTTTTGGGAACTTTCCAAATTTTTGAAAGGAAATTTTATAAGACCATCCATTGCTGAATGAAGTATGTTTCATGAAAAGCAAATTGCTATTGAGTCATATCCTGAAGTGTATTGTCAATTTTAGTAAGATAATTACACAGGTGCCTCAGAGGAAAGCCCAGCCAAAATCACTGATGACTTGAAGCATTTCTTTTGGGCAGAGCTTTTAAGTTGGCAGGCACATGTGAACACAAATGCATGGTGCCTTTAACAAGTAGTGGCTGTGGTTGGCAAGTTCTTCACTGACCCTAAACACAATGCTGCAGTTTCACTTCTGCGAACGACATAACTGGAAACTTACAGAGCATTTTCTCAATTAAGCCTCTCTCCCCTCTGATGACTCCAGCTTATATCGAGTTTACATAAAACTAGCACAGAAACATAGTCCCAACAATTCAGGTCATTTTGTGGTATTTATTCCATAGAAAGATGTTGAGGTTCTCTCATGGAGTCTACTGCTGCGGCTGTTACTCTGCTAAAAGCCACAGTGTTGAACTGAATCCTTGACATTTTATCGCTACACCCATAGCTTCGTCTCCAACCTCATCATAAATGTTTCTTTCTTCAACAGATGGCTACTAAAATAGTGGGGACTTGGTCTCTGTGGGTTCCAATGTCTGTTGCTCTCCTCTCATGGGATACAGTGGCCAAAAAGAACAATCAAACAAAGGAAGGAAAGAAGGAAGAAGGGAGGGAAGGAAGGAAGAAAGGAAGGAAGGAAAGAAGGAAAGAAGGAAAGAAGGAGGGAAGGAAGGAAAGTGGATTCTGTTCCCACTTAGTGGTAAGTGCTGGGAAAACGTGCTGTCGGTGTCTTGGACATTAGTGGATAATAACTAATACATGTGCCTTGTACCACAGAAATTATTTCTCATCTTGGCTTAATTTTAGCAGGTCATGTGCATCTGAAAATTTATTTATTGGTTTTAGATTTCCCATTTTAGCGAGGTATAGGTTTTTAAGGCACATCCTCATGATTTTCTGGATGTCATTGGTACATCTTGTAATGCTGCCATTTTGTCTCTAATTTTACTATGTTGGGTGTTCTCATTCTGTTTCAGATAATCAAACAGTTTCCCAGCTTTGTTTATCTTTTCAAAGAGCCAACACTTCATTTTATTGATTCTATGTATTATTTTCTCATTTATGTCATTAATTTCTGCCTTGATCTTAATTATTCCTTGCCCTCTACGACTTCTGTATTTGAGTAGTTCTGTCTCTAAAGACTGAAGCTGTTATCAGGTTGTTTACTTGGGATCCCTTGACGTCTTTGGATGTGGGCATTTATTGCCCTGAACACTCTTCTTATAACTCCCTTTGTGTGCCCTGTAGCTTTGGTTATGTTGTTTCATTTTCATTCATTTCGGAGATTTGTAAATTGCCATCTTGCTTGTTTTGGTGACCCAATATCGTTCAATAGTGTGTTGTTTAACTTCCATGTGTACTTTCTAGTTTCTCTTCTATTGATACCTATCTTTATTCCATTTGATCAGATAGATTATATGTATTATTTCAATTTTCTGGTATTTTTTAAGGCTTGCTCTGTGTTATAAGACATGGTTTATTTTTGGAGAATATGTCATGTGTTGCTGAGAAGAGTGTGTTTCCTTTAGTGTTTCAGTGGAATTTTCTGTACACATCCATTAGTTCTAGCTGATTTATGATGTCATTTAACTACAGTGTTTCTATGTTTAATTTTTGTCTGGATAACTTGACTAATGGTAAAAGTGAGTTATTGAAGCCTCTACAATTACTGTGTTGAGATTAATTTATGGATATAGATCTGGTAGAGTTTTTTTTTTTAATGAAATTAGGTGTAACTGGGTTTGGTACATATATGTTTAGAACTGTAAAATCCTCTTGATGGAGTGTTCCCTTAGAGCCTTTTATCTCTTCGACCTGGTTTTGGTTTGAGCTCTAGTTTGTCAATATACACCCATCAGAATGGCTAAGATCAAAAATTCAAGTGACACCACATGCTGGCGAGGATGTGGAGAAAGAGGACCACTCCTTCATTGCTGGTGGGAATGCAACCTAGTATGGCCACTTTGGAAATCTACCTGGTGCTATCTCAGAAAACTGGGAATAAGGCTTCCTCAAGACTCAGCTATTCTACTCCTTGGAATATACCCAGAAGATGCTCCAGCACACAGCAGGGACATATGCTCAACCATGTTCATAGTGACCTTATTCATAATAGCCAGAACATGAAAACAGCCTAAGTGTCCCTCAGGAGAAGAATGGAAAAAGAAATTGTGGTACATTTACACTATGGACTACTACTCGGCTATTAAAAGCAAGGAATTCCCAAAATTTGTAGACAAATGGTTTGAACTAGAAATGGTCATAATGAGTGAGTTAACCCAGAAGCAGAAAGACTCAAATGGTATATATTCACTTATATCTGGACACTAGCCCAAGGGGCAGGTCTCATGAAAGTCTTCACTTAACCAGGAAAGTGGGACAGAGGGAAGGACATGCTATTGGGACTCTAGGTGAGAGAAGCATGGGAGAATGCGGAAATAGAAGGATCCAGAGGGTCCTAGAAACCTATAAGAAGAACATTATGATGGGCAGACCTGGGCCTAAGGGTCCCGCTCAAACTATGGCACCAGCCAAGGACAATACGTACAGTAAACTTCAAACCCCTACCCAGATCTAGCCAATGGACAGGACATTCTCCACAGTTGAGTGGAGAGTGGGATATGACTTCCACACAAACTCTGGTGTCCCATATTTGACCATGTCCCCTGGATGGGGAGGCCTGGTGGCACTCAGAGGAAGGATAGCAGGCTACCAAGAAGAGACTTGATACCCTATGAGCATATACAGGGGGAGGAAGTCCCCTCAGTCACAGTCATAGGGGAGGAGAGTAGGGGGAAAGCAGAAGGGAGGGAGGAATGGGAGGATACATGGGATGGGATAATGATTGAGATGAAATATGAATAAATTAAAAATATGTGTATATATGTATAAATGGCTACACTTGTTTCTTAGTTCCATTTGCTGAGAATACATTTCTTCATCCTTTTATTCTAGGGTAGAATCTATCCTTGATGGATAAGGTGTTGTTTCTTGAAAACAACAAAAGATGGATCCTGCTTTCTAATCCAATCTGATGGTCTATGTCCTTTTATCAGAGAATTGAAAGCATTGATATTCAGAGTTAAAGAAATATTCTGAGTTAATTTAGATGTAGATTAGTTCTTATCATTTTGATTATTCCATTTTCTTAGACACCTTTTGATAAACTGCCTTGAGACTTTTTTTATTTTCCTGTAGTATTCTGGGAGTGTTTATCCTTCTCTTTAGTCCACATATCCCTCTCAGTATCCTCTGTGGGGCTGGCTTAGTGGTCATAAATTCCTTTAGCTCGCTTTTATTTCTTCTTTGCTGGGTATTATACTGTGGATCAGCAGTCATGGTCTTTCCAAACCCTTCTGGCTCTAGAAGTTTCCACTGTCTAATCAGCTGTTAGAAAGGCAAGGACATTAGAATGTGTGACTTGGCCATTCTCTCTCTCTCTCTCTCTCTCTCTCTCTCTCTCTCTCTCTCTCTCT